>CM049373.1:32942844-32967844 GCA_026937815.1 Etheostoma perlongum | reverse complement strand
TTAAAGGTTGTTATGATGTGGGACTGTATAAGTGTTGGACTCCAACTTCTTTAGTTTAAAGGTTGTTATGATGTGGGACTGTATAAGTGTTGGACTCCAACTTCTTTAGTTTAAAGGTTGTTATGATGTGGGACTGTATAAGTGTTGGACTCCAACTTCTTTAGTTTAAAGGTTGTTATGATGTGGGACTGTATAAGTGTTGGACTCCAACTTCTTTAGTTTAAAGGTTGTTATGATGTGGGACTGTATAAGTGTTGGACTCCAACTTCTTTAGTTTAAAGGTTGTTATGATGTGGGACTGTATAAGTGTTGGACTCCAACTTCTTTAGTTTAAAGGTTGTTATGATGTGGGACTGTATAAGTGTTGGACTCCAACTTCTTTAGTTTAAAGGTTGTTATGATGTGGGACTGTATAAGTGTTGGACTCCAAGTTTAAAGGTTGTTATGATTGGGACTTTAGTTTAAAGGTTGTTATGATGTGGGACTGTATAAGTGTTGGACTCCAACTTCTTTAGTTTAAAGGTTGTTATGATGTGGGACTGTATAAGTGTTGGACTCCAACTTTAGTTTCTTTAGTTTAAAGGTTGTTATGATGTGGGACTGTATTAAAGTGTTGGACTCCAACTTCTTTAGTTTAAAGGTTGTTATGATGTGGGACTGTATAAGTGTTGGACTCCAACTTCTTTAGTTTAAAGGTTGTTATGATGTGGGACTGTAAGTGTTATGTGGGACTGTATAAGTGTTGGACTCCAACTTCTTTAGTTTAAAGGTTGTTATGATGTGGGACTGTATAAGTGTTGGACTCCAACTTCTTTAGTTTAAAGGTTGTTATGATGTGGGACTGTATTGTTGGACTCCAACTTCTTTAGTTTAAAGGTTGTTATGATGTGGGACTGTAGTTTAAAGTTGTTATTGTGGGACTGTATAAGTGTTGGACCAACTTCTTTAGTTTAAAGGTTGTTATGATGTGGGACTGTATAAGTGTTGGACTCAACTTCTTTAGTTTAAAGGTTGTTATGATGTGGGACTGTATAAGTGTTGGACTCCAACTTCTTTAGTTTAAAGGTTGTTATGATGTGGGACTGTATAAGTGTTGGACTGTATAAGTTTAGTTTCTTTAGTTTAAAGGTTGTTATGATGTGGGACTGTATAAGTGTTGGACTCCAACTTCTTTAGTTTAAAGGTTGTTATGATGTGGGACTGTATAAGTGTTGGACTCCAACTTCTTTAGTTTAAAGGTTGTTATGATGTGGGACTGTATAAGTGTTGGACTCCAACTTCTTTAGTTTAAAGGTTGTTATGATGTGGGACTGTATAAGTGTTGGACTCCAACTTCTTTAGTTTAAAGGTTGTTATGATGTGGGACTGTATAAGTGTTGGACTCCAACTTCTTTAGTTTAAAGGTTGTTATGACTTCGGACTCCAACTTCTTTAGTTTAAAGGTTGTTTATGAGTGGGACTGTATAAGTGTTGGACAAACTTCTTTAGTTTAAAGTTATTTCAAGGTTGTTATGATGTGGGATCATATAGTATTATGGTATATATATATATATATATACACACATATATAACCACAGTCCCAGTGTGACAGCTGTCAGCCCCAACAGGCCTCCTCCGCTCTGGAAAAAAGAGAAATGAAACAAGAAGTCTCGGCGTCCCTTTCCCTTCGCCGTCCACCTGTCTCGCTGTAGAGTCACAGGACCACAACGCTTTAGTTTTCCAGGTTGTTATGATGTGGGACTGTAAAGAGTGTTGGACTCCAACAGCCAAAGGAAATCAACGTGACAGTACAACTATAAGAAAATTAGAAGGATTAAAAGTCAAACGTAGTCACGAATGTCAACAGCTCCATTAAAACCACTTTAATGTTGTTTTACAATGCTATAAAATTGAATAAGTGTTGGACCCAACTTCTTTAGTTTAAAGGTTGTTATGATGTGGGACTGTATAAGTGTTTGGAATCAATCATGTTATTTTGGGGAATTAGAACATTGATTGGACAACATGAGGAAAGGTTGTTATGATGTGGGACAACATGGGAACAACATGGGGACATTAGTTTAAAGGACAACATGAGGGCTGTATAAGTGTCCAACACTTTGAGGGCAACATGAGGGACAACATGTGGGACAACATGGGGACAACATGAGGACAACATGGGAACAACATGGGGACATTATGAGGACAACATGAGGGCAACATGATGTGGGCAACATGTTGGGGCAACATTAGTTTAGGACAACATGATGTGGGCAACTGTAACATGAGGACAACATGGGTTTCAGGGACAACATGGGGACAATATGGAGACAACATTTAGAGGGACAACATGTGGGACAACATGAGGGCAACATAAGTGGGCAACATGGGGACAACATGGAGACAACATGAGCACAATATAAACAACAAAGGACAACATGAAGACAACATGATCAGACATTAAAAGGACAAACATGAGGACAACATGCAGGGCAACATGAGGACAACATATATAGCACAATATGAGCACAATATAGGACAACATGAGGACAACATGAAGACAACATGAGGGCAACATGAGGACAACATGAAGACAACATGATTGTCGCCTTTTCAGATGTCCCTTTCCCTTCGCCGTCCACCTGTCTCGCTGTAGAGTCACAGGACCACAACGCAGGTTGTTTTCCAGTCGTTTGCCTCCCGTAGTGTCACAGATTTAAAGAATTACTGCGCCACAGCCAAAGGAAATCAACGTGAAAGCACTGTTTTTAATTTATTTTGAGCCACAGCCGCCGCCCCCTCAATCAATCAAGCTTCGATGGCGACTTAGACTTTTACTAACGATCACAAAAACAACGTAAGCGAGAAAAAAAAAAACAACTTATTTTGGCTTGTAAGGGGAAAACGTCACAGTTCAAGATGTTTCCACAGTTGATTTGTTTCATCCAACTTCAAAGAAATGCGACATCTTTCCAAAAAGTCAATGAGTAGTCGTGTTCAACAATCATGATTTCAACAAGAATAATACCCAGGCAAGGCAAGGCAAGGCAGCTTTATCTGCAGAGCACCTTGCAGCATCAGGGCAATTCAAAGTGCTTTACACAGAATCAGTTAAACAGATAAAACACAAGTATAAACAGTGAAAAGTAAAACATTTTACCCTAAACCTAACCCCCTAACCCCCTAACCCTAACCCCCTAACCCTAACCCCCTAGCCCTAACCTTAACCCCCTAACCCTAACCCTAACCCCCTAACCCCTAACCCCCTAGCCCTAACCTTAACCCCTAACCCTAAACCCCTAGCCCTAACCTTAACCCCCTAACCCTAACCCTAAACCCCTAACCCTAACCTAAACCCCTAACCCTAACCCTAAACCCCTAACCCTAACCCTAACCCCCCCTAACCTTAACCCCCTAACCCTAACCCTTAACCCCCTAGCCCTAACCTTAACCCCCTAACCCTAACCCTAAACCCCCTAACCCTTAACCCTAACCCTAAACCCCTAACCCTAAACCCCTAACCCCTAACCCCTAACCCTTAAGCCCCTAACCCTAAACCCCTAGCCCTAACCTTAACCCCCTAACCCTAACCCCCTAACCCTAGTGGAGGAGACCTTTTATTTAAAGTTTTATGTCCCCGCTGTCCGTCCTGTCCTGTGGTTCTTTGGCCCTGCTCTGAGCATTTGGCCTTCTTTTAAACAGCTTTTTAGACCCGAACCAGGTTTTTTAAGGAGGTTTTTAAGTGTTTTATTCACACGGTGGTCCCCTTGTGCCCGTGCCCCTCGTAGCGCCCATCCAGGGCGCTACGTTTCTACCCTAACCCTAACCCCCTAACCCTAACCCCCTAACCCTAACCCCCCTATCCTAGGGGCAAGTAATTCAAACAGTATTTTAGTACTTTTTAAATGTGGGTATGTCAAAGTTATTTTAATATATTTTAATATATTTTAATAGAATTCCTTTTTAGACTGGACACCGGGCATTGGTTTTATCAACACAACTTTACTCTTTATATATTATATATATATATATATATATATATATATATATATACATATTTTTTATCTTAACTTTCCACCCCCCTTTCCCCCTTTTTTTTCTGTTGTCTATGTACAGTATATATTATATATTTTAATTATTGTAATTTTATTATTCATCATAATCATGTGTTAGTGTCTCGGGGAGAGGATCCGAGCAGGAGTGGAGGAGACCTTTTCTTTAAAGTTTTATGTTCCTGCTGTCCGTCCTGTCCTGTGGTCCCTAGGCTCTGCTCTGAGCATTTGGCCGTCTTTCAAACAGCCTTTTAGAACCGAACCAGGTCTTTTTAAGGAGATTTTAAGTGTTTTACTAACACCGGGGGTCCTCTTGTGCCTGTGCCCTTCGCAGCGCCCATCCAGGGTGCTACTTTCTACCCTAACCTAACCCCCTAACCCTAACCCACTTGAGACTACCTTCACACTAATTAGTCAGTGCTAGTGCTGCCTTTCGTGGTCACCCTCAGTGTCTCTACCCTTTACGACTATTTTTAGAGACGTTACCTCTCGTCTCCTCGGACTCTTCTTCACACTAATTAAGCCGATCTAGTGCTGCCTTTCGTGTCTACTTAACGACACTACACAGTCACACTTTTTCTTTAAAGTTTTACCCTTTCAGTCTTTCTTTCTCTGCATTACACAACCTTTATACTTATTCCTTTTCCTCAAAAAAAAAAATTCATAAAACAGATAAAACACAAGTGTCATACGCATTAAAAAACCGATAAAACACATAAAACACAAGAATAAAAGTTAAATGAACATTAAAGAAATGAACAGTCATTTAAAGAAAGGCAACATCAAAAAGAAAAAGGTCTTCAAATTGAAAAAATTGCAAAAAAAAACAACACCGGGTTAGACTGCTGCTCCGTCCTGTAACTGCTCTTCATGCCGGCACCTTTCCAACCAACCAAAATTCCAACCAAACCCGATTTTCCTCCCGCCTCCAGTCCTTCAGAACCAGAGACCCCTCGTCGGCGTTAGAACCTATCTCCATGTCCAAAACGGGCACTTCATCGGGGTTCTCGCCCACCCTTCGCCACTTCCTTTGCCATTCAGATTGAGCTACTGTCCTGGTCGTGATTAGTCTAGTCCATGGATCCAAGGATCTGGACAGCCGGTGTATTCGTCTTACCTGGATCGATGGGATAAGGCTCTCCATCCTCACTATGCCTATCCCACCGTCTTGGTTCCGTGAATATAGTAACCCATTGCATGTCGAGGGTGCAATGTGTAACCATGATTTCACTGCCTTCCGAACCATTCCATCCAGTTCCACTAGGGTTGATGCAGTCACATCGCAGTGATCGGTAGTGTAGATTAATCTCGGCAGAGCAAATGCGTTCAAAACCTTCACCTTCTGTGTCGGCTTAAGAGGTGCCTTCTTTATCCTCGCAATCCATTCCTGAAGTTGCGAAGTCACATCCGGAGCCACAATCCCATGTCCTGGTCCCACTTCGACTCCCAAATAACGCACTGTTTCTCCTGGTTCAATTAGGTGTATAGGCGTTCCACCAATTTCCCAGGGTTGGCAGTCGTTAACCTTATCCTTCTCTAGCAGGAACCCATGACATTTCTTAGGTTGCACCTTCAACCCGGTCCGCAGGCAGAATGTTTAAGATTCCCATTTCTTTGTGTTTTCCAGAAGGTTCCAGTCCTGGCCAGCCGAGCCTTCAGCAGCTCTGCCAGACAGCTGAAGAACAAAGTTCCCGAGGCCCAGAAATTCTTCCAGGTAACACCGCCATGGAGAGCGCGAGACGGATGATGAATATCCAGATTTATATGGTGTTCTATATATAGAATATCAGATTTCAGGTCAAACCTGCTCAGTACTGTCGAGATATCCCGCTGTGGACCAACGTGAAGCGCAGACAATATGTGTAAATAGTACGAGAGAGGCCGTCGTTTCCCGGAAAACGCTCCCAGATGTTATTTGTTCCAGAGTCATTCTGCCCTCTATTTAGGTTTCTAGTGGCGGCGCCCTCTAGTGGCCGTGGGAATTCTGACAGGCACAAGGGGGGGTGGATGGGTACAAAATACAGGACTTTCACGCAGGAGACACCCATGTAAGTTTGTAATTTTGTTTGATTCCCCTCCCTGTAAGACCAACACGCCCAGAATGCACCTGAACACACCTCCCTGTAAGACCAACACGCCCAGAATGCACCTGAACACACCTCCCTGTAAGATTAAGAATGCACCTGAACACACCTCCCTGTAAGACCAACACGCCCAGAATGCACCTGAACACACCTCCCTGTAAGACTAGCACGCCCAGAATGCACCTGAACACACCTCCCTGTAAGACCCCAGAATGCACCTGAACACACCTCCCTGTAAGACCAGCACGCCCAGAATGCACCTGAACACACCTCCCTGTAAGACCAACACGCCCAGAATGCACCTGAACACACCTCCCTGTAAGACTAGCACGCCCAGAATGCACCTGAACACACCTCCCTGTAAAATGCACCTGAACACACCTCCCTGTAAGACCAACACGCCCAGAATGCACCTGAACACACCTCCCTGTAAGACTAGCACGCCCAGAATGCACCTGAACACACCTCCCTGTAAAACCAACACGCCCAGAATGCACCTGAACACACCTCCCTGTAAGACTAGCACGCCCAGAATGCACCTGAACACACCTCCCTGTAAGACCAACACGGCCAAAATGCACCTGAACACACCTCCCTGTAAGACCAACACGCCCAGAATGCACCTGAACACACCTCCCTGTAAGACCAGCACGCCCAGAATGCACCTGAACACACCTCCCTGCAAGACCAGCACGCCCATGGGCGCAAAAGGATTGCAGGTGCATTTGCTCTTTAAACAACGTGGGTGTGGAACGGGAAATTAACAGCTGCATTCGTCTTAAAATAGCAAAGATACTCTGGCTTTGCGGCGCGATGCCCCAAAAAACTGAAATTAAAATAAACAAAACATGACTGTTTCTGGTTTTCAATCCAATCCATCCCTAATCCTGTGATACCCAAAACCTCCCTAAAGCTGACATCATGCTAACACATTAGCACATAACCCTGTCATTTCCATGGTTACAGGAGGACAACGGGTTGCCAGTCCACATCAAGGGAGGGACCTTGGACGTCGTGCTCTACCGGGCGACCATGACGCTAACCCTCGGAGGTAACGAGTGGAGAAATTCACCAGAAAGACGTTAATGAGTCCGGTTCAGAATCAGATCCACATTTGATTTTAACCTTCACCACCATCTTTTTCTAAATTTAAATATGTATTGTATATAAATATGTATCATTTCTTTGTACTTTTGAGCGTCAAACACTTAATTTCCTGCAACAAAAAAATGCATCAAAGTTTTGATCTCAGCCACTTCTAGGCTTCTAGGTTTTAAACGAGACAATTAACAGTATAAAAATAAACTGATGACTGTGTGTGTGTGTGTGTGTGTTCTCTACAGGAACCTGCTACTCTCTGTACTGGCTGCTCTTGGCCTCGATGCCGCAGAAGAAAGCGTAGAGAAGAACGGGCTCGGTCTATCGCATGGAGAGCAACGCTTGCCTCTGTCTAACACTAATGTTTGTTGTGTACATTTCTCTGAGCAGATCTTATCACGAGTTGTCCTTCTTTCAACATGGCAACAATTAATATGTAAAAAGTGTAAATTTAAACTCAACGCCACCAGTTTCCATTTTGTGTGTCTTGTATCTTATTGTTGTTTAAACTTGCCGCGGGTTCGACTCCGACAAACGGCCTTTTACTGCACGTCACTCCCCCTCTCTCTCCTTTCATGCCCTCACCTGTCCTAAAGGCAGGTGAAGTAAAACTAGACAAGACTAGACAAGACAGGAAATCATACTATCAAAATAAAAGAGGAAACAGAACATACAGACACGCACCGGGGAACACACGAGACAGAGACTGACACACAAGACCGGGGAGGAGACTAAGACACAGACATGAGGAGACGAGACCCAGACTATCAAAATAAAACAGGAAGCAGAACATACAGACCGGGGAATACAAGACAGGACCAAAAACCAAAGAGAGAAGAAAAAAGAAACTAAAGCAACCACCCAAAGAAAAAGATACCGGGGTAATCGGCAATTCTGCTTCTGATTTTGTAAAGTCAAAATTAAAAGCTTACTTTGATCCATTTTCAAATTTAAAATTGAAACTGTGACGCCTCTCTGCAGTGTGCATGTTTTCATTCAGATCACGTATCTTACTCACTGATCTTCATCCAGAGGAGGAAACCACCAGAGTCTCAGGGCTCAGGCTCCATACAAAGAGAAGCATTTATAAAATCTTGACATTCAGCCTGCACTCCAAAAAGCAGGAATGAAGACCACCAGGAAAGTTTCTTGTTAAAACACAAAGAAGTGAGGAATGGCAGCTTAAAGTTTCTGATCTTCTCCAGCTGTTACGCACCACTGGCTTCCAGAGGAAGAGGAAATGTTAAGCAATGCCTCTACCTACTGGTCTCAAGCAGGAAGTGCACCGATTGGCAACTATTTCTGTGATAATGCTTTCACGTACTAAAGTTAAAATACATTTTCTTTACATTTAACCTTAGAAACATATATTTATTCTCAGTCTCAGGGCTCAGGCTCCACATGAAGAAAACATTTATAACATCTTGACATTCAGCCTACACATGCACTGCAAAGAGCAGGAACAACAAAAACCAGCAGACGAACCTCTTGACAGATGCTAACAGATGTGGCTCAGAGACAAATGGAATAAGTTTCTTATTAAAACACAAAGAAGTGAGGAATGGCAGCTTAAAGTTTATGATCTTCTCCAGCTGTTACCCACCACTGGCTGCCAGAGGAAGAGGAAATGTTAAGCAATGCCTCTACCTACTGGTCTTAAGCAGAAAGTGCACCGATTGGCAACTATTTCTATGACAATGCTTTCAAGTACTAAAGTTAAAATACATTTTCTTTGCATTTAACTTTAAAAACACATACTTATTACACAAAGTATGTGGACAGCCCTGTGTACAAACTGTAGAATACTTTGATTTGTTTGAGCATACAATTATATTTTAGACAACAGTGTTCTTCCAACTTTGAAACAACGATTTGTTTTGGGTACTTTCTACATCACAATGTCCCTGTGTGCAGAGCCAGCTCCGTTAAGAAATGGTTTTCCCAGTTTGGTGTGAAGAACTTGACTGTCTTCTGACATTTTTGGAGAATTTGGGACGTATTTCATGGGCTGTTTCCAGTATTTTGAGAGGCTGGCAGCGTTAACCTCGACATGCTTTGCCATGTATGGGATTTCAATTTACAGAAATTATAGTTTCTGTACAGTTTCTAATGCAGTTAACTGGATTGTAAACTCTAAAAATCCACAATATGAGTGTTGTTTTAGAAACATATTTGTTGTGTGTTCTGGGGAGGCGTAAAATTTCCTTCAGGATAAATAAACTATCTATCTATCTATCTATCTATCTATCTATCTATCTATCCTACCTACCTACCTATCTAAATGGTGCATAGGGGGAACTTGGACTCACAACATCAACCCCATCCAAAACCGCTGCCTCGATTGGTAAGTTAGTTTGTGTTGTGGAACTAGCAAAACTAACTGATGGAGGCAGCAGTAGAGAAGCAACTCCCGTGTTCTGCAAGGTAAAGTCTGTTTTTGTCAAAGGAGTCTGGTGGCTTTGAAGAGAGCAGAGATAACAGCTTCTGTTGTAAAGAGCTGTCTGACAGCAAGGTAATAACTGCAAATATTCTCAATATAGCGTCCACTCAAACTGATATAGATGTGTCTTAGGTCTCTAAAATGCATTCATGCATTTTTCCAAGTTGAAATGGATCGCCAACCAAAGCAGGCGAGAACCAATTCAGATTTAAAACAACTGACAAGTGATAATCACGTCCTGATGGGATTGACATCTTTGAAATAAAAAAGAAACAGAAAAAATGTATGTGCCTGAAATCAACTTCTTTATTTAGTGTTTTGATATTTTCACGAGGCAAAATCTGCTTTGGCACGAGACGGTCGATCAGCTCGGTGACACTGGATTGTGAAATTAAAACATTCAATCATCATGACACACTAGACACAACTTTGTCCAGTTTCTAAACTCATACAGATGTCGGGAAGGAAACTGCTGATAGACAAAGGTTAAATGAGCTCACACTGATAGGCGAAATGAGTTTAAAGTTATTTATTTAAGAGTTAGTACTACAAACCACAAAGATACTTCATTACAGGCAGATAGTTCCAACCTTAACATTCATTTTAACATTTCATAATATTCTCTGACTGAAAACCTTGATTTTCTTCACATGGAAAGCTGAAGTCTACCTACCCTCTTCCAGTGGACCATAATTGGACCATAAATTGGTAAAACAGTAGTTAACAGATAGAGAATGTTTGAATTGAGCCATAAACCACAAATATGATGTTCATATGAAGTGAAGACAGTCTCAGTTTGCTAAAAGTCGCCTTTAGCGTCGGGACTCTTGCCATCACTTTGGACGCTCTGTGTCGGGACATACGTTTCACATGCAGCACAAGAACAGGAGACAGGAACAGGAAGGAGACAGGAACAGGACAGTTAGGTTTAGAATAAGACTGTCGGGGGGTCCCCCCCCCCCGTAGCATCTCAGAAAACACTGTCCACAAACTGCTCCAAACACTGGCTAGTAGTTTCTTCTGAGACAAACCTCACTTTGTAAGGATATATAACTGTCAGGGCCCTCATACTCTGCTTCTGACTGGCTAGTAGTCCTTACCTAGGTACTGTCAGGGCCCTCATACTCTGCTTCTGACTGGCTAGTAGTCCTTACCTAGGTACTGTCAGGGCCCTCATACTCTGCTTCTGACTGGCTAGTAGTCCTTACCTAGGTACTGTCAGGACCCTCATACTCTGCTCTGACTGGCTAGTAGTCCTTACCTAGGTACTGTCAGGGCCCTCATACTCTGCTTCTGACTGGCTAGTAGTCCTTACCTAGGTACTGTCAGGACCCTCATACTCTGCTTCTGACTGGCTAGTAGTCCTTACCTAGGTACTGTCAGGGCCCTCATACTCTGCTTCTGACTGGCTAGTAGTCCTTACCTAGGTACTGTCAGGGCCCTCATACTCTGCTTCTGACTGGCTAGTAGTCCTTACCTAGGTACTGTCAGGGCCCTCATACTCTGCTTCTGACTGGCTAGTAGTCCTTACCTAGGTACTGTCAGGACCCTCATACTCTGCTCCTGACTGGCTAGTAGTCCTTACCTAGGTACTGTCAGGGCCCTCATACTCTGCTTCTGACTGGCTAGTAGTCCTTACCTAGGTACTGTCAGGACCCTCATACTCTGCTTCTGACTGGCTAGTAGTCCTTACCTAGGTACTGTCAGGGCCCTATACTCTGCTTCTGACTGGCTAGTAGACCCCAGGTACTGTCAGGGCCCTTCTGCTTCTGACTGGCTAGTAGTCCTTACCTAGGTACTGTCAGGGCCCTCATACTCTGCTTCTGACTGGCTAGTAGTCCTTACCTAGGTACTGTCAGGGCCCTCATACTCTGCTTCTGACTGGCTAGTAGTCCTTACCTAGGTACTGTCAGGGCCCTCATACTCTGCTTCTGACTGGCTAGTAGTCCTTACCTAGGTACTGTCAGGGCCCTCATACTCTGCTTCTGACTGGCTAGTAGTCCTTACCTAGGTACTGTCAGGGCCCTCATACTCTGCTTCTGACTGGCTAGTAGTCCTTACCTAGGTACTGTCAGGGCCCTCATACTCTGCTTCTGACTGGCTAGTAGTCCTTACCTAGGTACTGTCAGGACCTTCATACTCTGCTTCTGACTGGCTAGTAGTCCTTACCTAGGTACTGTCAGGACCTTCATACTCTGCTTCTGACTGGCTAGTAGTCCTTACCTAGCTACTGTCAGTAAGTAAGTAAGTAAGTAAGTAAAGTTTATTTGTATAGCACCTTTCACAGATAAAAAATCACAAAGTGCTTCACAGTAAAATGTAATACAATACCAACAAAGACACTATTAAAAACAAATGGAAAACATAAAGACAGGGCCCTCATACTCTGCTTCTGACTGGCTAGTAGTCCTTACCTAGGTACTGTCAGGGCCCTCATACTCTGCTTCTGACTAACTCCCAAACAAAGATGGAACAGAAGTGAGATGTCTCACTCTGTAGCTAAAACAGAGAGCTCAACACACTGGGTGAAAAGAGGAGCTGCAGCAATGTGCGGTACAACTTCAACATAGTGCATTTTGAAAAATGAAACCATGGAAACCTATTCTGGTACAACCTCAAAATACAATTATGAACTTGAAAATGAGCAGAATATGAACACTAGAAAAACAATCATACAGACTTCTTTATTAAAATGAGATTTGGTCTTTAAAAAGTACTTTTTCAAAAATGAGTTCTAAAAAGAAGGGGGGCCTTATAATCAGCGTCGTATCATCGGGTCAATATGGTTTTTGGGCTGCACATGGACGGTCCGTGATACCAGTGATCTGGTTTCTCTTCATATCGTAAACTGAATATAAAAGACAAACTACACACTTTGTGGTGTCTCCATGTGTTGTCCCTTCTGGCAGGATTTAGAAAGACAAGACGACTGACGGTCTTCATTTAAATCCCCAAAAACAGCAGCCGGCTGTGTCTTTATCTCAGGAAGCGAATACTCATCTTGTGATCGATGTCCACTTTCTCCAGTGACTGAAAACAAAATAAAAATGATCATTTAATTGAATTTAAAGTTAAATTATGATACGTATACTTTTCCTACTATACATGAAAACACAAATACATTTGATGATATTTCAGAACTCTAGTATTTGGAAACACTGGAAGTTGTTGGTTTGTGTTGATATTAGCATCATCTAATGTAATGTATAATTTATATACATAAGTTCATGCTTTATAACAGTAAAAAAACGAGTTTTTCATTGTTTAAAGACTTAGGTTAATTCAGCAAAGAAATTCTCTTCTTTTTTTATGATTATTTTTTGGGGCATTTTCAGCCTTAATTTTTTTGATTGGACAGCAGAAGACATGAAAGGGGGGAGAGAGGGGGGAATGACATGCCGCCAAAGGGCCGCAGGTCGGAGTCGAACCCTGGCCCGCTGCGTGCATATATATATATATATGCGCCCTCTCTACCATCTGTGCAATCCAGGCGCCCAACAATAGTACTTTTACTTAAATACTAACATAATTTCTAGAGATGAGAGCAGTGCTTAGGTTTACATTCATATCCCCAATTGTCTATTTGGTCCCTAATTTCGTGGACCCCCCCACCTTTCTGAACTCGTCGAAGGAGATGGCGTCATCTTGGTCCAGGTCGGCTTCCTGGATGGCTCGCTCGGCGATGCTCTGCAGCTGCTCCTCCGTCACCTGCATCTCCAGCATCGCCCGCAGAACCTGTCGGTCCCAGTTAGCAACCGATCAATCATCGCATGCAGAAAGAGACTTCAGATACAGTATTAGGGACCACTAAGGTCTATATAAAAGAGACTTCAGATACAGTATTAGGGACCACTAAGGTCTATATAAAAGAGACTTCAGATACAGTATTAGGGGACCACTAAGGTCTATATAAAAGAGACTTCAGATACAGTATTAGGGACCACTAAGGTCTATATAAAGAGACTTCAGATACAGTATTAGGGACCACTAAGGTCTATATAAAAGAGACTTCAGATACAGTATTAGGGGACCACTAAGGTCTATATAAAGAGACTTCAGATACAGTATTAGGGGACCACTAAAGTCTATATAAAGAGACTTCAGATACAGTATTAGGGACCACTAAGGTCTATATAAAAGAGACTTCAGATACAGTATTAGGGGACCCTAACTATATAAAGAGACTTCAGATACAGGTCTATATAAAAGAGACTTCAGATACAGTATTAAGGTCTATATAAAAGGGACTTCAGATACAGTATTAGGGAAGGTCTATATAAAAGAGACTTCAGATACAGTATTAGGGACCACTAAGGGGACTTCAGACAGTATTAGGGACCACTAAGGTCTATATAAAAGAGACTTCAGATACAGTATTAGGGGACCACTAAGGTCTATATAAAAAAGATACACTTAGGGGATAAGGTATTAGGATACCATTAGGGACCACTAAGGTCTATATAAAAGAGACTTCAGATACAGTATTAGGGACCACTAAGGTCTATATAAAAGAGACTTCAGATACAGTATTAGGGGACCACTAAGGTCTATATAAAAGACTTCAGATACAGTAAGGGACCACTAAGGTCTATATAAAAGAGACTTCAGATACAGTATTAGGGACCACTTCAGATACAGTATTAGGGACCACTAAGGTCTATATAAAAGAGACTTCAGATACAGTATTAGGGACCACTAAGGTCTATATAAAAGAGACTTCAGATACAGTATTAGGGGACCACTAAGGTCTATATAATGAGACTTCAGATACAGTATTAGAGGACCACTAAGGTCTATATAAAAGAGACTTCAGATACAGTATTAGGGGACCACTAAGGTCTATATAAAAGAGACTTCAGATACAGTATTAGGGACCACCACTACCACTAAGGTCTATATAAAAGACTTCAGATACAGTATTAGGGACCACTAAGGTCTATATAAAAGAGACTTCAGATACAGTATTAGGGGGACCACTAAGGTCTATATAAAAGAGACTTCAGATACAGTATTAGGGGACCACTAAGGTCTATATAAAAGAGACTTCAGATACAGTATTAGGGGACCACTAAGGTCTATATACAAGAGACTTCAGATACAGTATTTGGGGACCACTAAGGTCTATAAAAGCATCCAAAGAACACCAAGTCATGGGACCTCTAACAGACCTGAAGAAGCTCTTCTCGCGAAATCTTTCCATCTCCGTCCTGATCATACAACTGGAAAGCAACTGAAGACACAGACAGACAGAGGGACGGACGTTAATGGATCACAACGAGTGGAATGAAATGTTGACGCGGAACAAACCAAAGTAGACTCACATTTGAGTTTCCCGGTCCTGCTGTGAGCCGGTTCCGGCTGTGCTCCGTCTCTCGTTCGGGTTGTCTCTGTGGGACGAAAATGAGCCAGAATCCGAACGAAGGAGGCAAAGTCCACAGTTTCCTTTCTGGAGAAAAACAGAGGACAGAGTAATGTTTCCTGTTTCCTGTTTCCTGTTCAGCGTGACTAACAAACACAGGATGGACTAGGAAGTGCTCTCATAACTCCAGATGAGTTACAGTTTGTCGTGTGAAGGATTAAAAGTGTCTTTGTTCACAAAAGTACTGACTTTATCTTCTGATTTATGCATCGGTCAGACAGTTTCATGATTGAAAAACATGTTATTTTGGGGAATTAAAAAGAACATTGATATAGGACAACATGAGGACAACATGAGGACAACATGAAGACAACATGAAGACAACTTGAGGACAACATGAAGACAACATGAGGACAACATGAAGACAACATGAGGGCAACATGAAGGCAACATGAGGACAACATGAAGACAACATGAGGACAACATGTAGACAACATGAAGACAACATGAGGACAACATGAGGACAACATGAAGACAACATGAGGACAACATGGGGACAACATGAAGACAACATGTAGACAACATGAGGACAACATGAAGGCAACATGAGGACAACATGAGGACAACATGAGGGCAACATGAGGACAACATGAGGACAACATGAAGACAACATGAAGACAACATGAGGACAACATGTAGACAACATGAAGGCAACATGAAGGCAACATGAGGACAACATGAAGACAACATGTAGACAACATGAAGGCAACATGAAGGCAACATGAGGACAACATGAAGACAACATGAGGACAACATGTAGACAACATGAAGACAACATGAGGACAATATGAGGGGAACATGAAGACAACATGAGGACAACATGGGGACAACATGAAGACAACATGAAGGCAACATGAAGACAACTTGAGGACAACATGAAGACAACATGAGGACAACATGAGGACAACATGAGGGCAACATGAAGGCAACATGAGGACAACATGAAGACAACATGAGGACAACATGTAGACAACATGAAGACAACATGAGGACAACATGAGGGGAACATGAAGACAACATGAGGACAACATGGGGACAACATGAAGACAACATGTAGACAACATGAGGACAACATGAAGGCAACATGAGGACAACATGAGGACAACATGAGGGCAACATGAGGACAACATGAGGACAACATGAAGACAACATGAAGACAACATGAGGACAACATGTAGACAACATGAAGGCAACATGAAGGCAACATGAGGACAACATGAAGACAACATGTAGACAACATGAAGGCAACATGAAGGCAACATGAGGACAACATGAAGACAACATGAGGACAACATGTAGACAACATGAAGACAACATGAGGACAATATGAGGGGAACATGAAGACAACATGAGGACAACATGGGGACAACATGAAGACAACATGGGGACAACATGAGGACAACATGGGGACAACATGAGGACAACATGAAGACAACATGAAGACAACATGGGGACAACATGAGGACAACATGAGGGCAACATGAGGACAACATGAGGACAACATGAAGACAACATGAAGACAACATGAGGACAACATGAAGGCAACATGAAGGCAACATGAGGACAACATGAAGACAACATGAGGACAACATGAAGACAACATGAGGACAACATGTAGACAACATGGGTATCTTTTCTCTGTAACCATCGTTGTTCATTCTGATGATTCTGATGTAATTCAGCTGCTTCACCCTGGAGAGAAAAAGGCCCCGATGATTCTGTCTCCGACGGGGTTCGAGGACAACTCCCGAATCGCTCCGAAATCCTCAGGCCTGAGACACACACACACACACACACACACACACACACACACACACACACACACACACACACAGAGAATATATCCAAAACACACACACACACACATACACACAAACACAATTATTTTTCTTCATTTTGTCACAAAAAACATGAGAAATACAGAAGAAACCTGACTGAATAAGCTCAAAAACCTCTCACACACAATTTGTCCACATGGACGTTTTGCGTCCTCTGTGATAGTTACAGGTTAAAACCCAGATGTCCACCGACCTGAGCTGTCCTCGCTGGTCTACGTCCAGGAACTCAAACCTCTCGTAGAGACGCAGGATGTGAGCGGCGGAGACTGAAACACAGAGAACCTTTGATAAAAACCAGAAGGGTCACAACATGCTGAAGAAGGTTAGTTTGTATTCTCTGGGCAGGGTAAAGCAGAGAAAGGGGAGGAAACCTTGCCCCTTATGACCTCATAAGGGGAAGATTCCAGCTCGGCCCATCTGAGCTTTCATTTCCTCAAAGGCAGAGCAGGACACCCAGGGCTCGGTTTACACCTAGCACCATTTCTAGCCACTGGGGGGACCATAGGCAGGCTGGGGGAGGGGGGATGCATATTAATGTTAAAAAACCTCATAAAGTGACATTTTCATGCCATGAGACCTTTAATAGACTCAGACTTCTCTTTATTAATTATTATGAATCCTTTTGGGATGACTCCCGCAAGGAAATTGACATTTACAGCAGTGTTTTTTAGCGAGAACAAAACAGTATAGAGAGAAAAAGAAGGAGACAATAAAAATAAAATAAAAACCTTCGGCTACTGTGGTGTCCGAACAACAACAACGATGCATGATGTGTTGAAAGAAAACCGCCTCGACGCCGTTTCCTGATTATAAAGTTCATTATGTCAAAGATTCAGCGTCAATTTCTGAAGAGTGGGAACCCAATGAGCACACTCTCCTCTTCGGTACCTTGGACATACATACAGGACATGTTTAGGTCACATGTTAGATAACATGTGGTACTTGACACGTGACAAAACAAACGATCACATCCACCTCATCGCATCCCTTCCAAAGGTCACTCCAACTCAATGTAACCCCCTTAAATCAACAGTATTTACATTTGTTTTTTAAAGATTATTTTTTGGGCTTTTCCACCTTTAATGTTTGACAGGACAGTTAGGTGAGAGAGAGGACGGAGACATGCAGGACATCATCCCGGGTCGGATCTGAACCCTGGACTTCTGCTGTTGAGACGTAAACCTCTTAGTGTATGTGCGCCCGCTCTACCGCTGAACCAACCCGGCCACAACAGTATTCAACTTGATCAGCACCTGATTCAAGTTACAAATCCTTAGATACTACACTATAAAATAAAAGACCTTAAAAGACATTTACCATAAATTATCATAAAGTGAAGAACATGTCATGAACTTCAATATTCTGATTTATAGATATCAGATATCAGATATCAGATTAATTACAGAACAGAAAAATCTTGACTTTTAATTTACCTTTAATTTAATGTCATTTCTGCAGCAGTAGTTGCAGCTAAAGCAGCAGAGTTACCTGGATCAGTGTGGACCCCCTTTCCCCCCCCGCTGCTATCAGAGACCCCAGACCACCCCCCCCCACCCCGCTACTATCAGAGACCCCAGACCATCACCCCCCTCCCCCCCCACTGCTATCAGAGACCCCAGACGTACTCCTCAGCAGATAACACATCCACAACTTCTTTTTTGTGTGTTTTTCTCTTTAACCCTCGTGTTGTCTTCTCGGCAAAATAGAAAATCAACACTTTTGAAGTTTTTTTTCAATCATTGTCACTTTTTATGACATTTTCCACATAAGTAACACTAACTTATTAACTTTCATTAATTTTGGGGTGTCTTATTCAATTTTATAGCATTGTAAAACAAATGGAAGTGTTTTTGAAATAGTATTGAGTAAAAGTTGACATATTCCAGTCTGTGATTATCATCAACATCCATTCCTTTAATTTTAGTCTCAATAATTCCTAATCTCTGCTTTTCTAACTCAAACATTAGGTATAATTTCCTATAAATGAGGTTTATTGACCATAAATTCCAAAAATAACTGTAAAACTAAAGTTAATAAGTTATTGTTACGTAGTGTTGAAAACGTCAAAAAAAGGGACAAACATTGAAAAAAAGGGACAAAAACGTAAGAAAAAGTTAAAAACATCGATATAAAGCATCAACAAAAGTGTTGATTTTCAATGTTGACGGGAAGACAACACGAGGGTTAAAGGAGATAAATTGCAGCAGGAAACATCTGGCGTGGCTTCGTGTTTCACAGCTGTCGCCGTCGCTCAGCAACAGCGACTCTACAGAATCCTAAATCCTATATCCCTGTATCTTATATCCTATATCCTATCATCCTATGACCTATATCCTATATCCCTATATCCTATAATCCTATATCCTATAATCCTATATCCTATATACTATAATCCTATATCCTATATACTATATCCTATAAACCTATATCCTATAATCCTATATACTATAATCTTATATCCTATATCCTATAACCCTATATCCTATATCCTATAAACCTATATCCTATAATCCTATATCCTATATCCTATAATCCTATATCCTATAAACCTATATCCTATAATCCTATATCCTATAAACCTATATCCTATATCCTATATCCTATAAACCTATATCCTATAATCCTATATCCTATAAACCTATATCCTATAATCCTATATCCTATAATCCTATATCCTATAATCCTATATCCTATAATCCTATAACCCTATATCCTATAAACCTATATCCTATAATCCTATATCCTATATACTATAATCCTATATCCTATATACTATATCCTATAAACCTATATCCTATAATCCTATATACTATAATCTTATATCCTATATCCTATAACCCTATATCCTATATCCTATAAACCTATATCCTATAATCCTATATCCTATATCCTATAATCCTATATCCTATAATCCTATATCCTATAACCCTATATCCTATAATCCTATATCCTATAATCCTATTATCCTATAACCCTATATCCTATAACATATATCCTATATCCCTATATCCTATAACCCTATATCCTATAACACTATATCCTATAATCCTATAACCCTATATCCTATATCCTATAAACCTATATCCTATAATCCTATATCCTATATACAATAATCCTATATCCTATATACTATATCCTATAAACCTATATCCTATAATCCTATATCCTATATACTATAATTCTATATCCTATATACTATATCCTATAACCCTATATCCTATATCCTATAAACCTATATCCTATAATCCTATATCCTATATCCTATAATCCTATATCCTATAATCCTATATCCTATAACCCTATATCCTATAATCCTATATCATATAACCCTATATCCTATAACATATATCCTATATCCCTATATCCTATATCCTATTATCCTATAATCCTATATCCTATAACATATATCCTATATCCCTATATCCTATATCCTATTATCCTATAACCCTATATCCTATAACACTATATCCTATATCCTATATCCTATAACCCTATATCCTTTAATACTATATCCTATATCCTATAACCCTATATCCTATAACACTATATCCTATATCCTATATCCTATAACCCTATATCCTATAATACTATATCCTATATCCTATAACCCTATATCCTATATCCTATATCCTATAACCCTATATATTCAGATGAAGATAACGTGTGAATTGAAGCAAAAACAAGCGCCATGGTTCTTGTTTTCTCTATAGAATGAGTCGTTCAGGGCTGATCTGTTCCCTCTTTTCGTTTCCTCAAACTCTTCCTTGTCTAAGGTCTTGCACACCAACAACCAAGCAACCAAAGTGAAAAGAGTTGATACTCACAGCCGGTTTCCTGCATGAGCTCCTGTGCGTTTGGGATTCTGTTCAAGCTGGAGCTTTTGGAGCCCATCCCTGCATTTGTTAGATTCCTGGAGGCTTCTGGCTGCACTTTGAGCAGGCGGACTGTATCTAGGGGGGGGTGTGCACTCTGCAGCCCCGCCACAGATATGACAGACACGTCGCTCAGCCAATCAGTACTCACCTAACAGGCACTCGCTGACCAATGAGAGTCCTTAACCTGGAACGAGCACGAGCTTTCATTTTACTCATGTGGCGACTGGCTAGTCAGTGTGTAAAAAATGACAAAAGTGTTGATTTTCTCGATTTGACTCGGACTTGAACCATTTTGGACTCGGTCTTGTCTTGGACTCAACTAGTCCTGGTCTTGGACTTGTCTTGGACTCGACAAAGGTGGTCTTGACTACAACCCTGGTCCAGGTTAAAAAACAAACAAATGACTCTCTCAGTAAAAGATGTGAGTACTCCTCCCACCGCTCTCTCTGCTTCTGAACACACCAATCTTATCTGTTGCTTGCAGGACATGTGCAGCGGGGTGGGGCGTGTGTGTGTGTGTGTGTGTCTGTGTGTGTGTGTGTGTGTGTGTGTGTGTGTGTGTGTCATTTGCATGTACTACCATGTACAGCAGTGACACACAACTGGTCATCACTTTCTTTTGGATTCATTTAACCCTTGTTTGGTATTCAGGTCAAATTGACTCATTTCAAATTCTTACAAGAAGAAAAATGGAACAAGTTAAATTTTTTTCTACCTGAAATCAGCGTCCTTACCTTATTTCCTGTGATAAACATGTATTCCTGACTCAGGACATTATTCTGGATATGACACTTATGTTGTTTCCATAGTGGATTTTTAACATGAATTATAACCTTATGACAAAAAACTAACCCCACTTCCATGTTTAATAGTGTTCTAGTAGAGACTGATGCATTCCCTGAACATAGATGTTATCTCAGCTGTTGGAAATTGGGATAAAGACGATATTTGTTAATAGATTATGAAGTAAAAATTTATTTCCGAATTGTTTTTAAAACCCCAAATAAGTCCCGGGTCAGTTTGACCCGAGGGACCCGAGAGGGTCCCGGAGGTGGAGACAACACGAGGGTTAAATAAGGGCGCCAGGGTGACTCAGTTGGTAGAGCGGGCACACAAAATTCTATAAATTAAAAAAAAAAAACACTTAATAATTCATCTAACTACTCTTATGTGAAACTTGTTCTACACACACGCTATTACCAAATAAATTAACCAATTCCTTTTTTAAACATGGTCCCCCTTTGGTGGAAACAGATGCATATGAGAGGGGGGATGCCAGAGCAGGGGGAATGAGACTTGATTATTTTTTCATCCTTTATTTTAATTTTTGTTTTAATTGTTCATGATCTTTATGGTGGGAGGAAACCGGAGCATCAAACCCACACAAACACGAGGACACTGAGGCTACGTTTTGGTTTTTAAGATGAGTTTTTATTATTTTTATCTCCAGTAGAAGAATGTCAGAGCAGGGGGAATGAGAGGGGGATACGCTAGAGGAGGGGGATGAGAGGAGGAAAACACCAGAGCAGGGGGAATGAGAGGGGGAATGACAAAAGCAGGGAGATTGAGAGGGGGAATGCTAGAGCAGGGGGAATGAGAGGGGGAAACATCAGAGCAGGGGAAATGAGAGTTAGAATTGCCAAAGCAGGGGGAATGAGAGGGGGAATGAGAGGGGAGATGCCAGAGTAGGCTGAATGAGAGGGGGAATGCCAGAGATGGGAATGAGAGAGGGAAACGCCAGAGCAGGGGGAATGAGAGTTGGAAACGCCAGAGCAGGGGAATGAGAGGGGGGAATGCCAGAGAAGGAATAATGAGACTTGGAAATGCTAGAGCAGGGGAATGAGAGTTGGAAATGCAAGAGCAGGGGGAACGAGAGGAGGAATCGCAAGAGCAGGGGGAATGAGAGGGGGAGATGCCAGAGCAGGGGGAATGCAAGGAAGGGGAAAGCCAGAGCAGGGGGAATGAGAGGGGGAAACACCAGAGCAGGGGGAATGAGAGGGGGAGATGCCAGAGCAGGGGGAATGAGAGGGGGAAACACCAGAGCAGGGGGAATGAGAGGGGGAATGACAAAAGCAGGGAGATTGAGAGGGGAATGCTAGAGCAGGGGAATGAGAGGGGAGATGCCAGAGCAGGGGGAATGAGAGGGGGAAACATCAGAGCAGGGGAAATGAGAGTTAGAATTGCCAAAGCAGGGGGAATGAGAGGGGGAATGAGAGGGGGAGATGCCAGAGTAGGCTGAATGAGAGGGGAATGCCAGAGATGGGAATGAGAGAGGAAACGCCAGAGCAGGGGAATGAGAGTTGGAAACGCCAGAGCAGGGGGGGGGGGAATGCCAGAGAAGGAATAATGAGACTTGGAAATGCTAGAGCAGGGGGAATGGGTTGGAAATGCAAGAGCAGGGGGAACGGAGGAGGAATCCAAGAGCAGGGGGAATGAGAGGGGGAGATGCCAGAGCAGGGGGAATGCAAGGAAGGGGAAAGCCAGAGCAGGGGGAATGAGAGGGGGAAACACCAGAGCAGGGGAATGAGAGGGGAGATGCCAGAGCAGGGGGAATGAGAGGGGAAACACCAGAGCAGGGGGAATGAGAGGGGGAATGACAAAAGCAGGGAGATTGAGAGGGGGAATGCTAGAGCAGGGGAATGAGAGGGGAGATGCCAGAGCAGGGGGAATGAGGGGAAACATCAGAGCAGGGGAAATGAGAGTTAGAATTGCCAAAGCAGGGGGAATGAGAGGGGGAATGAGAGGGGGAGATGCCAGAGTAGGCTGAATGAGAGGGGGAATGCCAGAGATGGGAATGAGAGAGGGAAACGCCAGAGCAGGGGGAATGAGAGTTGGAAACGCCAGAGCAGGGGGAATGAGAGGGGGAATGCCAGAGAAGGAATAATGAGACTTGGAAATGCTAGAGCAGGGGGAATGAGAGTTGGAAATGCAAGAGCAGGGGGAACGAGAGGAGGAATCGCAAGAGCAGGGGGAATGAGAGGGGGAGATGCCAGAGCAGGGGGAATGCAAGGAAGGGGAAAGCCAGAGCAGGGGGAATGAGAGGGGGAAACACCAGAGCAGGGGGAATGAGAGGGGGAGATGCCAGAGCAGGGGGAATGAGAGGGGGAAACACCAGAGCAGGGGGAATGAGAGGGGGAATGACAAAAGCAGGGAGATTGAGAGGGGGAATGCTAGAGCAGGGGGAATGAGAGGGGGAGATGCCAGAGCAGGGGGAATGAGAGGGGGAAACATCAGAGCAGGGGAAATGAGAGTTAGAATTGCCAAAGCAGGGGGAATGAGAGGGGGAATGAGGGGAGATGAGTAGGGAATGGAGGGGGAATGCCAGAGATGGGAATGAGAGAGGGAAACGCCAGAGCAGGGGGAATGAGAGTTGGAAACGCCAGAGCAGGGGGAATGAGAGGGGGAATGCCAGAGAAGGAATAATGAGACTTGGAAATGCTAGAGCAGGGGGAATGAGAGTTGGAAATGCAAGAGCAGGGGAGAGGGGAGGAATGCAAGAGCAGGGGGAATGAGAGGGGGAGATGCCAGAGCAGGGGAATGCAAGGAAGGGAAAGCCAGAGCAGGGGGAATGAGAGGGGGAAACACCAGAGCAGGGGGAATGAGAGGGGGAGATGCCAGAGCAGGGGGGAATGAGAGGGGGAAACACCAGAGCAGGGGGAATGAGAGGGGGGAATGACAAAAGCAGGGAGATTGAGAGGGGGAATGCTAGAGCAGGGGGAATGAGAGGGGGAGATGCCAGAGCAGGGGGAATGAGAGGGGGAAACATCAGAGCAGGGGAAATGAGAGTTACAATTGCCAAAGCAGGGGGAATGAGAGGGGGAATGAGAGGGGGAGATGCCAGAGTAGGCTGAATGAGAGGGGGAAACACCAGAGCAGGGGGAATGAGAGGGGGAGATGCCAGAGCAGGGGGAATGAGAGGGAGAAACACCAGAGCAGGGGGAATGCGCAGTGTAAATATATTTGTTTTTAAACCGATAGTAGCTATGTAAAAGTAGCCTCAGAGGCAAAAACATCTCCACACAGATATGTTGCTACTCTTCTTTTGGTAAAATTCAGAGAGATTTGTTTCATGCTTCATTTCATTCTATATCACAAACCATCCACTGAATCACGAATATATCATAGTTCGGCCTCTGAGTCCAGAATACAGACTCGAGACGCCTCCCCCTGCTTCTTGTTCACGTCATTGAGGGACTCACCTTCCAGGAACCCACG
>CM049373.1:32900344-32937844 GCA_026937815.1 Etheostoma perlongum | reverse complement strand
TTACATATACATCTGCTATATCGTACTTTAACTGTAAAATGCAATTACTTTCCACTGCACTTTAATTCGGATAGCTTCTGCCCAAACTTTATCTGTACTACCTTAAATCATTGTTATACTGCTCATTTAGCCTAAAATATTATATCTATCTGTAAAAGTTCTGTCTATAATAGCCGCCTGTATATATATTCATAGTACATATTCACCTGTAAACTCTATAAACCAGTAAACCAGTAGTATATTATGTTCATTGTACATATCTGTAAATTTCTACTTATAGTAATACCCAAACTGTATATTATATCCAGTACATATCCAGCTGTAAATCTTGCTCACAATACTTGTTATCTATATTTTATATTCATAGGACAAACCCATCTGTAAAATTCTGTTTATAATAGTATTCATCTCTATATTTATTCAGTAAATATCCATGTCCTGCACTCATGGGACCAGTGTATATCCTGCACCCAAACTGCATCTCGTTGCCTTGTACCCTGTGTAATGACAATAAAGTTGAATCTAATCTAATCTAATCTAATCTAATCTAATCTAATCTTATTTCATCTTATATTTACACTCTTTCTCTCTTTACTTGTCTTCTTGTCTTCTGTCTGTACATTTGTCTTTTAATTGTTTTTAACCCTGTGCTTATCTGTAACTCTTGCAGCAAAGTAAGTTACTCAATGTCCAAAAGTAATTTCTCCTTAAGGAGACCAGTATGAAGTACTTTGACTTTGACTTTGTTTCTTCTCTTTTTTCGGAGCCTTGCAACGCAATCTTTATATTGTGAATGTGCAGATGAATGACGATAAAATCTAAATGGGAGAAATTCCTCCACAATGTGGCTTTGAGTTTGTGTTTGAATGTTGTTTTAAGGGTTGTATCAGCGGCGTATTATTAGGTTTTAGTTTTGTTTTTCAATCAGTCATACTTATCAGTCATACAGCTTCTCCCTCTGGACTTTGACCCGGTTTAATTTTAGCCCAAACAGTTCTGTCGGGGACTTTACATTCCTTCGTGGTGACGTCTGAGTTTGACGCTCTGTTTATCTGAATGAAGAGCCGCGGCAGGAAAATGTACCATCTGCTGGTTTCCCCCTCGACTTTTGCCTCCAACTCTCCAATGAAGACGTACTGCAGCTCGGTGCAGAATCAGTAGCGCCCGACACAGTGGCGTGCTGTCACACCTGATCTGGTCCGTTTGGTTCATTTGGCACAGACCATGTGCCGCTTGGCCGCTCACCAAGAGCCCCGTCCCGCCCGAGGTTTCTGCCTGTTGGAAGGAAGGTTTTCCTCTGCTGCTCTTGGGGAGGGGATGGTTGGGTCTGTGTAAATAAGGGAGTGTATAGTCCAGTCATTTTATGAAAAAAGGTAGGCCACTAGAGATGAGGTGGCTAATCGTAGCATGCTAGCTCGTTCTCAATGGAACACATTGCTCCAACAGCCACTAGTGGACCATAATCTCCAAAAGAACTACTTCCTGTCCCTGTTCTGCAGGTTTTTCAAGTGTCCCTGGTCTAGAAGAAGTCTCCCAGCTGATCCTGCCTTGGACTGACCAAAGCTGGAGAAAGAGTTATCTAGCTGATGGGATCTTACCGAGCTACTGAGCATGTGCAGCTCCCAACAAAGATAGGATAGAAGGGGATGTATTCTGGTACAACCTCAAAGTAAAATTATGGACCTGAAAATGAGCAGAATATGGAGCTTTAATACATAAAGGGGCAGGTAGAACCAGCCATTCTCTAGAGGTGTGTACGTAGTTTGCTTCTGTTGCACTTTGGCCCAGGTTGACCCCCATTTTGGTTTAAAATGACTGGACTAATAGTCTAGACCGGGGTTTCTTAAGCTGTTTTCAATAATGTTCCCTTTGACATTTGAAATTTGTTTTTAAGCCAAGTACCCCGTGACCAGCGGCAATCATTTTAGGTAAAAAGAAATGATTTCCTTGTTACTGAAAAACATTTAAATGACCAAAAACTTTTTAAAAAGCGGTAGAAACTACTACAAAAAAGACAGAAGGAAGGAGGAAGGAGGAAGGAGGAAGGAAAGCAAGAATAGGTCAACAAAAGTGACAAAAAACTCAAAAAAAGCAACAAACTTCACTTCTTTTGAGCCTCTCCGACATCTCAGTAGCTCAAGTAGTTTGTGGTTGTGTTTTTACAAGATATGTTGTATGAACTGTGTCCGTCATCCATCATGGCGTCTAGTTTTGTCCTGCTTTCTCTCTCGGTTTCCAAGAACTCACACCCTTTCTCCTTCTCCCTCTCGATCGGCTGTGGGTTTTCCAGGCGTGTAAATAAAAGCGCAGATATGTTCGGTATGCGGTGGCAGGTGGCAGGTGGCAGGTGGCAGGTGGCAGGTGGCAGGTGGCATGTGGGCGGGTAAGAAAGGGGACAGATCAAACAAGGATCCACGTGGCACAGTCATCTCAATCACACAGTATGTAAGCACACCTGCAGCTCACACAGTCAGTGTAATGACATCGCTCTGATCAGGCACGTTAGGGCCTATAAAAGGCCACAGAGTTCATTTACAGAGTTATTACACAACAGCTAAATATACATAAATATGCACGTACTGTAAGTATAAGGTGACCAGATGTCTCAGACTAAATCCGGGGACATTTTCAGCTCAGAAGCGTAAATACCTCCAAAACACGTCATGTTTTTAATTTTTGTAAAACTTAAAACGGGGACACTAGACCTAGAGCTGAGTATCGGATACAATATAAACTATTGAGGAAAGATGTTCCTTTGACATTGATGCAGTATGAAACGAGATCACTGCAGTCGGCAGCAGAGAAACAAGCTACAATGGAAGTTAATGGGAGAATTGTCCAGCTTGTATTTACGTTCATAAAGTGCTCGTTTTGCTGCTGACAGACTCAGATTAATATTCTAAGTGTCTGATAACATTATGGAAAGGATTTCTAAGGAGGCTGACCTTTCTGTTAAAGATTAAGATCATTTTTTAAAACATAAAAGTCCACCAGACTCCATGTAAATAATCAGTGATTTTAGCGTGTATAGAGCAGCATATCTCCACCAGACTCCATGTAAATAATCAGTGATTTTAGCGTGTATAGAGCAGCATATCTCCACCAAACTCCATGTAAATAATCAGTGATTTTAGCGTGTATGTATAGAGCAGCATATCTCCACCAGACTCCATGTAAATAATCAGTGATTTTAGCGTGTATAGAGCAGCATATCTCCACCAGACTCCATGTAAATAATCAGTGATTTTAGCGTGTATAGAGCAGCATATCTCCACCAGACTCCATGTAAATAATCAGTGATTTTAGCGTGTATAGAGCAGCATATCTCCACCAGACTCCATGTAAAAATCAATCAGTGATTTTAATCAGTGATTTTAGCGTGTATAGAGCAGCATATCTCCACCAGACTCCATGTAAATAATCAGTGATTTTAGCGTGTATAGAGCAGCATATCTCCACCACCAGACTCCATGTAAATAATCAGTGATTTTAGTGATTTTGTATAGAGCAGCATATCTCCACCAGACTCCATGTAAATAATCAGTGATTTTAGCGTGTATAGAGCAGCATATCTCCACCAGACTCCATGTAAATAATCAGTGATTTTAGCGTGTATAGAGCAGCATATCTCCACCAGACTCCATGTAAATAATCACTGATTTTAGCGTGTATAGAGCAGCATATCTCCACCAGACTCCATGTAAATAATCTGTGATTTTAGCATGGTAAAATACGGCTTTCTAAAACATCTCTGAGCTCTGAGCAGCGCTGCTCGATCGGCTCCGTTTGGTCAGAGTTTTCTTTCTTTCATTCCAGTATCGGGTCTGTCGTCACAGTGGAAACCGGGGACATTTCCGGGGACAGATCCAGCCGGGGACAGGTCACCAAACCGGGGACTGTCCCCGGAAACGGGGGACGTCTGGTCACCCTATAGTAAGTACAACCTGTTTACGCTCCTGACTCATTAAAGAAGGTCAGTGGCCCACAAGACAACCTTCAGTCTCAGAATTCGATCCCTTTTGTCCAATAACAGTCAGAATATTCAAGAAGAGCAGCACGATTAAATCATTTAATCCCCATTCAAGTCAGCAAAGTGCTGCCACTTGTGTCTCTATTGTGTCAATGTGTAGTATAATTCCCCCGCTAATGTCTGTATTACATTTAAACACTGTATTTAATGGGATTTGAAGAGTTTTATCTGTTTTCCTACTTTTTACATTTGTATTGTTGACTGTAATCTTCTTGTTTTTTTAGAGAGACAATTTTAAGATCTGTCCAGGGACAACGGAGGAAAAATAGCCTTTTGGCTAATTGTGGTGCATTTACAGCGATGTTAATTAATGTACACTGTCCCTGTCAGATAAAAATAAATAAATAAATAAAACAGGAAGTAGCCCGCTCGTATTGTTTGAATTTTTTTGTCTTTATTTTTAGATAATTTTCACATTTTTCAATTTCAAGTTTTTTTTTGGGTCTTTTTCTTAATTTTGGGCGTTTTTTTTTTTCTTTTTTTTTTTTTTAATTTTTTTCTCACTTTCTTTTATTTATTTTTACTCTTCTGGTTTTTGTTTTGGCTCTATGGGCCGCACAGATCGGACGCAGCATGGGTCACCCAGGTCCTTTTAGACACTGCGACGATGGTTTTTGGCTCATGCACCACTAACCAACTCTCATAGGAATGAAGGAGGCTCTGCCTGGAACGCTATATATGTTATTATACCTCCAGAGGAGGGAGGAAGGCAAACAAAACACAGGACTTCCACCCAAGAGGCCGCTGTGAAACCAAAACTGTTGCCTTATTTGAAGTTGAGTAATGTGTTATACTTAACTAACGTCACGTGCTCGTTATGTAACATACTTACTGTAACCCAAACAATGATCCTAATCTAACCTCAAAGACACACTACAACCAGGACTGGGTTAAAACAATTAAAAGACAAGTGGACTGTAAACATGTGGGCTATATGTAAAATATATGTATAATATATAGGATGTATGTACAATATATGTACAATATATAGGTTATATGTTTAATATATGTAAAAAATATAGGTTATATGTACAATATATAGGTTATATGTATAATATATGTACAATATATAGGTTATATGTATAATATATGTATAATATATGGGTTATATGTATAATATATGTACAATATATAGGTTATATGTATAATATATGTACAATATATAGGTTAAATGTATAATATATGTACAATATATAGGTTATATGTATAATATATGTACAATATATAGGTTATATGTATAATATATGTACAATATATGTACAATATATAGGTTATATGTATAATATATGACTTATATCTATAATATATGTACAATATATAGGTTATATGTATAATATATGTATAATATATGGGTTATATGTATAATATATGTACAATATATAGGTTATATGTATAATAGATGAATAATATATGACTTATATCTATAATATATGTTATATGTATAACATATGAGTTATATGTATAATATATGGGTTATATGTATAATATATGGGTTATATGTACAATACAGTAAAGGCCAAAGGTTTGGACCCACCTTCTCATTCAATGCATTTCCTTTATCTCCATGACTATTTACATTGTAGATTCTCATTGGAGGCATCAGAACTATGAATGAACACATGTGGAGTTATGTACTTAACAATAAAGTAGAAATAACTGAAAACATGTCTTATATTCTAGTTTCTTCAGAGTACCCCCCCTTGGTGTTCTCTCAATGAGCTTCATGAGGTAGTCCCTGAAATGGTCCCCCCCTCCCCAGGTGGGCCTTCTCAGGGTTCATTAGTGGAGTTTCTTCCTTATTAATGGAGTTGGGACCATCAGTTGTGTTGTGCAGAAGTCAGGTTGATACATAGCCGACAGCCTATTGGACGACTGGTAGAATTCATATTATGGCAAGAACCAATCAGCTGAGAGAAGATAAACGAGCGGCCATCTTTACTTTAAGAAATGAAGGGCAGTCGGTCCAGAAAATTACAAAAACTTTGAATGTGTCCCCAAGTGCAGTCGCAGAAACCATCAAGTGCTGTAACGAAACTGGGTCACATGAGGACCACCCCCCCAGGAAAGGAAGACCAAGAGTCCCCCCCCCAAGGAAAGGAAGACCAAGAGTCACCCCCCAGGAAAGGAAGACCAGAGTCCCCTCTGCTGCTGAGGATAAGTTCCTCTGAGTCCCCAGCCTCAGAAATCACAAGTTACAGCAGCTCAGATCAGAGAGCAGATGATAGCACAGAGAGTTCTAGCAGCAGACACTTCTCTAGAACAACTGGTAAGAGGAGACTGGATCAGGCCTTCATGGTCCAATAGCAGCTAGGAAACCACGGCTAAGGAGAGGAAACAAGCCTAGGAAACCACTGCTAAGGAGAGGAAACAAGCCTAGGAAACCACGGCTAAGGAGAGGAAACAAGCCTAGGAAACCACGGCTAAGGAGAGGAAACAAGGCTAGGAAACCACGGCTAAGGAGAGGAAACAAGCCTAGGAAACCACGGCTAAGGAGAGGAAACAAGCCTAGGAAACCACGGCTAAGGAGAGGAAACAAGCCTAGGAAATCACGGCTAAGGAGAGGAAACAAGGCTAGGAAACCACTGCTAAGGAGAGGAAACAAGCCTAGGAAACCACGGCTAAGGAGAGGAAACAAGCTAGGAAACCACGGCTAAGGAGAGGAAACAAGGCTAGGAAACCACGGCTAAGGAGAGGAAACAAGCCTAGGAAACCACGGCTAAGGAGAGGAAACAAGGCTAGGAAACCACGGCTAAGGAGAGGAAACAAGCCTAGGAAACCACGGCTAAGGACAAAGCCTGTGCCTCTGGTATGAATATTTGATATTATATATATAAACTATAAACTAAATATTATATTTATATTTTGGTTTACAGTCTGATAAAGATCTCGACCTACACGTTGCGTTGGCTCTCAACTTGGAGCCCAAAGTGCGTGGGAGTCCATTGAAACCACATTTTAAAATCCTGAAACTGAAGCTTGGAAGTTTGATGATAGATAAGTGGGTTGCTTAAGCAGTGAAGTGCAACCCGGAGAATGGTTTTACCAGAAACGCTCCTGGCGTGTGTGTGTGTGTGTGTGTGTGTGTGTGTGTACAGGTGATGTCACTTTAACAATACTGAAAGTGAGCGGGCGTAGCACTTCATGAGTCACCGATGTCATTGTTACCAGAAATATCTCAATGCAGCTGCTTCCTGTACAGCTGGGGGAAGGGGGGTGGGGGGGGGTCCCTTAAGAGGATCCCAGGAATGTTTGTGTTGCTGTCAGACCAATTATCCCTAATTACATCCGGCTCAGATTTATCTTCTCTTGATATCTCCACTAGGAGTTCTTCACATGTGTAAATGTAAATGTATTTATAAAGCACCTTTACATCATACAGGAACCATTCACACGCATTCACACACATTCACACACATTCACACGCATTCACACACATTCACACGCATTCACACACATTCACACACATTCACACACATTCACACACATTCACACACATTCACACACATTCACACACATTCACACGCATTCACACACATTCACACACATTCACACACATTCATTCACACACATTCACACACATTCACACGCATTCACACACATTCACACACATTCACACGCATTCATACACATTCACACGCATTCACACACATTCACACGCATTCACACACATTCACACGCATTCACACACATTCACACGCATTCACACACATTCACACACATTCACACACATTCACACACATTCACACGCATTTATACACATTCACACACATTCACACGCATTCACACGCATTCACACACATTCACACACATTCAGATACACACTCACACACATCTACACACCTGCTCATCAGATTCACACTCACACACATCTACACACCTGCTCATCAGATACACACTCACACACATCTACACACCCGCTCATCAGAGACACACTCACACACATCTACACACCTGCTCATCAGATACACACTCACACACATGTACACACCTGCTCATCAGATACACACTCACACACATCTACACACCTGCTCATCAGATACACACTCACACACATCTACACGCCTGCTCATCAGATACACACTTACACACATCTACACACCTGCTCATCAGATACACACTCACACACATCTACACACCTGCTCATCGGATAAACACTCACACACATTTACACACACACAAGAACGCACGCACGCACGCACACCTACACTCACACACACACACACACACTCACACACACACACACACCTGCTCAGCAGATAAACACACACACATTCCCACTCCGATGGCGTGGCATCGGGGGCAACTCGGGGTTCAGTGTCTTGCCCAAGGACACTTCGACATGGGACTGCAGGGCCAGGGATTGAACCACCAACCTTCTACCACTGAGCCACAGCTGCCCACATATAGGACGCTTCCAGACACTCTTCATTTCACCACTGTCATGGAGTTAAAAATGCATTGTGGGTGCTTGAGCTCCAGAGCACCCTGCCTCTGCATGTATTGGAGGGAATAAACGACCTTATTGGTCTGGAGGACGTGTTGATATCTCATCTGACGAGCGAGTGTTGAGATGTTTTGGGAGCGGAGACTTGTGGAGAGGGTTAGTCGCGGTCGTGCAGGTTAACATGTAACATGACAGTCGCCGGTCTCTCTCACCCTGGTGTGGAGCAGGAATTTTGACTCTCATTACCAGCCTGGCGGGACTCAGTGGGACGTTCCTCTTCCTGTCCGTCTCGCTTCTGTTAGAAACCGGACTGCAGAGCGTCACCTCTCATTTGTCTCTGGAAACAATGGCACAGTTATATAACCCCGCTCTCCACATACTTTAAAAAAATAGGTTTTAACCCTCATGTTGTCCTCATGTTGTCCTCATGTTGTCCTCATGTTGCCCTCATGTTGTCCTCATGTTGTCCTCATGTTGTCTTTATGTTGTCCTCATGTTTCTCTCATGTCATCCTCATGTTGTCCTCATGTTGTCCTCATGTTGCCCTCATGTTGTCCTCATGTTGTCCTCATGTTGTCTTCATGTTGTCCTCATGTTGTCTTCATGTTGTCTTCATGTTGTCCTCTTGTTGCCCTCGTGTTGTCCTCGTGTTGTCCTCGTGTTGTCCTCATTTTGCCCTCATGTTGTCCTCATGTTGTCCTCATATCGTCCTCATGTTGCCCTCATGGTGTCTTCATGTCGTCCTCATGTTGTTTTCATGGTGTCTTCATGTTGCCCTCATGTTGTCCTCATGTCGTCCTCATGTTGCCCTCATGTTGTCCTCATGTTCTCCTCATGTTGTCCTCATGTTGCCCTCATGTTGTCCTCATGTTGTCCTCATGTTGTCTTCATGTTGTCCTCATGTTGTCTTCATGTTGTCCTCATGTTATCCTCATGTTGTCTTCATGTTGTCCTCATGTTGTCTTCATGTTGTCCTCATGTTGTCTTCATGTTGTCTTCATGTTGTCCTCTTGTTGCCCTTGTGTTGTCCTCGTGTTGTCCTCATGTTGCCCTCATGTTGTCCTCATGTTGTCCTCATGTTGCCCTCATGTTGTCTTCATGTTGTCCTCATGTTGTCCTCATGTTGTCCTCATATCGTCCTCATGTTGCCCTCATGGTGTCTTCATGTCGTCCTCATGTCGTCCTCATGTTGTTTTCATGGTGTCTTCATGTTGCCCTCATGTTGTCCTCATGTCGTCCTCATGTTGCCCTCATGTTGTCCTCATGTCGTCCTCATGTTGTCCTCATGTTGTCCTCATGTTGTCCTCATGTTGCCCTCATGTTGTCCTCATGTTGTCTTTATGTTGTCCTCATGTTTCTCTCATGTCATCCTCATGTTGTCCTCATGTCATCCTCATGTTGTCCTCATGTTGTCCTCATGTTGTCCTCATGTTGTCTTCATGTTGTCCTCATGTTGTCTTCATGTTGTCCTCATGTTGTCTTCATGTTGTCCTCATGTTGTCCTCTTGTTGCCCTCGTGTTGTCCTCGTGTTGTCCTCATGTTGCCCTCATGTTGTCCTCATGTTGTCCTCATGTTGCCCTCATGGTGTCTTCATGTCGTCCTCATGTTGTTTTCATGTTGTCTTCATGTTGCCCTCATGTTGTCCTCATGTCGTCCTCATGTTGCCCTCATGTTGTCCTCATGTCATCCTCATGTTGCCCTCATGTTGTCCTCATGTTGTCTTCATGTTGTCCTCATGTTGTCCTCATGTTGTCTTCATGTTGTCCTCATGTTGTCCTCATGTTGCCCTCATGGTGTCTTCATGTCGTCCTCATGTTGTCCTCATGTTGTTTTCATGTTGTTTTCATGTTGCCCTCATGTTGTCCTCATGTCGTCCTCATGTTGCCCTCATGTTGTCCTCATGTCATCCTCATGTTGCCCTCATGTTGTCCTATATCAATGTTCTCTTTAATTCCCCAAAATAACATGATTGATTCCACCCAACGCTCTTTGCCAAGTTGTTGAAAAAAGGGACAACAACATATACGTTAAAAACATAGATTAAAAAGTGTTGATTTTCTATTTTGACGGGAAGACAACACGAGGGTTAACTCTACTCCACTAGTTAACCATAATCTCCAAAAGAACTGCTTCCTGTCCCTGTTCTACTTCCTGTCCCTGTTGTGTCCCGGGTCTAGAAGAAGTCTCCCAGCTAATCCTCCTTATAGACCATGTCTTATAGAGTCTCCTGCAACATAAATAAATTAACAGGTAGTTTAAGCAAATATTACCAGAGCACGTTGTTCTCCCATCCAGGAATGCCGTGGGGACTAGCCAGACCCTCCTCCACAGCGCCGTGGAGGAGGGTCTGCTGATGCCACACCATACTAGAGACTGAAAGACTTTGTGAATCTCCCTTTGGACTCAATAATCTAGAATCAGTTTGATTTTAAGATGATCATTATGGTATTCTCTGGTATTTCTGACCAACACTATTTGCTGAATGTTCTCGGATGTTGTTGTACCCTTCCCCTCGGAGATCTCTACACATTTAAAATCCTTTTTGCTGCACTCAGTTCAGTATTTCTCTGTGTTATATCAGAGCCAGGAGCCAGCCGGGGGAGTTGGGAGTGGGTCAAAGTTCACTCAGACAGGAAAACTTCATTAGTTACCTATTGGCTGTCAGCCAACACACACTCTGACATGCGTTTTGGGTAATTAAGTATGAAAGTCAGAACAAAGGCCCAGCGAGGCTCGAAGAGGAAAGCAGAGTTGTGTCTGTGTCGGCCTGCGATTCATAACTCCATCTACTCCGATCGCCTGTCAATCAAACAACCAGAGCAGAAGCAGCTGAGATGGTGAGATCCAGAACATGTTCTTGTGTTCTTGTGTTCTTGTGTTATTGTGTTATTGTTGTTGTCTATCATGGCAGAAAACAATCATCTCTGTCCTTTTCTGGAGTTACCCTTCGATCCCAGATCGTCTCGGGTTACGTATGTAACCCTTGTTCCCCGAGATAGGGGAACGAGACACTGCGTCGGTTACGACACTATGGGAACGCCTTTAGGCATGGTGTCGTAACCGACGCAGTGTCTCATTCCCCTATCTCGGGGAACAAGGGTTACATACGTAACCCGAGACGATCTGGGATCGAAGGGTAACACGTTCTCGTGTTCTCGTGTTATTGTGTTATTGTGTTATTGTTGTTGTCTATCATGGCAGAAAACAATCATCTCTGTCCTTTTCTGGAGTTACCCTTCGAGGGGAACTCGAACTGCGTTGGTTACAACACTATAGGCGTTCCCATAGTGTCGTAACCAACGCAGTGTCTCGTTCCCTTATCTCGGGGAACAAGGGTTACATACGTAACCCGAGACGTTTTTCTTATACTGCAGCTCAAGTTTCAGCCTGGTTCCAGACCTCTATTCCCAGATCTGTTCAGATCCTTTATATAACACATCCAACTCTTTCGACCCTTTGGCTGGGTAACCGTACGTACACACCGCCACCGACGTGAGCTGCAAAAAAGCTCATATATATATATATATATATATATATATATATATATGTGTATATGTGTATGCTTGCCATGTAAACAGCTTAGTCAGAACATTGTCTTTTTCAGAATAAGAGCCCAAACTGAAACATTAGGTGCATGTAAACACAGCTTTGTTGTGGACAGACACACAAAAATGAAGTAGATATCAATGAAGTTAAATGTGAAAATATCTGTCTCAAAGCTTGTGTGGTCAGGAAATACTGTACATAGAAGAAAAAGTAGTATTTCCGTGAAAGCACTACTGCTATTTTCAAAATGTACTTCACTACGGAGCTCCAATACCAAACGACTTCCTGTTTCTGGGCGAGCTTCCTCAACATTAGCCTTTCCTGCTGGATGCATGCGAGGCCTCGGCTGCATTTCGGGGACATTGTTCTCCGCTGTCATTCATCTCAGATGTAGTGAAACTATTACAGAATTATCTCTCCTGAGAGGCTATCTTTCCTCCGATCTGGGTCAACCTTCCCCGGCTGAAAGCCCCGAGGCCTTTGCCAGCAGCTCTTCCTCATTCGAGGGACTTTCCAGTCACGCGGGTCCCTAAACGGGTTTCTGAAATCCTTTTTGTCGTCTTTAAGTGCTTGATTTACTGTAAGTTAAAACATAACTACAAAGTCCAGCGCCCTAAAACTCCTCTGCCACTGACTCATCGACATACTGCAGCTGATAACGTTGATGGATGGGAAGTAAATGGAATTTGCAGGATTTTTTCAGTTTGTCAGGACGATCCAGACATCTATTCTCACATATTTAACCCTTAAAATGAAATTCAAATTATTATAAATACTTAAAATTCAATTTAATTAATAAATTAAATTAAATTAAATTAAATTAACTAGATAATGAAATTTATTCTCAAATTTTTAACCCTTAAAATTAAATCAAATTATTATAAATACTTAAAATTAAATTAAATTAAATTAAACACGGACATTTATTCTCACATAGTTAACCCTTAAAATTAAATTAAAATTATTATAATTAATTTAAATTAATTTAAATTAAATTAAATTAAATTAAATTAAATTAACTAGATACTGAAATTTATTCTCACATATTTAACCCTTAAAATTAAATTCAAATTATTAAAAATACTTAAAATTAAATTTAATTAATAAATTAAATTAAATTAAATTAAATTAAATTAAATTAAATTAACTAGATAATGAAATTTATTCTCACATTTTTAACCCTTAAAATTAAATCAAATTATTATAAATACTTAAAATTAAATTAAATTAAACACGGACATTTATTCTCACATAGTTAACCCTTAAAATTAAATTAAAATTATTATAATTAATTTAAATTAATTTAAATTAAATTAAATTAAATTAAATTAAATTAAATTAAATTAAATTAACTAGATACTGAAATTTATTCTCACATATTTAACCCTTAAAATGAAATTCAAATTATTATAATTGATTTAAATTAATTTAAATTAAATTAAATTAACTAGATACTGAAATTTATTCTCACATATTTAACCCTTAAAATGAAATTCAAATTAATATAAATAATTAAATTAAATTAAATTAAATTAAATTAAATTAAATTTAATTAAAGTAAACACGGACATTGATTCTCACATATTTAACCCTTGTGTTGTCCCTTTTGGTCACTTATTATTCCTTTTTTCCCACATTTGTGTCACTTTTGCGATGTTGTGGGTGTTTATTATTACAGTCTTTTTACAGTGTTTTTTCCAAAGACTTTTTGAATGGGAACCATCCACGTTACTTTTTTGGACAACTTGTTTGAAAGGAACCCAAATTTGTGATGTAGAAACTTTTTGGAAAGGCGTCAGATTAGACCCGAGGACACCCGGAGGGTTAATGTGTTACACCACGTTAGTCTCTTAACTTGGTCGTTCATTAATGTAATTCCTAGAAGAGAAAGTGTGTGTGACACAGTGTGTGTGACACAGTGTGTGTGACACAGTGCGTGTTTCCCCTATTGGTCACTGCTCAACAAGTCCAAAAATACCCAGAATTCATTTCACTCTGACAGAGGAGGAAATACTACCCGATGAGGAGCGCTTCCTGTTTGTTTCTGTTGTTGACATCTAATCAGGAAATGAATGCTCCGCTAATGCTTAGATAACAGAATAACACGTGTGTGTGTGTGTCTGTGTGTGTGTGTGTGTGTCTCTGTGTGTCTGTGTGTCTTTGTGTGTGTGTGTGTGTGTGTGTGTGTGTGTGTGTGTGTATCTGTGTGTGTGTGTGTGTGTGTGTGTGTGTGTGTGTATGTGTGTGTCTTTTGTGTGTGTGTGTGTGTGTGTGTGTGTGTCTGTGTGTGTATGTGTGTGTGTGTCTGTGTGTCTTTGTTTGTGTGTGTGTGTGTGTGTGTGTATCTGTGTGTCTTTGTTTGTGTGTGTGTTGTGTGTGTGTATCTGCGTGTCTTTTTGTGTGTGTGTGTGTATCTGCGTGTCTGTGTGTCTTTTTGTGTATGTATGTGTGTGTGTATGTGTGTGTATGTGTGTGTGTGTGTGTGTGTGTACCATGTTTAACTACATTTGTGGGGACCAAAATTTGGAAATACAGTATACTTATGGGGTCCTGACAGCTTTGTGGGGACAAAATGCTGGTCCCCATAACGTTAAAGGGCTGTTTGAGGGTTAAGACCTGGTTTTAGGATCAGGGTTAGAATTAGGTTATGGTTAGGGTTAGGGTAAGGGTTAAGACCTGGTTTTAGGATCAGGGTTAGGGTTAGGCATTTAGATTTGATGGTTAAGGTTAGGGTAAGGGGCTAGGGAATGCATTATGTCAATGACTGGTCCCCATAAAGATAGTGAGACAAGACTGTGTGTGTGTGTGTGTGTGTATATCTGTGTGTATGTGTGTGTCTGTGTGTGTGTATATATCTGTGTGTACGTGTGTGGGTGTGTGTATATCTGTGTGCACGTGTTTGGGTGTGTGTATATCTTTGTGTGTGTGTGTGTGTGTGTGTGTGTGTGTGTGTGTGTGTGTGTGTGTGTGTGTGTGTGTGTGTGTGTGTGTGTGTGTGTGTGTGAGCTGTTTAGATTTGAATGTATCAGTGACTTCCTGCAGTCCCAGACATGCTACGTGTGTGAGAACCTAATCCAGCGAGTACCAAAGTACACACTTCCTCAAAGAGTAAATGTACTGGAGTACAAGTAGAAAGTACCTGGAAGTAGCACCATTATGCACACTGGTTACTTTATATAGATATATTAGTATATAGATATATTAGTATATAGATATATTAGTATATAGATATGTTAGTATATAGATATGTTAGTATATAGATATATAGTTATAGTATATAGATATGTTAGTATATAGATATATTAGTATATAGATATATTAGTATATAGATATATTAGTATATAGATATATTAGTATATAGATATATTAGTATATAGATATGTTAGTATATAGATATATTAGTATATAGATATATTAGTATATAGATATATTAGTATATAGATATGTTAGTATATAGATATATTAGTATATAGATATAGTATTAGATATATTAGTATATAGATATATTAGTATATAGATATATAGTATATATGTTAGTATATAGATATATTAGTATATAGATATATATTAGTATATAGATATATTAGTATATAGATATATTAGTATATAGATATATTAGTATATAGATATATTATATTAGTATATAGATATGTTAGTATATAGATATATAGATATAGTTAGTATATAGTATATATATTAGTATATAGATATATTAGTATATAGATATAGATATATTAGTATATAGATATGTTAGTATATAGATATATTATATAGATATGTTAGTATATAGATATATTAGTATATAGATATGTTAGTATATAGATATGTTAGTATATAGATATGTTAGTATATAGATATGTTATATGTTAGTATATAGATATGTTAGTATATAGATATATTAGTATATAGATATGTTAGTATATAGATATATTAGTATATAGATATGTTATATAGATATGTTAGTATATAGATATGTTGTATAGATATATATAGATATGTTAGTATATAGATATGTTAGTATATAGATATGTTAGTATATAGATATATTAGTATATAGATATGTTATATATATAGATATGTTAGTATATAGATATGTTAGTATATTATGTTAGTATATAGATATGTTAGTATATAGATATATTAGTATATAGATATATTAGTATATAGATATAGATTAGTATTGTTAGTATATATATAGATATAGATATGTTAGTATATAGATATATTAGTATATAGATATTAGTATATAGATATGTTAGTATATAGATATGTTAGTATATAGATATATTAGTATATAGATATATTAGTATATAGATATGTTAGTATATAGATATGTTAGTATATAGATATGTTAGTATATAGATATGTTATATATAGATATGTTAGTATAGATATATTAGTATATAGATATGTTAGTATATAGATATGTTAGTATATAGATATGTTAGTATATAGATATGTTAGTATATAGATATGTTAGTATATAGATATATTAGTATATAGATATATTAGTATATAGATATGTTAGTATATAGATATGTTAGTATATAGATATGTTAGTATATAGATATGTTAGTATATAGATATATTAGTATATAGATATATTAGTATATAGATATATTAGTATATAGATATGTTAGTATATATAGATATGTTAGTATATAGATATATGTTAGTATATAGATATATTAGTATATAGATATGTTAGTATATAGATATATTAGTATATAGATATGTTAGTATATATATAGTATATAGATATATATATTAGTATATAGATATATAGATATAGTATATAGATATGTTAGTATATAGATATATTAGTATATAGATATATTAGTATATAGATATGTTAGTATATAGATATATTAGTATATAGATATGTTAGTATATAGATATATTAGTATATAGATATGTTAGTATATAGATATGTTAGTATATAGATATGTTAGTATATAGATATGTTAGTATATAGATATGTTAGTATATAGATATATTATATTAGATAGTATATAGATATATTAGTATATAGATATGTTAGTATATAGATATGTTAGTATATAGATATGTTAGTATATAGATATGTTAGTATATAGATATATTAGTATATAGATATATTAGTATATAGATATATTAGTATATAGATATGTTAGTATATAGATATGTTAGTATATAGATATGTTAGTATATAGATATGTTAGTATATAGATATATTAGTATATAGATATATTAGTATATATAGTATATAGATATTAGTATATAGATATATTAGTATATAGATATATTAGTATATAGATATATTAGTATATAGATATGTTAGTATATAGATATGTTAGTATATAGATATATTAGTATATAGATATATTAGTATATAGATATATTAGTATATAGATATGTTAGTATATAGATATGTTAGTATATAGATATATTAGTATATAGATATATTAGTATATAGATATGTTAGATATATTATATAGATATGTTAGTATATAGATATATTAGTATATAGATAGTATATAGATATGTTAGTATATAGATATATTATATAGATATATTAGTATATATAGATATATTGTTAGTATATAGATATGTTAGTATATAGATATATTAGTATATAGATATATTAGTATATAGATATATTAGTATATAGATATGTTAGTATATAGATATGTTAGTATATAGATATGTTAGTATATAGATATGTTAGTATATAGATATGTTAGTATATAGATATGTTAGTATATAGATATGTATTAGTATATAGATATATATATAGTATATAGATATATTAGTATATAGATATATTAGTATATAGATATGTTAGTATATAGATATGTTAGTATATAGATATATTAGTATATAGATATGTTAGTATATAGATATGTTAGTATATATATGTTAGTATATAGATATGTTAGTATATAGATATATTAGTATATAGATATGTTATATATAGTTAGTATATAGATATGTTAGTATATAGATATGTTAGTATATAGATATGTTAGTATATAGATATATTAGTATATAGATATGTATTAGTATATAGATATGTTAGTATATAGATATGTTAGTATATATAGATATATATAGATATATATATATATGTTAGTATATAGATATGTTAGTATATAGATTAGTATATATATGTTAGTATATAGATATATTAGTATATAGATATATTAGTATATAGATATGTTAGTATATAGATATGTTAGTATATATATTAGTATATAGATATGTTAGTATATAGATATATTAGTATATAGATATGTTAGTATATAGATATGTTAGTATATAGATATATTAGTATATAGATATATTAGTATATAGATATGTTAGTATATAGATATATTAGTATATAGATATGTTAGTATATAGATATATTAGTATATAGATATGTTAGTATATAGATATATTAGTATATAGATATGTTAGTATATATATAGATATGTTAGTATATAGATATATTGTTAGATATATAGATATGTTAGTATATAGATATATTAGTATATAGATATATTAGTATATAGATATATTAGTATATAGATATGTTAGTATATAGATATGTTAGTATATAGATATATTAGTATATAGATATATTAGTATATAGATATGTTAGTATATAGATATATTAGTATATAGATATGTTAGTATATAGATATATTAGTATATAGATATATTAGTATATAGATATGTTAGTATATAGATATGTTAGTATATAGATATATTAGATATATAGATATATGTTAGTATATAGATATATTAGTATATAGATATATTAGTATATAGATATGTTAGTATATAGATATGTTAGTATATAGATATGTTAGTATATAGATATGTTAGTATATAGATATATTAGTATATAGATATGTTAGTATATAGATATATTAGTATATAGATATGTTAGTATATAGATATGTTAGTATATAGATATGTTAGTATATAGATATGTTAGTATATAGATATATTAGTATATAGATATGTTAGTATATAGATATGTTAGTATATAGATATGTTAGTATATAGATATGTTAGTATATAGATATATTAGTATATAGATATGTTAGTATATAGATATATTAGTATATAGATATGTTAGTATATAGATATATAGATATAGATATGTTAGTATATAGATATGTTAGTATATAGATATGTTAGTATATAGATATATGTATTAGATATATATATATAGATATGTTAGTATATAGATATGTTAGTATATAGATATGTTAGTATATAGATATGTTAGTATATAGATATGTTAGTATATAGATATGTTAGTATATAGATATGTTAGTATATATATATTAGATATGTTATGTTAGTATATAGATATGTTAGTATATAGATATGTTAGTATATAGATATGTTAGTATATAGATATGTTAGTATATAGATATGTTAGTATATAGATATGTTAGTATATAGATATGTTAGTATATAGATATGTTAGTATATAGATATGTTAGTATATAGATATGTTAGTATATAGATATGTTAGTATATAGATATATTAGTATATAGATATATTAGTATATAGATATGTTAGTATATAGATATGTTAGTATATAGATATGTTAGTATATAGATATGTTAGTATATAGATATGTTAGTATATAGATATATTAGTATATAGATATGTTAGTATATAGATATGTTAGTATATAGATATGTTAGTATATAGATATGTTAGTATATAGATATGTTAGTATATAGATATATTAGTATATAGATATGTTAGTATATAGATATGTTAGTATATAGATATGTTAGATATGTTAGTATATAGATATGTTAGTATATAGATATGTTAGTATATAGATATGTTAGTATATAGATATGTTAGTATATAGATATGTTAGTATATAGATATATGTTAGTATATAGATATGTTAGTATATAGATATGTTAGTATATAGATATGTTAGTATATAGATATGTTAGTATATAGATATGTTAGTATATAGATATGTTAGTATATAGATATGTTAGTATATAGATATGTTAGTATATAGATATATTAGTATATAGATATATTATTAGATATATTATATAGATATATTAGTATTAGATATATTAGTATATAGATATATTAGTATATAGATATATATATAGATATAGATATTATATAGATATATTAGTATATAGATATATTAGTATATAGATATGTTAGATATATATAGATAGATATATTAGTATATAGATATGTTAGTATATAGATATATTAGTATATAGATATGTTAGTATATAGATATATTAGTATATAGATATGTTAGTATATAGATATATTAGTATATAGATATATTAGTATATAGATACCAATAAACCATAGTCATTATACAAAACTCATTTTAAATCCTTTTTGTATCCCTATACATATACATATATTTTCATTTTAAATAATCTCTTGAAATTACTCATTTTTGTACATGTGTCGTGTACTGCAGGTTGTACATTTGTCATGTACTGCAGGCTGTACATGTGTCGTGTACTGCAGGTTGTACATGTGTCGTGTACTGCAGGTTGTACATATGTTGTGTACTCCAGGTTGTATATGTGTCGTGTAGTGTACTGCAGGTTGTACATGTGTCTTGTACTGCAGGTTGTACATGTATCGTGAAATGCAGGTTGTACATGTGTAGTGTACTGCAGGTTGTACATGTGTCGTGTACTGCAGGTTGTACATGTGTCGTGTACTGCAGGTTGTACATTTGTCATGTACTGCAGGTTGTACATGTGTCGTGGTACTGCAGGTTGTACATGTATCGTGTATTGCAGGTTGTACATGTGTGTATGCAGTGTACTGCAGGTTGTACATGTGTCGTGTACTGCAGGTTGTACATGTATCGTGTACTGCAGGTTGTACATTTGTCATGTACTGCAGGTTATACATGTGTCGTGTACTGCAGGTTGTACATGTGTCGTGTACTGCAGGTTGTACATATGTTGTGTACTCCAGGTTGTATATGTGTCGTGTAGTGTACTGCAGGTTGTACATGTGTCTTGTACTGCAGGTTGTACATGTATCGTGAAATGCAGGTTGTACATGTGTAGTGTACTGCAGGTTGTACATGTGTCGTGTACTGCAGGTTGTACATGTGTCGTGTACTGCAGGTTGTACATTTGTCATGTACTGCAGGTTGTACATGTGTCGTGTACTGCAGGTTGTACATGTATCGTGTATTGCAGGTTGTACATGTGTCGTGTACTGCAGGTTGTACATGTGTCGTGTACTGCAGGTTGTACATGTATCGTGTACTGCAGGTTGTACATTTGTCATGTACTGCAGGTTATACATGTGTTGTGTACTGCAGGTTGTACATGTGCCGTGTACTGCAGGTTGTACATTTGTCATGTACTGCAGGTTGTACATGTGTCGTGTACTGCAGGTTGTACGTGTGTGTGTGTCTCTGTCTGTGTGTGGATGTGTGTGTGCGTGTGTGTGTGTGTGTGTCTCTGTGTCTGTGTGTGTATGTGTGTGTGTGTGTGTGTGTGTGTGCGCGTATATGTGTGTGTGTGTGTGTGTGCGTGTGTGTGAGTGAGTCTCTGTGTGTGAGTATGTGTGTGTGTCTCTGTGTGTGTGTGCGTGTGCGTGTGTGTGTGTGTGTCTCTGTGTGTTAGTATGTGTGTGTGTGTGTGTGTCTCTGTGCGTGTGTGCGTGTATGTGTGTGTGTGTCTCTGTCTGTCTGTGTGTGGATGTGTGTGTGTGCATGTGTGTGTGTCTCTGTCTGTGCGTGAATGCGTGTGTGTGTCTCTGTGTGTTAGTATGTGTGTGTGTGTGTGTGTGTCTGTGTGTGTGTGCGTGTATGTGTGTGTGTGTCTCTGTCTGTCTGTGTGTGTGGTGTGTGTGTGTGTGTGTGTGTGTGTGTGTGTGTGTGTGTCTCTGTCTGTGCGTGTATGTGTGTGTGTGTCTCTGTCTGTGTGTATGTGTCTGTGTGTGTGTGTGTGATAGAGATTTCTGGTTAACCACGCGGTTAAAGCTCGTTCCTCCTCTCTCGCTGCCAGCACTATACCTGAGTGATGACATCACCACGACACACCTGAGACGCCACGCTGGCACCGAGCCAACGCACTTCCTCCTGCACGCTGCAACAGTAACACTCTGCTCGTAACTCCCAGGAATGCAGCCACACCGGCTCCAACGGGGGAGTGAAAGTAAAAGTTGACGGTTTGAAGGACTGATGTGCATTGTTCTTAAAGGGCCACGCACTCACAAATCACAACATAACAACATAATAACAACATAAATCACACAGTAACCAGTCATTACTGAAAGATACAACCCCTCCAACACATTATTAAGACTATTACTTAAACACTTGGCTTCCCACCTGACACTTGATAAGTTATTGTAAATGTCTTTTTATAGCCTAAGGTTTCATTGTTATTATTCAGTGTGCCGATCGGCACAATGACTATTATCGCCCATACTTATAATTATTCTTCCGTCAGATTTTTTGTCCCGCTACTAGTCCCGGAGCGTTGCCAACACGCGCACACACAATACATCAAAACGTGTGTAATGATCGGGAATGGCGGGCTATGACTTTTCTAAGAGATTTCTCACGCGGTTTTCGTGAAAATGGCAAAAAACTGCGAAACATTTCTCAAAAACTTTAAAGGTTTTATTGTTATTATTCAGTGTATTATTTGCGCACACAAAATACATCGAAATGTGTGTAATGATTGGGAATGGTGTGCTATGGCTTTTCTAAGAGATTTATGCGACATTAATTATATTTTTTGCTCCTACACACACACACACGCACCGTTACACACACACACACATAAACACACACACCGTTACACAAACACACACCGTTACACACACACGTTACACACAAACACATACACTGTTACACACACACACAAACACACACACCGTTACACAAACACACACACCGTTGCACACACACACAAACACACACACACCGTTACACAAACACTCACACCGTTACACACACACAAACACACACAACCGTTACACAAACACACACACCGTTACACAAACACACACACACACAAACACAAACACACCGTTACACACACGCACACCGTTACACACACACAAAAATACACACACAAACACACACACTGTTACACAAACACACACACTGTTACACAAACACACACACCGTTACACACACACAGAAACACACACACCGTTACACAAGCACACACACCGTTACACAAACAAACACACCGTTACACACACAAACAAACACACACAATTACACAACACAAACACACAACGTTTAACAAACACACACACCGTTACACACACAAACACACACACCGTTACACAAACACACAAACACATACACCGTTACACAAACACACACACCGTTACACACACAACGTTACACACACACACACCGTTACACACATACACACACAAACACACACACCGTTACACAAACACACACATCGTTACACACACAAACACACACACCGTTACACAAACACACAAACACATACACCGTTACACAAACACACACACCATTACACACACTGTTACACACATACACACACAGTGTTTTCAACATTTTCATTGTCCCCCTCCCCCATGTCTTTGTCCCTTTTGAGGACATTTTGTCACTTGTTCACTTGCTTTTTACCCCAACGTTTTGTCGCCTTGTTTAGGTGTCATTTCTTTTTTTGGTCCATTTCACCAGTGCTAACACAACACAGCAGAATTTCGGGCCCCTTGGGAAATCCGAGGAGACAGAGGCATTCACCTCCCTGCTGTCCCTCTAGTTAGATTCAGGGGACGTTGTCTCCCCGGGACGTTGTCCCCCCGGGACTCAGCGCTGGTAGAAAATCATTGACAGTGATGGAGGTGTCACTTTGGATCACAGAGTGACAATGAAGACGCGGCTAACGCAGAGGAATGCCGGCCGGTCCGTCAGCGCCGCAGGAGGCGCAGAGTAGGAACTCACTCTCACACACACACACACACACACACACACACACACACACTCACACACACACACACACACACACACACACACACACACACACACAAAAGACCGAGCGAGCAACATCATACACTGTAAAAAATGATGGATGAAGTGAATTATGCTGCAAAGGTTTCTGTGGTATTCAAAACATAGTCAGGGCTGTAGTACTGGGTCCGGACTCAAGACCGTTTTTCTGTGGTCTCGGACTTGTCTCTGTCTCACTAGTATTTGGACTCGGACTTGTCTCGGTCTCGGACTTGTCCCGGTCTCGCCGGTGGTCTTGCCAGATATGGGTTTTGGTCTTTTGGTCTGGACCGAGTCCAGGTGTCTTTATTATGATGATAATAATATTGGAGGGAAAGAGAAACCCAAAATGATTGTCCTGATACTGTCATGAATAAGACCTTTATTTTCGGTCCTGGACTCGGTCTCGAACCATTTTGGACTCGGTAATGTCTTGGACTCAAACCTCTTTGGACTCGGTCTTGTCTTGGACTCAAACCTCTCTTTGGACTCGGTCTTGTCTTGGACTCAAACCTCTTTGGACTCGGTCTTGTTTTGGACTCGAACTTCTTTGGACTCGGTCTTGTCTTGGACTCAAACCTCTTTGGACTCGGTCTTGTCTTGGACTCGAACCTCTTTGGACTCGGTCTTGTCTTGGACTCAAACCTCTTTGGACTCGGTCTTGTCTTGGACTCAAACCTCTCTTTGGACTCGGTCTTGTCTTGGACTCGAACCTCTTTGGTCTCGGTCTTGACTTGGACTCGACTAGTCCTGGTCTTGGACTTGTCTTGAACTCGACTAAGGTGGTCTTGACTACAGCCTTGGTCCATAGTGTCCCCAGCGCTGTGGACGAAGGACTGGCAATGCGAGACTAATGATTTACTATCATTACTAACCAAAACCCAACGATATATTTCAATGGGAAGCATCTTCCGTGATAGCAGCGCGATTACGGTAGTGAGTAGTATTAAAAAGCCGAAAAAACGCATAAGGGGGTTGGTTGAGGTTGCGGATTGGTCCAACAACACAGGACTATCACCCCAGAGACCAAGGATCGGGTCCCACGGGTGGCAGTTCCTTTCCCCGTTCTTCTTCTCTTAACTGCAACTTTTTGTTTGTTTGTTTGTTGTTTTTTTTCTACACTTTTCTCAACATTTTTGTCAATTTTATTCCTAGTTTTTTGTCACTTATTTGACATTTTTTTAAAATTCTGTTTTAATTTGTCGCTTTTTTCCAATGTTTTTGATGTTTTCTTGTCACTTTTTTAGATTTTGTTGTTTTTTTTCCTGCTTTTTTGTAGTTTTTTTTCAACATTTATCACATTTCCCGATTCCCTTTTTCTGGAAGACAAATGTAAAGAGAGGACAATGAATTCAGTCGTTTTTAATGACCAACAGGAGCTGCTGGTCTGCAACCGGCCCCGATCCCCTGTGTGTCGGACATTCAGGGTTCTGTGCCTGCAGCGGCGCTCAGGTGGAGGCCGGCGGGGCCACATAGCTGCGAGCAGCTGAGGCGTGATGAGACCAGCAGCTTGATGGGGGTCACTTCCAGACTGCAGAGACCGCAGCAGCACAGACACACTGTTATGCTTGTGGATGTGTTTCACTTTCCGGTTTTATTTTGTAGTCCGTGTTTTCTCCCTTGTCATGTCTTATTTAACTTCCTGCCTTGTGTTTTTCCCGCTTTAGTGATTGCCTGCAATCACTAAACACTAACAATTTCTAGTCAGCAACAACAACAACAAAAATCTAAAAAAAAAATAATAATAATAATGGATCGAACTCCCAGCAGTGTGTATTGTCTTAGCCTCCACAAATAGTCAGTAAACTACTGTATTTTTTACCTTTTAGCCCCATAGACCTCCATTCATTCTGCACTGGCCTGCGATCCCCCCTGATAAGGTACTTTCTTAGCCTCCACTTTATAGCCCCATAGACCTCCATTCATTCTGCACTGGCCTGCGATGTACTTTTAATTTTTTGACCTCCATTCATTTGCACTGATGAATACATAAATACTTTATAATAAGACCTCCATTCATTTGTGGTTTTCCCCCTGATAACTTCTCCAGAACATGAACACCTGTTTCCTGGTGAAAGCCCCATAGACCTCCATTCTTGTGTTTTCTCTGCTGGAACTTCTCCAGGACATGAACACCTGTTTCCTGGAAACTCTTTGCTTTTAAAAACAACCATGTTGATGTGTCCTGTCCGGGCTGAACGTGACCCAGGATGTGACCTCTCGCCAACAGGAAGAGGAAATGAGCCGACAGGAAATGGATTTCTTCCTTGCTTTTATCCACGACCAGTGAAAGGCTCGGTTTCAGAATCAGAAATACTTTATTTTCACTACTTGAAATCTCCGTTATTTCCTGTAACTTCTCCAGGACATGAACACCTGTTTCCTGGTGAAAGTCTTGTGTACTTTTCTCCTTATTTTTCTCCAGGACATGAACACCTGTTTCCTGGTGAAAGTCTTGTGCATTTGCAAAAAAAAACAATCACAATAGTTATAGTACTGTAAATAGTACAGTAAACCTGTATTTTTTACCCTGGTGAATACATAAAATACTATAATAAGTCTTGTGTTTTCTCCTTAACTTCTCCAGGACATGAACACCTGTTTCCTGGTGAAAGTCTTGTGTTTTCTCCTTAACTTCTCCAGGACATGAACACCTGTTTCCTGGTGAAAGTCTTGTGTTTTTCTTAACTTCTCCAGGACATGAACACCTGTTTCCTGGTGAAAGTCTTGTGTTTTCTCCTTAACTTCTCCAGGACATGAACACCTGTTTCCTGGTGAAAGTCTTGTGTTTTCTCCTTAACTTCTCCAGGACATGAACACCTGTTTCCTGGTGAAAGTCTTGTGTTTTCTCCTTAACTTCTCCAGGACATGAACACCTGTTTCCTGGTGAAAGTCTTGTGTTTTCTCCTTAACTTCTCCAGGACATGAACACCTGTTTCCTGGTGAAAGTCTTGTGTTTTCTCTCCTTAACTTCTCCAGGACATGACACCTGTTTCCTGGTGAAAGTCTTGTGTTTTCTCCTTAACTTCCAGGACATGAACACCTGTTTCCTGGTGAAAGTCTTGTGTTTTCTCCTTAACTTCTCCAGGACATGAACACCTGTTTCCTGGTGAAAGTCTTGTGTTTTCTCCTTAACTTCTCCAGGACATGAACACCTGTTTCCTGGTGAAAGTCTTGTGTTTTCTCCTTAACTTCACCAGGACATGAACACCTGTTTCCTGGTGAAAGTCTTGTGTTTTCTCCTTAACTTCACCAGGACATGAACACCTGTTTCCTGGTGAAAGTCTTGTGTTTTCCAGGACATGAACACCTGTTTCCAGGTGAAAGTCTTGTGTTTTCTCCTTAACTTCTCCAGGACGTGAACACCTTTCAACATTATTATTATTTTATTGTCATTTTTGTCACTTTTTAAATGTTTTTTAAGTGTTTTTTTTCATGATCACATTATTTCGACGGCCCATTTTTTGTGACAAAACAAATATAAAATTAACTGAAAACTAGTAAAATTTGACCCAAGGACAACATGAGGGTTACCTTCTTCAGGACATGATCTCTGCCACCACCCCCCTTGAAATCCTGTCTTTTAGGAGCCAACCCCCCCCCTCCTCCCTACGAGGATCTTCACTCTCGTATCCCGCAGCAGTCCATGTGCTGCTGACAGTAATAAATACATGTAACACACACCGATTACAGGGCTTTACCCGGATTTATTGGCCCATTGTCTCCCAACGTGGTGCGAGATCTCCTGGATTTGAACGTGAATGTGCTGTAAGCTCCCTGCAGAGGCAGACAGAGACGTGAGACGATGTCCTCGTTACTGTACTCGTCTCGGGGAGTCGGTTTGACGGACAGGTGAACAGGTGAGTCCCATTACCAGAGGGGAAGCTGCGGTGCTGAGCGGCGTGACCATGTCCAATCATCGCCTCCTCCTCCTGCGCCGCAGTAAAACACTCGCGCTGACATTTATCCGACGGTCTCACACACACATCAGATACCGAGAGTCTCCCAAAAAACCTTCCCGGGAACCAGGAGCTGCAGCGAGTCCCAGCTGCAGAATACTTTGATACAAATGCAAATATTTCATGGGACAGTATTTCATAACCTGCACTTTCATTCGTGCGTCTATCTACAGTTTGCTCACCTTTTGGTTTAATCTTACAGGAGCTGTTTCCATCTACACGTTTTTATCCAAATTAAGTGATATTGAATGAGAAATGCAGTCTGGAAACTGTAAAATTAGATTTAATTTCATGAATATCGACTCAAAGGAAATACAATCGGTCTCATCTGATATTCGGCTCATGTGATAAACGCTGATGGATTAATCTGCTGAATAAATAATGAACTGTGATTCAGTTTTAGGTCATTTTATGGTAGCAGCCCGTCACAAAACGCAGAAGAAGAAGTTGTAGTTCATTTCCCCCAGTGTTTCCTCTCTGTCTCACACATAGGGGGGCAACAAAGACAGATGGACGTGGACGGACGAGGGGACGAGAGACTTTCTGGATTTAATTTATCAGGAGCTCGTGAAGAAAATGGCCGACGAAGGTTAGGACAAGCCGTGGGACGTCCCGCGGAGACAATGGAAGACGCTCAGACAGAGAGACATGTCTCAGAAAAGAGTCTCGCAGCGGGACATAAGCACTATTATTACAACCTGTCCCATATTGATCATGACAGCGTGTGTGTGTGTGTGTTTGTATGTGTGTGTTTGTTTGTGTGTGTGTAACTGTGTGTGTAACAGTGTGTGTGTGTGTGTGTGTGTGTGACTATGTGTGTGTAACGTGTGCGTGTGTGTGTGTAACAGTGTGTGTATGTGTGTGTGTGTGTGGGTGTGTGTGTGCGTCTGTAACAGTGTGCGTGTGTGTGTAACAGTGTGTGTGTATGTGTGTGTGTGTGTGTGTGTAACTTTGTGTGTGTAACGGTGTGCGTGTGTGTGTGTGTGTCTGTGTGTAACTGTGTGTGTGTGTGTAACAGTGTGTGTGTCTGTGTGGGTGTGTGTGTGTGTGTGTGTAACAGTATGTGTGTATGTGTGTGGGTGTGTGTGTGTGCGTCTGTAACAGTGTGCATGTGTGTGTAACAGTGTGTGTGTATGTGTGTGTGTGTGTAACTATGTGTGTGTAACGGTGTGTGTAAGTTTGTGTGAGTGTGTGTCTGTGTGTGTCTGTGTAACAGTGTGTTGTGTGTGTGTAATGGTGTGCGTGTGTGTGTAACAGTGTGTGTGTGTAACAGTGTATATGTGTGTGAGAGTGTGTAACAGTGTGTGTGTGTGTGTGTGTGTGTGTGTGTATGTGTGTAACAGTGTGTGTGAGTGTGTGTGTGTGTGAGTAACTGTGCGTGTGTGTGCAACAGTGTGTGTGTGAGTGTGTGTCTGTGTGTTTGTGTAACTGTGTGTGTGTGTGTGTATGTGTGTAACAGTGCGTGTGTAACAGTGTGTGTGTGTGTGTGTGTGTGTGTGCGTGTGTGTGTGTGAGTAACTGTGCGTGTGTGTGTGTAACAGTGTGTGTGTGAGTGTGTGTGTGTGTGTGTTTAATGGTGTGTGTGTGTGTGTGTGTGTGTGTGTACATAACAGGAAAAACACATGGTAAAGACATCAGCAGGCTGTAAATCTACGTGGTGACATCTGCATGAAACAGAAGACAAATCTCAGTCAAAACATCCACACCTCCCTCCACCCTGCTGCCACACACACACACACACACACACACACACACACACACACACTCACACACACACACACACACACACACACACACACACACACACACAGTCCCACAGTCTGCGTGACACTGCAGTTAAAGTGAACTTCATGCTGGGAGATAAGCTTTCGCGGTGTCAGCTGGGTGTTCCCGGCAGACAGCGGGACAGAGACGGAAGCTAAGCCAATAGAAAGATTCAGCTGATAACTCTCGTTGCTACGGAAACACACTTTGGCAGAAATGAGAAATAAACTGGAAATGATTTAAATATTCAGCGGGATGTTCATGGTCCTACAGGGTTGGACTTAGTGTCTTCATTAATCAGCAGGTGTGTTCTTGGTGTTACGTGCAATCATCCAATCAGAGGTCCTCTCCCATTCTCTTTAACAGCCAATCAGATGTCCTCTTCCCATTCCCTTTAACAGTCAGGCGTGTTATGATGGAGGATTTGCTCCGTAATATTTTTATACGTAATCTTTTGCATGTGTGTGTCCCTGTGTGTGTAACAAGCATAGTGTGTGTCCCTGTGTGTGTAACAAACAGTGTGTGTCCCTGTGTGTGTGTAACAAGCATAGTGTGTGTCCCTGTGTGTGTAACAAGCATAGTGTGTGTCCCTGTGTGTGTAACAAACAGTGTGTGCCCCTGTGTGTGTAACAAGCATAGTGTGTGTCCCTGTGTGTGTAACAAACAGTGTGTGCCCCTGTGTGTGTAACAAACAGTGTGTGTCCCTGTGTGTGTAACAAGCATAGTGTGTGTCCCTGTGTGTGTGTGTAACAAACATAGTGTGTGTCCCTGTGTGTGTAACAAACAGTGTGTGCCCCTGTGTGTGTAACAAACAGTGTGTGCCCCCAGTGTGTGTGTGTGTAACAAGCATAGTGTGTGTCCCTGTGTGTGTAACAAAACAGTGTGTGTCCCTGTGTGTGTAACAAACAGTGTGTGTCCCTGTGTGTGTAACAAGCATAGTGTGTGTCCCTGTGTGTGTAACAAGCAGTGTGTGTCCCTGTGTGTGTAACAAGCATAGTGTGTGTCCCTGTGTGTGTAACAAGCATAGTGTGTGTGTCCCTGTGTGTGTAACAAACAGTGTGTGTGTCCCTGTGTGTGTAACAAACAGTGTGTGTCCCTGTGTGTGTAACAAGCATAGTGTGTGTCCCTGTGTGTGTAACAAACAGTGTGTGTCCCTGTGTGTGTAACAAGCATAGTGTTCAAGCGTATTTCACTAATTCTGTTAAAGTAACAATGAAATGCTGCGTTATTGACTTTAGAGGTTTTTGTCAATGGCAGGATCACTTCCCCCTGCCCCAAGATAGCAACACGCTCCTTAAACCTGCTTTCTATCTGATTTCCTGCAGGGGGGACTCCTTAAACCTGCTTTCTATCTGAATTCCTGCAGGGGGGGACTCCTTAAACCTGCTTTCTATCTGAATTCCTGCAGGGGGGACTCCTTAAACCTGCTTTCTATCTGAATTCCTGCAGGGAGGACTCCTTAAACCTGCTTTCTATCTGATACCTGCAGGGGGGGACTCCTTAAACCTGCTTTCTATCTGATCTCCAGCAGGGGGGGACTCCTTAAACCTGCTTTCTATCTGAATTCCTGCAGGGGGGGACTCCTTAAACCTGCTTTCTATCTGAATTCCTGCAGGGGGGGACTCCTTAAACCTGCTTTCTATCTGAATTCCTGCAGGGGAGACTCCTTAAACCTGCTTTCTATCTGATCTCCAGCAGGGGGGGACTCCTTAAACCTGCTTTCTATCTCTGACTCCTTAAACCTGCTTTCTATCTGATCTCCAGCAGGGGGCGACACATGCAGTTGCAGAAGTCGGTCTGTTTCTGTAGAAGTATGTCAGAAAGTGACCCACTTCTCACCTGATTTATTACCTCAGTAAACATTTCCATACTGATTTTATGTCTCAATCTCTAGTTTGAAGTCTTCTGCAACACAGAATGATCATGCTTTGAATCATGGTCTCGATGATTTTAAAATCGGCGATAAAGCAGGGGGTGTTTTAGGGCGTGGCTATGATGTGATTGACAGTGAAAGTGTGTAATCTAATAAAATATATTATTATTAAAGAGAAGTGTAAGTCTAAGCACAACAATTTGGCCGGTGGGGGTGGTGCGAGAGGACCAAGGCTTGTATGTTTTGAAGTTTCACGTTTTAAATCATTCATTACTCTAATTGTCTTCATCAGAAAGTCATCTTTTCACTCATCTCTTTTCCTGAAGTTTTCTCTCAGACCGTTACATGTGATGCAACAGGAGTTTCATCAAGTTACACATCATTCAGCCCTATGTAGCAGATGTTAACTCTGCAAAACAGTCATTTCTACAGAAAGTAGGGGGGTGATTGAAACTAAAAGGCTGTCTCTGAAGAGCCTTCATCCTCTCTCTGTAAAAACACTCAGTTATGTTGTTTCATTATTACCCGAAACACAAGCAGGATGTAAAGTCAGAGGTCGCTGATTAGAAATGTAATAACTCTTGTTGTGAGATCAACAGAGCAGACAAAAGAATGGAGAGAAGTGGACGGATAAATATCAAAAAATCCTCAGCGGGGGTTTTTGATTTGGTGTTTTTTCATCTCAATGGAAAGCTAAAACATGATGAGCCCTATTTTAACAAAGGACTCCTTAAACCTGCTTTCTATCTGATCTCCAGCAGGGGGGACTCCTTAAACCTGCTTTCTATCTGAATTCCAGCAGGGGGGACTCCTTAAACCTGCTTTCTATCTGATCTCCAGCAGGGGGGACTCCTTAAACCTGCTTTCTATCTGATCTCCTGCAGGGGGGGACTCCTTAAACCTGCTTTCTATCTGATCTCCTGCAGGGGGGACTCCTTAAACCTGCTTTCTATCTGATCTCCAGCAGGGGGGGACTCCTTAAACCTGCTTTCTATCTGATCTCCAGCAGGGGGGGGGGACTCCTTAAACCTGCTTTCTATCTGATCTCCAGCAGGGGGGGGACTCCTTAAACCTGCTTTCTATTTCTATAAACCTGCTTTCTATCTGATCTCCAGCAGGGGGGACTCCTTAAACCTGCTTTCTATCTGATCTCCAGCAGGGGGGACTCCTTAAACCTGCTTTCTATTTGATCTCCTGCAGGGGGGGACTCCTTAAACCTGCTTTCTATCTGATCTCCAGCAGGGGGGGACTCCTTAAACCTGCTTTCTATCTGATCTCCAGCAGGGGGCGACACGTGCAGTTGCAAAAGCAGGTCTGTTTCTGTAGAAGTCTGTCAGAAAGTGACCCACTTCTCACCTGATTTATTACCTCAGCAAACATTTTCATAATGAGTTCATGGTCTCAATCACTAGTCTTTAAATGATTTTTTAAATGATGGTGTGACTGTGTAACTTGAGCCCACACTGTGAAGCGCCTGGTGCAGGTGCATTTATCCATTTTTGCTAGTTTGACGTGTGGCAGATGCGTAGTTGTAAAGGGTTGTGCTAAGAGTCAACCAATCAGACGTCATCTCCCATTCCCTTTAACAACCACACGTGTTTGTACCTTGGCACATTGTTATTAATTATTATTAATGCGCTGCTAAGATGACAATGAAATGCCCCTGCTTTATTTACGGATTATACATCATATTGATACTTTAAAAATGTGCTTTTTCCTGCAGCAGAATGCAGAAGTCTTCCAGATTCAGTGTCTCTTTGAGTTTCACTTCATCACGGAAAATGTCTCCATCGACAAGAAGACAGCAAGAAGACAACTGAAGGGGAATTCAACTCCTAGCACCTTCTGCATCAACGGACAGTTTACACGAGAGGTCTCTGATCTTATCTCTGCAGATCTATTAACAGGGGGCGATGGCACACAACACACTGCTGATGAGTAAATATCTCTTTACAAGTTTACAACAACCTCCCAACAATAACATCGTCTGTTTCAGTCCGGGAAGACCTCAGAGTCACAGTTTTCTGTGGAAAACATCACCAACACAGCAAGCCCAAAGTCCTTCATGTCAGAGGGGCGGGGGAGCGGGGGAGCTGCAGCACTTCACGGCGCCATGGTTACGTAGCCGCGGTGTGATCTGCGTCATGCTCTACCCAGGCGCCACCGACACAGAGAATCTCCCATTAAGCCCGGAAAGGACTGCATCTGCTTCACATTCATTCATTCATATGCAAAAAAGACTTCTGTTACAAATAATATGTTATGTTTTACCAAAGCAAAGTGTTTCCAGTGAAACCATGTGCAGTTCTTCCCCCAACATCCGGCCCATCTGAGTCGGATCCCTGAGCCAACGGTGCTTCAGTCTGACTTACTGGATATGGATATTTCCCAACGCCACGTCTGACTAATGACAGTTGCTTACTTTCTGTGGTCTTCATTCGCAAACACACAGGCAATGTGACGCATGTTGCAGTTGCTGCGAGGCTCATTAACCCCTCCTGTTGTCCTCGGGTCAAATTTGACCCCTTTTTATAAATGTCTATTTCAGAAATATGGGTTTATTTTTAACCAAATTACCACAAAAAAGATTGGCTGATTGGCTGTTAAAGGGACTGGGAGAGGACCTCTGATTGGATGAAGACACTAAGAACAACCCTTTAGGACCACGCGCCCGACACACCGACCGTTTTTCCCGCCGTCAAACTAGCACAGGTGGATTCTTACACGCCCTGAACGCACCTGGGGCCAGATCGGTCAGTACAAACCTCTTCAGGTGTGTTTAAACAGTTCTGCCTAGCTCAAGAGAACACGCCAAAGGGCCAGAAAAATCTTTAAAATCTAACGGTGAAACACTCGGGTTTAGTAACACACACACACACACACACACACACACACACACACACACACACACACACACACACAGGTTTGTGGCTCTTATCTATCTTTGTGGGGACCCATCATTGACATAATGCATTCCCTAGCCCCATACCCATACCCTAAAATTACCCCTAACCCTAAACTTACCCTTCCCTAAAATTACCCCTTACCCTAAATTTACCCTAATCCTAATCTTTACCCTTACACTTACCTTAACCCTTGTGCCCGTGCCCCTCCCAGGCCCATCCAGGGCGCTACGTTTCTACCCTTACCTAACCCTGCCAGTGCTTTGGGGACCCACTCACTCTCTTAACTTCCCATTACACCAATTTTAATGTTTTTTTTCTATTGTTTTTAGCTTTTACAAAACCGAGCTAGGTTTTTTAAGGAGGTTTTTAAGTGTTTTATTCACACCGGTGGTCCCCTTGTGCCCGTGCCCCTCGCAGCGCCCATCCAGGGCGCTACTACGTTTCTACCCTAACCTAATCCTTACCTAATTCTACCCTAATCCTAAAACCAAGTCTTAACCCTCAAACAGCCCTTTAAAGTTGTGGGGTCCAGCATTTTGGCCCCACGAAGCTGTCCGGACCCCACAAGTGTACTGAACTCACAGTTTTTGGACCCCACGAATGTAGTTAAACAGGCACACACTCACTCACACACACACACACACACACACACACATACAGTCATCACGGGAAACACAACCTTTTATGAGATTTTGCAATCCGTCCTTTCCGTCACGAGTCTCTGGTTTCTGCAGCCGCAGTTCCTTTGTTGTTTTGAAGTTTCGATTAGCGCAGATAACCGCTGCAGCGTGCGGCTCGACCACACTTTCTGCTATTTTAAGGCCTGCTGTGGTCTAGTGTGTAACCTCTGTTTACTGGCAGTCTTTCCCACAGCGTGACTGAATGAATAGCAGTCTTTTCAATTGACACTGAACTATTTAAGTGACCTGTTACATCTTCAGTGACAAACATGGGCAGATTGAAAAAATTAGACTTCAATCACAATAAAACTGTAATGACTCGATGTTGGACACAGCTGGGATTTCTACCGCTAACTGACGTTCAAGTAGTCAGAAGACTATGTGGATCAGGGGGTCATGTGGGAAGAGTGAGGGCAGAGCAGCAGAGACAGAAACTGGCTCTGACCCTCAGCCTGCTGGACTTGAAACCAAATCCTTTAAGACCGAGACCCAGACCGAGACCAGTCTGAGGTCATCAGTCCACGTTGGTTTCACTCTGCAGAATGATCCAGATGACTTACAACAGATCCCTGGTAAGTTCATACATGCAACTGGTTTAACATATGTTGTTATAACATATATGAATAAAACACATACAGTATGTATCTCTATATGCACATATCTCTCTCTCTCTCTCTCTCTCTCTCTCTCTCTCTCTCACTTATGTTGTTATAATAATATATAATAATATATAAGTTTACCCCCCCCACCCCAGGCAAAAGTTGATTAAAAGGAGGAATAAAAAACATCTTTTTTGGAAATTGATCTTAATGACTTAATTAAAAAGAAATCAGGAAAATCAACCTTTAAGGCCACTGATTTACTTTGTGAATGAATAATGTATCATAAATAAATAAATGTTCTTCCTTAAAATACAAGGAAATAAGTATACACCCCCCTATGTTAAAATACAGGGAAATAAGTATACACCCCCTATGTTAAAATACAGGGGTATAAGTATACACCCCCTATGTTAAAATACAGGGGCATAAGTATACACCCCCCTATGTTAAAATACAGGGGTATAAGTATACACCCCCTATGTTAAAATACAGGGGCATAAGTATACACCCCCTATGTTAAAATACAGGGGCATAAGTATACACCCGCTATGTTAAAATACAGGGGGCCTAAGTATACACCCCCCTATGTTAAAATACAGGGGGCATAAGTATACACCCCCTATGTTAAAATACAGGGGCATAAGTATACACCCGCTATGTTAAAATACAGGGGGCCTAAGTATACACCCCCTATGTTAAAATACAGGGGCATAAGTATACACCCCCCTATGTTAAAATACAGGGGCCTAAGTATACACCCCCTATGTTAAAATACAGGGGGCATAAGTATACACCCCCTATGTTAAAATACAGGGGGCCTAAGTATACACCCCTATGTTAAAATACAGGGGGCCTAAGTATACACCCCTATGTTAAAATACAGGGGGTATAAGTATACCCCTATGTTAAAATACAGGGGCATAAGTATACACCCCCTATGTTAAAATACAGGGGGGGCCTATGTTAAAATAAGGGGCATAAGTATACACCCCCTATGTTAAAATACAGGGGGCATAAGTATACACCCCCTATGTTAAAATACAGGGGGGCCTAAGTATACACCCCCTATGTTAAAATACAGGGGCATAAGTATACACCCCCTATGTTAAAATACAGGGGTATAAGTATACACCCCTATGTTAAAATACAGGGGCATAAGTATACACCCCCTATGTTAAAATACAGGGGCATAAGTATACACCCCCCTATGTTAAAATACAGGGAAATAAGTATACACCCCCTATGTTAAAATACAGGGGGCATAAGTATACACCCCCTATGTTAAAATACAGGGAAATAAGTATACACCCCCCTATGTTAAAATACAGGGGGCATAAGTATACACCCCTATGTTAAAATACAGGGAAATAAGTATACACCCCTATGTTAAAATACAGGGGCATAAGTATACACCCCCCTATGTTAAAATACAGGGGCATAAGTATATCATTATTGGGATTGCCAGTTTTGCTTTTTGGACACGTTTTTGATGTGTTTTTTTGTCATCTTCTGTTATTGTTTGTAATGAGAAAAGTTTATAATTTCATGGATTTCACAAATTTAAGTATGATAAGGTTATGACGTAAACCGTTTAAATCTGAGCATGCATACATCGGCGAGCGACAACCTAGAAGAAGTTTTACAAAACATCCAGAACGCAGAGAGGGAGAAATGGTGGGAAACATTCAGGTACGTCTGAAAA
>CM049373.1:32867844-32887844 GCA_026937815.1 Etheostoma perlongum | reverse complement strand
CTTTTGTTTGTTTTTGTGATGTATTGTTGTATCAGAGTTGTTAATGCTTTCTCATTTTTTGTTGTGAAGCACTCATTTGTGATGTTTATCTGTTGAAAAGTTGCTATACAAATAAATTTTCCTCATACCCTCATGTTACTCATGTTGCCCTCATGTTGTCTTCATGTTGCCCTCGTGTTGTCCCCTCATGTTGTCCTCATGTTGTCCTCATGTTGCCCTCATGTTGCCCTCATGTTGCCCTCATGTCTTCATGTTGTCCTCATGTGGTCCCCATGTTGCCCTCATGTTGTCTTCATGTTGTACCCATGTTGTCCCCATGTTGTCCTCATGTTGCCCTCATGTTGCCCTCATGTTGTCCTCATGTTGCCCTCATGTTACCCTCATGTTGCCCTCATGTTGCCCTCATGTTGCCCTCATGTTACCCTCATGTTGCCCTCATGTTGTCCTCATGTTGCCCTCATGTTGTCCTCATGTTGTCCTCATGTTGCCTTCATGTTGTCCTCATGTTGTCCTCATGTTGTCCTCATGTTGTCCTCATGTTGTCCTCATGTTGTCCTCATGTTGTCCTCATGTTGTCCCTCATGTTGCCCTCATGTTGCCCTCATGTTGTCCTCATGTTGTCCTCATGTTGTCCCCATGTTGTCCTCATGTTGTCCTCATGTTGTCCCTCATGTTGCCCCTCATGTTGTCCTCATGTTGCCCTCATGTTACCCATGTTGCCCTCATGTTGTCCTCATGTTGTCCCCATGTTGTCCTCATGTTGCCCTCATGTTGTCCTCATGTTGTCCTCATGTTGTCCCCATGTTGTCCTCATGTTGTCCTCATGTTGTCCTCATGTTACCCTCATGTTGTCCCCATGTTGTCCTCATGTTGTCCCCATGTTGTCCTCATGTTGTCCTATATCAATGTTCTTTTTAATTCCCCAAAATAACATGATTGATTCCACCCAACGCTCTTTGCCAAGTACAAATCTCTACTTTCATTAATTTTGGGGCGTCTTATTCAATTTTATAGCATTGTAACCATTTCAACAACTTGTGTGTGAAACAGCCTGAAAAGCAAAAGAGTTGAAGACCCTGAAGAAAGAGAGAGAGAGAGAGGGAGAGAGAGAGAGAGACAGATGAAAGAAGAGAGAGGGGAGAGAGAGAGAGAGAGAGACAGATGAAAGAAGAGGGGAGAGACAGATGAAAGAAGAGAGAGGGAGAGTGAAGAAGACACACCTGTCATCACTCTATCACCATCCTCGACCTCTGACCTCTCTCTCTTTCCCAGCTTGTTTTGAATACACACAGTCTGTCTGCCCTCAATCAACTGTGTGTGTGTGTGTGTGTGTGTGTGTGTGTGTGTGTGTGTGTGTGTGTGTGTGTGTGTGTGTGTGTGTGTGTGTGTGTGTGAAAGTTGTGAGGAGGAAACAGGAACAGGAAGGATGAAGACGAGGACATGAATCAAGTCTTTTCTGTCAACTTCCCTCCACCTCTTTCTCTCAGAATCAATATTTCACACACACACACACACACACACACACACACACACACACACACACACACACACACACACACACACACACACACACACACACACACACACACCATGGGAACACAGCATGTTCATCCACAGTGGACATAATAAAGGAAACACATAAAAGCACACTTTTTAATACAGATATTAAAAAGTTTTAATATATATATATATATATATATATATATAAATATAATATATATATATATATATATATATATATATATATTTATATTTATATGAACTCCATTTTTTTATCCTAAATTAGATGCACCTGTTTGAGGTCGTTAGCTGCATAAAGACACCTGTCCACCCCTACAATCAGTAACAACTACTAACATGGCCAAGACCAAAGAGCTGTCCAAAGACACTAGAGACTAAATTGTCCACCTCCACAAGGCTGGAAAGGGCTACGGGGACATGTCCAAGCAGCTTGGTGAAAAAAGGTCCACTGTTGGAGCAATCATTAGAAAATGGAAGAAGCTAAACATGACTGTCAATCTCCCTCGGACTGGGGCTCCATGCAAGATCTCACCTCGTGTGGGGTCTCAGTGATCCTAAGAAAGGTGAGAAATCAGCCCAGAACTACACGGGAGGAGCTGGTCCAGGACCTGAAAAGAGCTGGGACCACCGTTTCCAAGGTTACTGTTGGTAATACACTAAGACGTCATGGTTTGAAATCATGCATGGCACGGAAGGTTCCCCTGCTTAAACCAGCATGTCAATGTCTTAAGTTTGCCAATGACCATTTGGATGATCCAGAGGAGTCATGGGAGAAAGTCATGTGGTCAGATGAGACCAAAATAGAACTTTTTTGGTCATAATTCCACTAACCATGTTTGGAGGAAGAAGAATGATGAGTACCATCCCAAGAACACCATCCCTACTGTGAAGCATGGGGGTGGTAGCATCATGATTTTTTCTGCACATGGGACAGGGCGACTGCAAGAAGCATTAAGGAGAGGAGGACCGGGGCCATGTATTTCGAGATTTTGGGGAACAACCTCCTGGTCCCTCAGTTAGAGCATTGAAGATGGGTCGAGGCTGGGTCTTCCAACATGACAATGACCTGAAGCACACAGCCAGGAGAACCAAGGAGGGGGCTCTGGAAGAAGCAGATCAAGGTTCTGGCATGGCCTAGCCAGTCTCCAGACCTAAACCCAATAGAGAATCTTTGGAGAGAGCTCCAACTCCGTGTTTCTCACCGACAGCCCAGAAACCTGACTGATCTAGAGAAGATCTGTGTGGAGGGTGGGCCAAAATTCCTTCTGCAGTGTGTCAAACCTGGTGAAGAACTACAGGAAACGTTTGACCTCTGGAACTGCAGACAAAGGCTACTGTACCAAATATTAACATTGATCTTCTCAGGTGTTCAAATACTTATTTTACTCACTGTATATATATATATATATATATATATATATATATATATATATACATATATATATATATATATATATATATATATATATATATGTATATATATATATATATATATACAGTGAGTAAAATAAGTATTTGAACACGCTGTTATTTTGCAAGTTTTCCCACTTAGAAATCATGGAGGGGTCTGAAATTGTTGTCAGGTGCGTGTGTGTGTGTAAGTGTGTGTGTGTGTGTGTGTGTGTGTGTGTGTGTGTGTGTGTGTGTGTGTGTGTGTGTGTGTGTGTGTGTGTGTGTGTGTGTGTGTGTGTGTGTGTGTGTGTGTGTGTGTGTGTGTGTGTGTGTGTGTGTGTGTGTGTGTGTGTGTGTGTGTGTGTGTGTGTGTGTGTGTGTGATGTGTGTGTGTGTGTGTGTGTGTGTGTGTGTGTGTGTGTGTGTGTGTGTGTGTGTGTGTGTGTGTGTGTGTGTGTGTGTGTGTGTTTCAGGGACAAAGCCGGCCAGGTGAACAGCAGGTGAGTCAGAGTCTGAAGTTCTCTCCACTCACCTGCTGTCAGTGTGTGTGTGTGTGTGTGTGTGTTTCTGTGTGTTTCTGTGTGTGTGTGTGTGTGTGTGTGTGTGTGTGTGTGTGTGTTGTGTGTGTGTGTGTGTGTGTGTGTGTGTTTCTGTGTGTTTCTGTGTGTTGTGTGTGTGTGTGTGTGTGTGTGTGTGTGTGTGTGTGTGTGTGTGTTTTTGTGTGTTTCTGTGTGTGTGTGTGTGTGTGTGTGTGTGTGTGTGTGTGTGTGTGTGTGTGTGTGTGTGTGTTTCTGTGTGTTTCTGTGTGTGTGTGTGTGTGTGTGTGTGTGTGTTTCTGTGTGTTTCTGTGTGTGTGTGTGTGTTTGTGTGTGTGTGTGTGTGTGTGTGTGTGTGTGTGTGTGTGTGTGTTTCTGTGTGTTTCTGTGTGTGTGTGTGTGTGTGTGTGTGTGTGTGTGTGTGTGTGTGTGTGTGTGTGTGTGTGTGTGTGTGTGTGACAGCTACTCATTAACCAGGAGACTCCGTAGCTATCAATTACCAAAACAGTGAAACTGTGAATTTAGAGTGAGTGAAAGAAAACAGAGAAAGAGAGAGAGACAGAGAGAGAGAGAGAGGGAAAGAAAAGAAAAACAGTTTGTCCCGCCCCTCGGATTGAGCCCAGCCAATGGGGAGCTCCCCAGAACCCAACACCTGGATGTGGGTCTGGCTGGTCCGGCTGATAATACGGCACTTTGGTATAATATTAAAATGTCACTGATGAGGATGCACCTTACTATTGATAGTTAGTAAATATTAGGTATAATTCTATATAAATGAGGGTTATTGACCATTAATTCCAAAAATAGTGTAAAACTAGTGAGGTGGTGTTAAAAAAAAGTCTGAAAACGGGACAAAAATGTCAACTTTATGTCCCTTTTTGACCCCGGAGGACAACCCATTCATTGTTGACTTTCCCATATCAGGATAGCTCATTGTTTATATGTGTGGTGCGTTCAAAGACAATCGGTGCTACAAACGCCACTCAACACGAAGGACAAAAGTGTGAAGAAAATGTTATTTTTTGAAATTTATTTATGAAAAAATATATTTCTTGATTCTGACCGAGACATTAGGCACATTAACATAGACATATATACAATTCTCTTTCATAAATACACAATTACATACAAAATGAAAGGCAAAAAACAAATTAAATAGGAGGAAACTATCTTCTGGAGGATATGTACACATTGCATCGTTTTCTTAAATTAATGAAGACAGCACAAAGACACGACTACATAGAAACAACGTAGATTTTTGGTATCAAATGGATTCATTTAAAAAAAAATAAGAAGTCTCTCTTTGGAGTCCTACACTGTAAAAAGTTTCTTATTTTCTAATTAAACAACGCTTCAGGTGGAGTCTGGGGATTGATGCAGACAGAAAAAACAGCAAGTTTTGTTTTTTGATTCATAGAAAAAACTTGGAAAACTGCAACTATATATATATATATATATATATATATATATATATATATATATATTATATATATATTATTTATATGTTATATATTATATATAATTGATTTGACTTGTCAAAAGGTAGGTGATTTGTTCATGTGGTTAAAAGCAGGGCTGTAGGACTCGAGTCCGACAAGACCATTTTTCTGTGGTCTTGGACTTGTCTCAGTCTCGCTAGTATTTGGACTCGGACTGGTCTCGGTCTAGGCCGCCGGTCTTTTGGGCTTCTGGTCTGGACCGAGTCCAGGTGTCTTTATTATGTTGATAATAATAATATTGGAGGGAAAGAGAAACCCAAAATGATTGTCTTGATACTGTCATGCATAAGACCTTTATTCTGTCCTGGACTCGGTCTTGTCTTTGACTCGAACCTCTTTGGACTCGGTCTTGACTTGGACTCGACTAGTCCTGGTCTTGGACTTGTCTTGGACTCGACTGTGTAGGAAACAGCTGGATGTTGATAGAGGTACAAAGTCTCCCTGATTCACCTGAAGCATCGTTAGACTGCTCTGGGAGTGTGTGTGTGTGTGTGTGTGTGTGTGTGTGTGTGTGTGTGTGTGTGTGTGTGTGTGTGTGTGTGTGTGTGTGTGTGTGTGTGTGTGTGTGTGTGAGATGTGCTAAAGGGCAGAAAGTAAGATGAACGTCAAAAACAGGAAATGTGTGTGTACACATAACGAAGTGTGTCTCAGACAAACACAAGTAGAACCACACATTCGGTGTGTGTGTGTGTGTGTGTGTGTCTATGTGCGCATGTGTGTGTGTGTGTGTGTGTGTGGTGGGGGGGTATGACTGGAACAGTACATATGATTTAAAGGTTTAAAAATACATCCCCAGTAGAATAAAATCAAAGGCTCCAGTGGATGTTGAATGGGCGATACAAACAAATAAAAAACATCCGCTTATTCTTCAAATCCCGAGTCTTGGATTTAAAGTCCCGTTGCAGTTATTGTCAAGAGGCACTTTACAGTTTTTTTAAGATGTGATTGTAGTTCTTTTTCAGTTATTTTTGTAGTTTCACTTTCAGAGAAAAGTCCAAAACTGTCTCGTTCAGCTTCCCCCACTGTAAAAAGTTCCGGTTGTTTGACCTAAAGTAAAATACCCCGTCTCCGGTTTTTCTTTGAGCCGGTCCTCCGACCCATTTTGATTGACATCGTGCTGTGATGATTGTACGGGAAACGGTTGCCACGGTGATTAGGGACTCAAGGTGATTAAGGCACCAGGTCTTTCCGGATTGGTCGACAGATCCAAAGTCGTTACGTCCTCTTGTTTCACGTTTTTTGATCCAAAGACAAAAAAAATTCAGATATAAAGACAGAAATATTATATTAAGATTTTAAAGTATATATATATATATATATATATATATATATATATATATATATATAAAAAAAAAGATAAATAGTGCAAATGGCGCCGGACATTCACTCTGTTCCTCTTTCCTCTCCTCCGCTTTTCTCTTTCTTTTCAGAATCGTTGTCATCTCAACATTGTCAAGATCGAAGCAGAGCACTTTTTTTTAAAGTCCTATCTTTTTGTTTCTTTCAGTTGAGCAGCAGTAATAAATATTAAATATGAAATAATGTGTGCGGGATAGATCCTCGGGACGGAAAACGTCCTCTGCTGGCGGTCTGGTGAAACCGGAGGTTATACCTGGGAACGAGACAGAGAAACAGCGGTCAGTCATCGGCGTATGGGAGGACCCTGTCCAGGTCAAAAACAGGACTGTCACAGTAACTAATTCTCTAATGTAGTGTTTTAAAGGTCCCGTGGCATGAAAACTACACTTTATGTACATATGGTTTGTTTTTAACATTAATATGAGTTCCCCCAGTCTGCCTATGCCCCCCCAGTGGCTAGAAACGGAGATCGGCCCTGGGTATCCTGCTCTGACTTTGAGAAAATGAAAGCTCAGATGGGCCAAGCTGGAATCTTGCCCCTTATGATGTCATAAGGGGAAGGTTGCCTCCCCTTTCTCTGCTTTGCCCGCCCAGAGAATTTGGCCCACCCATGAGAGAGAGAGAAATACATCATTGCTTGTAAAGCATGGTAGTTGGTCAAGGTCTATATAAAAGAGACTTCAGATACAGTATTAGGGGACCACTAAGGTCTATATAAAAGAGACTTCAGATACAGTATTAGGGACCACTAAGGTCTATATAAAAGAGTCTTCAGATACAGTAGTAGGGGACCACTAAGGTCTATATAAAAGAGACTTCAGATACAGTATTAAAAGGGACCACTAAGGTCTATATAAAGAGACTTCAGATACAGTATTAGGGGACCACTAAGGTCTATATAAAGAGACTTCAGATACAGTATTAGGGACCACTAAGGTCTATATAAAAGAGACTTTAGATACAGTATTAGGGGACCACTAAGGTCTATATAAAAGAGACTTCAGATACAGTATTAGGGACCACTAAGGTCTATATAAAAGCATCAAAAAAGCAGCATGTCGTGGGGCCTTTAAGTTGCGTAACTAAATTACTGTTTCTATAAAAGCTTGACACTTTGTTATTTTTGAGAGATTTTATTGGATTGGGCGGAAAACTGTTAAAATGATCTGGCAACGCTAGTTAACGCTTGGCTATGTGTGGGGGAACTTTAATTCATCCACTTTCATTCAGAATATTTCCAGCTTGTTTTACATTTATTTTTTTGGAATTGTGTAAATATAATTTCTTCCTCGTGAGACTGAGTTTCCAAATCGGCATATACACAAATATTTAATGTTGAGAGAAAAAAAACATCTCTGTTCTCTCAGTTTGAGATATGCATTCCTGAACATGTGTGCACAATTATCAGACCAGTGTAATAAATGAGAGCGTAATAAATAGCTTTGTCGGCTGCACAACAACACACTGATTTGGTACAGCTGTTTTCAGTGCGCGCCGCATTGGAAAGCTCCTAATCAACTTTGACTATTATTGTTCTCCAATGGTCTACACTTCACTCAGTCATATGAAAAGCAGAGGTGCGATTAGACTCTTAACAACCATTAAATAAAAAACACATTATAAGTAGAGGCACTGTTGTGTGTGTGTTGTTGTGCTGGTAGACGTTTCCTCACCTCAGTAGCAAACACACACTGCTCCATCTGATACAGGCTGTCCCTTGCGAAGCTGAGCGGAGGGACAATGATGGAAGAGTCACACTTCTTACTGTTAGAGAGAGAAAGAGAGAGAAAGGGTTGGTACCGTGCCAAACAACGATTTTTGGCAGAAATACTTTGTGAAGGTGTGCAAACGCTGATCAACAAACAGACGACATACATGCATGAACTTAGCTTTCACAGAAGAAATGTCATGTCAAAGAAAAATCAATAAAAAGGAGGATAACATGAAAGTGCACGCACACACGCACACACACACACACACACACACATACACACATAAAACCATCAAACCATCATCAGATCCTTACAGGTCAAACTTGTTCTTGGCCAGCCGCTGCTCGTCTTTCGCCAGGTTACAGTCTGCCATTTTGTTTTTAAAAATGGCCATGTTGTCTCCTCCGTTCTCCACCAGCGCTGCATCCTTGTTGGACACTTTGAGTTGTCCTCCCATGATGAGGAAGGCCTCCTTCTCTCGCAGGCTGCCCAGCGGCGCTCCGGGTAAGCTCCCGCTGTAAGGTCCGCCCCCGCCGATCACTGCGTTTCGGTTGTTGACCGTCTCCAGGTCGTTCTTCACCGATGTGGTGAGAGCCATCAGCTCCCTGCCCCGCCGGAGCTGACGCAGAATGTGGATGGCGGCGAAGACCAGCAGAGTCAGCGTCACCAGGCCGAGGACGACAGCTGCGATCAGCGCAGGAGAGCTGTCGCCATTTATGGGTGGTTTTGTCGTGGTCCTGGTAACGCTGTACTCGCAGCGTGCGCCCATGAAGCCCGGCGGACACTGGCACACGGGGCCGGTGAAGTGGGTGTAACACGAGCCGCCGTTGTCGCAGGGGAAATGGTCGCAAGGGCTGGCGCGCACAGAGCAGTCCTTGCCGCTGAAGCCGAGTGTGCACGTGCAGGTGAAGTCATTGATGCCGTCGAGACACGTGCCGGCGTTGCGGCAGGGGTTGCCGGCGCAGTCGTCGATGTTGGTCTCGCAGCGAGACCCGGTAAAGCCGGGCCGACAGAGGCACTTGAAGTGCTTACCTTGGTCCGAACACTGAGCGCCTGCAGAGAGACAGACAGAGAAAGGTTTTGGTTAATAACACACAACTAGAGGACCGGATGAGATGTCCAATCACATGACACAAATGCAGCATGGTATGGCCCGACTTGACCCAACTCGCTAATTTTAGGTTTTACAGTAGCAACATTTTGAAGGTGCAGTTTAATAAAAGCAGACTACTGTTGGGTCAGAGAAAAACGTCCCTAGTGGGGCACAGGATCTGCAGAAATCGCCATTTTTAAATCCCCAAGCAATTGTCAATAGTGACCAAGATTCACTAGACTCATATTTTAAAAATTGCAGCCCATAAAACTACGTCACACTACACCATAATATTGAGGAAGTGAGCCTTATTCTTCAGCTGCAGCATATGTTTTATGCTACAATCTATTATCTGGTTCAGGAGAATCAAATCAAGACTAATTATCTGTTTAGTGTTGCAAGACTGCAGTAATTCATAAGTAAATATTACACAAAATAATGTAAACAAAACAAATAAATTGACTAACTGTATTCAAATGTAACAGTAAGGAGTAGAATAAGAAAATATGGGGGTTAGACAAAAAAGGTTGTCAGTGAATTAATAATAATAATCTACTGTAAACCGGAAAAATACAGAGGAACAAGAATGGAGCCTTGGGGGACGCCAGAGTTTCTCTGCCAGCTTAAACAGCCTTAATACTCAACCACTGACTCTAAAACAACTTACCAGTCCTGTATCCTGGTATATAGTACTGTGTTTCAGTCTGAAAATACCAAAGTAGAGAGCTAAACACATTTTTTACCTAAATACTAACAGAGGTAAGAGTTTAGCAAAGTGATGTTGTATAAAAAAAACTAAAACTAGTTACTTTTCTTTAGGATATACAAGTGATTTTTGATTGCAAAAGCATGAAATAACTCACAACCTTTAAAACGTATTACACTGTCCTAAGACAAGAAGAGTTAATAAGAAAAGAGTGGACAGAAGCGAGGGCGGTGAGAGAGAGGAGGGGGTTAAAGAGGGAATAAACATGTGTATTAGAACATTTCCTGGCGCTCATTAGGAGAGAAATGTGCAAGTGGTTAAAAACATCCTGAGATGTTTTCCACCGTCAGTGTACTGACGTCGTTACTGTAAGAGACCCTGAAGAGAATTGTGAGTTAGGAGGAAAACTAAACTAAACTCACTGACTTTTTAACTTAATGTTCCATTTTTGTGAAGCTACTTCATGATCACAGGGTTTGGGAGTGGTTTAAAGCTTGGAAACCAATACTATGTGTAACGTTGACTTAAAAAATGGAAAGGACAGATCAGGTGAGAGCACCTGAGGACACTCGTCCTGCAGACAGTGAACTTCAGGCGATGTTTAAAGGGGACCCTGAAGCTCAAACTGCAGGCTCAACCCTTTAAAAACAACCTCTTGAATCAGCGCCATATTTGGTTGTTCTGTGCAGCTGATGTGTTGCAACACTGCAAACAGAGCGAAGCTACAACCAACCAGTCGGTTGTTATTTTTTCTCCCTCTCATGCTCACTGAGAAGTAGGAATGATTGCAGATTTCCGATAAGCAGGCGGCGGTTTCTACACGCTAATGAAGACCTGCGGGAGGACTGGAGGCTGAGCAGGGACCCTCACACACGATAACTGTATGTTAAATGTCATATTCGGTGATAAAGTCTTATTTTTTGATGCCAGTTCGGTCAGTGGAGCCATTCTGATCCTGATTATCTGTCTGCTCTCGTCCGTCTGACATGAGAACAGGTGACGGTACAAAGTCTGAGAATCTATCTGCATCCGTCTTTCTTAACTAAAGCTCTAGTAGTTTTGTTTTTTGACATCCTGGGAGTTTAAATGATCTCCTAATAATAGCTGTTCTTTCTAAAGGAACACAATTTTGGCATCAAAAAGTAAAAACAAATCCCCATTCCTAAAGGTTTATTACCAGTGTTTATGCTTCTTTCTATTGTTTTTGTCCTGTAAACCACAACTCCTTTACGGTTTACTGTTGGACATTTTCCAAAACCGTTTTCTCTTCCTTCCAGGCAGCATTTGAATGCTATTGATTTCACAATGCAAAGCAACTTGCAGAGACTTGAAACCTGTTGTTGATACCTAATCCACTACATTAACGTATTCACTTTCAAAACTACATAATCCTTCTGAAATCCGATTCATGTGGTTGTCAGATAAGTAAACCCACAAAAACAAGCCATCATGTGAGATCTGAAATGTGAGCCGGTCACTTGCATTTTACACAGATGAACCGTCACTCTGAAAAAAAAAAAACTCAGCACAATGTTGACTATGATGGATTATCGCTGTGCGGTAAGTTTCAAGTCTTTGCCAGGTGATTAAAAAAACAAAGTGAAAGAAATGGCTTCCTGGAAGTGGATAGTACGCTATAGAAAACTTATGACATAAGTTAGATGTGCCAAAACGCCAGTCCAAAGAGGTTACACATACGTTTTGCGTGCATACATTTTGTCGTGCAAAGGGTTAAGTGCTTCTTGTAAAATTCTGTTGGCACATGAGAGGAGCAGGCATTTCCAGAGACAAATGAGCCATCTATCAGCTCGGCGCTGACGGCTTTATCAGACTTTATCAGACTGTCAACCACAACCCAGCGCTGGATTCCTTCCCAAGACAAGTGAAACCAGGTAAAGAAAGACAGCCTGCGAGGTCTGAGAGTCTGCAGGGCTGCTGCCAGTTGAGGGCAACAATGTGTTGTCAGACAGAAGATAAGACATGTTCAGAGGCTCCTACGTGACAACCCGGGAGTGTATTTGCCAAACACAAACACAAATTCTGATGCAAGACTTTGAACCCAAAGATCTCTGCATATATATTCACAAGTATCAAAGTTATTTTAATAAATGCCGATCCTTCTACGTCAGCGGAAATATAAACCCAGACTGAGTTCAGTTACTTGTAGCTTTTCCTTACACACATTAAATAGTCCAACAACAGAACTTCCTCTTGCACTTAATGACTGAACTAGATCCAAGTATGCTCACTGTAAATGTTTGTGTTGGCTTACAGGATGCTCCAAAAGGGTCCTTGCAAATGAATGCATTTCTGTTTGAAATTATCATATTTTTTATTTTTTTTTGTATATTTCTGATATGGGAAAAATGTTTGCAGATGAGAATCACTCTGCAAAGTTACTACGCAGGGACTCCTCAGGGAATAAGACTGTAACGGTTTGTGCATTTGTGCAGTCATGATGGGGAGGGGGGTGCGATTCGGTGCATGCAGAATACACAGTATAAAGATAAATGCTCGTAACGTGGAACCAAAGTTCACAACCTGCTAACGCACATTGATACATGGAGGTCTGAGTTTCACACTGACACAAAGGTCATTGACTTTAACGTGGATCAGCTCCAAAGTATTAGTCCTTGTTGTTGTGTTACAGTGGCCTTTAAACTAAGCTAATCACTATCTTTTAATATTTTTATACAGGCCATTACTGTTATAAAACTAAACCAACTTCATACAACAGGAGATGTGCTCGTTAGCTGTGAAAGCAAAACTGAGATTAGAAATTCTTTCAGAAAGTACCCTTAAATTATATAAATGATTTAATAAAGAAGTGATTATTTGTGAGTTATTAATTAGGGAGTAACAAACCCACTTTAGTATGTCTGGGGGGGTTCTTTAAATTGTTTTCTTGTCACTGTAATGGCCCTGACACACCAACCGACCTGATTTGGACCAAACCAATGCCCCAGAACACACCGAAGCGATGCCGACGGCAGCTGATTGGACGGACGTGTCACGTGGGGTTTTGTTCTCTTCGAAACTTCAAAGCCAGACTGAATACCGTTCAGAATACGATCTCATATTTTACTAAAATAGTTCACAGAAACGTGTTCCTGAAAACATTTTAAGCGAGAAATCGTCCGTGCGCCTGCTGAATCTTCATTTCAGATCGACAAAGGTCAGTTTAAAAGGTTTGTCAGATTCTGAGAGACTCTAGTCACGCTCATCCCGCTCCTTGTTTCCGGGTTAGCTCTCCACCAATCAGATTGGTCATTTGAGTCCGACTGCCGGTAGTGCCCGCCCCCCTCCCCCTTCCCCCGACGGACGACGTCACGGACCACACCGACCAGACTCGAGTCCCCGACCTCGCCAGACTGTACGATTATCGGGTTGGTGTGTCACGGCCTTTAGATGTTTGGTATGTTATGTTTCAGAATTTCTTTTTTAAACATGATTCACTCATTATTTCAGTTTGTTTCCGGGCGTGTTAATAGAAATGTGACTGCTGTTGTCCACTTTGAATGTGCCCTGAGCTTCTATTTGACTGCAAAACAAGGTTTCTGTGTTTTTGACCTGGATACCGAGTTTGTGCTGAGACCTTTCGATTGTATCTTGCAGATGGATCAGCCTGTGGTAACTGAGGCGTTCCACATGGCTCCACTCTAGGCCCACTTCTCTTTTGTAATGTAAAAATTGCAAAACCCCAAAGGTAAGACTTTTAATCCCTGAGTTGGAGGCACTAGAAACAAATAATCTGGGGTAAACTAAGAACTTAGCCTCATGGTTGCAGGCAAGTTCAGTGGCCAAACCCCAAACCATGCAATAAAAATATTGGACAAAAGGACAATAAGATCACATCCTGGAAACCCTAAACTTCTAACTTTCAACAAAGGTATCGAATACCTCCTTTGGCGACAAATGTATGTTACAGTCCAACAAATATAGTTTTAATACCAAAAACATTGGACAACTGTAATGAAGAATAAGATCCTAAATCCCCTTTCACCATAACCTTTTGTTGTGGCATCATTTAATCATTATACCAGCTTGTGCTTGTAAATTGTTTGATAATGATTGACAGTGGATGAAGTGCGGTATGGGAACAAATGATTAACTGGCATGCTGACTGATAATTCACCCCTCCTTGATATACAGGTGTTTATCGGTTGAAAAAAAAAACAGCCAGGTTCATGACTGATCTGATTGTACACTGATCTGCACGAAGGTCTGAATCCCTCTAAAACAACCTGCAGCAGGTGGATCCAGCCATTGAAACATAAGATCTAAAAGCAGATTAACTACAAGAGAAAAAGCCGTGCAGGTTTCAACCACTTTGTGAACTAAGCGTAAGTACCTAACCTCTATATGTGGGCACCCTCTCTACCAACTGAGCTACCCAGGAGCCCAACATCAACATTGTTTAACCTGCATAACAAGACTGTCAGTTCTGGTTCAACCAAAAGTGGATTAATGATTAGATTACCCACAGGTCAGAGTCATCAACACCAGCAGTGGAAGCACGGCACTTGACTGACTTGGCAAGTTGGTAAGCAACGTCCTAAATTAACTCTTCATCTGCAGCTACTATATAAGTTTAAGCAGCTTTTACAAAATGCGTTTGTTGGTTATTTTTTGTCTGTTTTATACAAACAGAAAGAAATAGAAGCTTTATACCAAAAAGTCGTGTTTCCATCTAATCAGTTAGAACAGATTTATTTTAATTATTTAAGTAGCTTCTAAAAAGTAGAGAAGATGTCAGACTGGACAATATCTTAGCTTAATATCTTCCTACTCTACCCTAAGTACGGCTGCAAAGATGCATTTTCAACTATTAAATGAATCACCAACTATTTGTTTGAGTCATTTTTTGATGTAAATGAAAGTCATCTTTACATGCATTCCTAACACTGCAGAGCGAGTTGGACGATGGCTTTCTTTGCGTTAGCCGGCTTCACAAAACATGAAGCGGAAAAACGAGTGGTTATCTTCCTCTTCCTTGGCGTCATTTGACTCTTCTACCGCAACGCACGGCCAATCGCATGCCGTCTACTTCCGTCTGTGACGAATATGAAAAGCTGAACATGAAAAGCTGAATATGAAAAGCTGAACATGAAAAGCTGAACATGAAAAGCTGAATATGAAAAGCTGAACATGAAAAGCTGAATATGAAAAGCTGAACATGAAAAGCTGAATATGAAAAGCTGAATATGAAAAGCTGAATATGAAAAGCTGAACATGAAAAGCTGAACATGAAAAGCTGAACATGAAAAGCTGAACATGAAAAGCTGAACATGAAAAGCTGAATATGAAAAGCTGAACATGAAAAGCTGAATATGAAAAGCTGAATATGAAAAGCTGAATATGAAAAGCTGAACATGAAAAGCTGAATATGAAAAGCTGAACATGAAAAGCTGAACATGAAAAGCTGAATATGAAAAGCTGAACATGAAAAGCTGAATATGAAAAGCTGAACATGAAAAGCTGAGCTGAACATGAAAAGCTGAACATGAAAAAGAACATGAACATGAAAAGCTGAACATGAAAAGCTGAACATGAAAAGCTGAATATGAAAAGCTAAACATGAAAAGCTGAACATGAAAAGCTGAATATGAAAAGCTGAATATGAAAAGCTGAACATGAAAAGCTGAATAAGAAAAGCTGAACATGAAAAGCTGAACATGAAAAGCTGAACATGAAAAGCTGAATATGAAAAGCTAAACATGAAAAGCTGAACATGAAAAGCTGAACATGAAAAGCTGAACATGAAAAGCTGAACATGAAAAGCTGAACATGAAAAGCTGAACATGAAAAGCTAAACATGAAAAGCTGAACATGAAAAGCTGAACATGAAAAGCTGAACATGAAAAGCTGAACATGAAAAGCTGAACATGAAAAGCTGAATATGAATATGAAAAGCTGAACATGAAAAGCTGAACATGAAAAGCTGAATATGAAAAGCTGAATAAGAAAAGCTGAATAAGAAAAGCTGAACATGAAAAGCTGAACATGAAAAGCTGAACATGAAAAGCTGAATATGAAAAGCTGAATAAGAAAAGCTGAATATGAAAAGCTGAACATGAAAAGCTGAACATGAAAAGCTGAACATGAAAAGCTGAATGAACATGAACAAAAGCTGAACATGAAAAGCTGAATAAGAAAAAAGCTGAACATGAAAAGCTGAATATGAAAAGCTGAACATGAAAAGCTGAACATGAAAAGCTGAACATGAAAAGCTGAATATGAAAAGCTGAATATGAAAAGCTGAACATGAAAAGCTGAATATGAAAAGCTGAACATGAAAAGCTGAACATGAAAAGCTGAACATGAAAAGCTGAATAAGAAAAGCTGAATATGAAAAGCTGAACATGAAAAGCTGAATATGAAAAGCTGAATAAGAAAAGCTGAATATGAAAAGCTGAACATGAAAAGCTGAACATGAAAAGCTGAACATGAAAAGCTGAACATGAAAAGCTGAACATGAAAAGCTGAATAAGAAAAGCTGAACATGAAAAGCTGAATATGAAAAGCTGAACATGAAAAGCTGAACATGAAAAGCTGAACATGAAAAGCTGAACATGAAAAGCTGAATAAGAAAAGCTGAATATGAAAAGCTGAACATGAAAAGCTGAACATGAAAAGCTGAACATGAAAAGCTAAATATGAAAAGCTGAATAAGAAAAGCTGAATATGAAAAGCTGAACATGAAAAGCTGAACATGAAAAGCTGAATATGAAAAGCTGAATAAGAAAAGCTGAATAAGAAAAAGCTGAACAGCTGAACATGAAAAGCTGAACATGAAAAGCTGAACATGAAAAGCTGAACATGAAAAGCTGAATAAGAAAAGCTGAACATGAAAAGCTGAACATGAAAAGCTGAACATGAAAAGCTGAACATGAAAAGCTGAACATGAAAAGCTGAACATGAAAAGCTGAATAAGAAAAGCTGAACATGAAAAGCTGAACATGAAAAGCTGAATAAGAAAAGCTGAATAAGAAAAGCTGAATATGAAAAGCTGAACATGAAAAGCTGAATAAGAAAAGCTGAATATGAAAAGCTGAACATGAAAAGCTGAACATGAAAAGCTGAACATGAAAAGCTGAACATGAAAAGCTGAACATGAAAAGCTGAATATGAAAAGCTGAATAAGAAAAGCTGAATAAGAAAAGCTGAATATGAAAAGCTGAACATGAAAAGCTGAACATGAAAAGCTGAATAAGAAAAGCTGAACATGAAAAGCTGAACATGAAAAGCTGAATATGAAAAGCTGCAATGTTGTAGAAAAGAAGGCAAGAGGAAAACGCTGGCATAAAAATATCTAATCATGTGAATATGTTAGTTTATATATTTATTTTTCTACTCGGTACACTCTCTGAACATTCAGTAATTCAGAGAGAGACAAAAACAAGCTCAGCGACCAAATAAAACACTATTAAAATAATACGCTCAGATCTGCATCCCTGATATAAGTTACACAACGCCAGGAAAACAGGTTTTGGGCTTCGATCGGTGACGTTATGGCTGAATTGGTTTGCCTTTATGACGTCTTCTTATTCTGTACCGCTCATTGATTGAATATTGACCATGGAGTGACGGGGATTAGTGAAAGGTGCGTCTTTTAGCCAATTAAAAGCCGAAACTCTGGACAAAACCTGGTGACCTGGTGGTTTAGAGAGACCTTCGTAACAATGAAAACTCTGGCTTTGGGCTCAACCTCCTTCGATAACCAAACCACTGATCTCACTTCGTGGTACATACGTCTGCCATTAGTAGCTACAGAAACAGAAACCTCCCACCCACCCCCCACCCTCAAAACCCAACACAATGATCCTATTCGCTGGGCTTCGGACTGAACATCCAGTGAACAACGGCGTGCCACAAAGCTGCAAAGGCAAAAACGCCTTGAAAGATTCCTGAGATGCATCGATATCTGAAAAAACTGATTACAGGAGGAGGTTAAATGCTGAATCTGAACTTCTAGGTCCCGAAAAAGATCTGCGTGTGTGCTCCATGTTTTTAATTTGGTTTTATATGCAGATTATTTCCGTAAGCCTGGGATGAAAGGACAAATATATCCGTAAAATTCTGTTTATAATAGTATTCATCTTAATATTTAATCAGTACATATCCATGTCCTGCACTCATGGAACCAGTGTATATCCTGCACCGGCTGCTATTGCACTTCTGGTTAGACCCAAACTGCATTTCGTTGCCTTGTACCTGTGTAATGACAATAAAGTTGAATCTAATCCAATCTAATCTAATCTAATCTAATCTAATCTAATCTAATCTAATCTAATCTAATCAGTTTCACCAACCGGAGGCGAGCGGGTTCATTCTGGCCTCACTTGGTCCCACTTTTGTCTTCGGTTCCTTCGAAAACTTTGAGTTTTCATCGCAACCAACGTACTCAGTATATGTAGAACAGCTGTTCCTATTTGGTTTTCCTATAGCTTAAAAGGGAAATATGCAGTTTTTTAGCTTAATTTACCTTAACTGAACAGCTTCAGAGTCATTGGAATGGTTGTATGACTATTTTTAGAGTTGAATGATGGTCGTCTCACTCCCCCCTTGGAAAAAAAAACACCCTTGCAACTTTCTCGGCGTCAGGACGGATCGTTTGCTAGCTATAGAAAAACTGCATAGCGCCCCTTTAATAAAGCTTCTTGGAGCTTTTAACAACGTCACAGTTCAGATTTCATCATGCAATACTCTCTGAAGCCAGTGATTCTGGTTAAAACGTTGAATCCTCCTACAAAAAAAGTGCTTTGTCCAGAAAGAAACAGCAGTAAAACTCGCTGAAGTGTGAAGTGTGTGAGAGGAACCATGGAGAACCGTTAGCACGGCGGCTATCGGACGAAGTGTGTGAGAGGAACCCTGGAGAACCGTTATCATGGCGGCTATCGGACGAAGTGTGTGAGAGGAACCCTGGAGAACCGTTATCATGGCGGCTATCGGACGAAGTGTGTGAGTGGAACCCTGGAGAACCGTTAGCACGGCGGCTATCGGACGAAGTGTGTGAGAGGAACCCTGGAGAACCGTTATCATGGCGGCTATCGGACGAAGTGTGTGAGAGGAACCCTGGAGAACCGTTATCATGGCAGCTATCGGACAAAGTGTGTGAGTGGAACCCTGGAGAACCGTTAGCACGGCGGCTGTCGGGCGAGTCATACCGTTAGCGCAGGGGTTGCTGCTGCACTTGTCGTTCCTCTTCTCGCAGTTGGAGCCGGTGTAGCCGGGTGGGCAGCGGCAGCTGTACCCGCCGCCGACGACGTTCTCCACGCAGGTTCCTCGGTTAAAACACGGCCCGTCGGCGCACGTCATGGCGCTGATCTCGCAGTTCTTCCCGTAGAAACCCTGAGGGCACTCGCACGAATAATCGCTCTCCAAATCCTGGAGGAGAAGACGACAGGAGAGAAGGAGGGTGAGGGGGGTGAAGGTGTCCCGCTGTGCTTTTACTTAGCTTCCTAATGTTAAAGCTGCACTGGATTCTGCTTGGTGAATGCCATACGAGAGAGGTTTTTTAGGATAACCTTCTTGGGCGAGCTCCATCAGATCTGTTTCGCCGACTTACCTTGCAGCTGCCGCCGTTCTTACAAGGGTTGCTGTCGCACTCGTTGGTCTCGATCTCGCAGTTTTTGCCGGTGAACCCGGGCCGGCAGGCGCAGGTGTAGCTGCCCTCGCCGGTGTTGGTGCACGAAGCCTCGTTCTGGCACGGCTTGTGGTTGGTGCAGTAGTTCAGGTCTGGAGTTTGGAGAACAGGAGCGAATGGGAATGAATATAAACAATGTGATGATGTCCGACACGTTGCATGAAGAAAGCTTTAAATCTAAAAGCATTACACACATGAGCCACTGTGTTCTGCTGCATGCATCCATGTGGCGTGTTGACCACGTGACAGACTGAGAGACGTTTAAAGTGGATTTGTTGGCATCTGTCGCGCAAGAATTATATGTGTTATGAACTTTATTTTAATTGTTTGGTTTTTTTCCTAAATTGAGCTCGAGATTTTCAAAGAAAGTGGTGGGTACAAAATGGACTCATGACGAAATCTGATGGAAAAGGAAATAAAACTTCAGTGTAAAAAAACAACAAAAATGTTGCGGGAAAGTGTCAAAAATGTCCAAAAAACGTGGCAAAAAGCAACAAATGATGAAATCGACTCCCATGGAGTATCGGCGAGGTTGA
>CM049373.1:32851844-32867344 GCA_026937815.1 Etheostoma perlongum | reverse complement strand
ACTGATGATTATTAATCGAAAATCTCATTGTGTCAATATTTTGTGAAAGCACCAATAGTCAACACTACAATATTGTTGTGGTATAGAATTCGAGGTATTTGGGAACATAATATCATGATATTAGATTTTCTCCATATCGCCCAGCCCTACTTGGAACGTCATGCAGGAACTCGTAGTGCACCTTTAAGTCAATGTCAACCTTTAAAAAGGACATTTAATCAGTTTGGAGTTGAATATTTTATTGTACAGCTCTGTGTTCCTTCATCAAACATTCATCTCCTCCATGTCGAGGTTTTTAAATTTAAACCCTGGATATGCTGTTTGTAAAAGTTCCCCTCTCTGCTTCTCTTCTCCCTCTTCTCTCATCCCTCTTTCTCCACTTAAATAAGACTTTGCTTCCCTTTTGGTGAATGTGAGCGTCAGCCAAAACTCACTCTAACCCTTGGTGTGATGGTTTACTGTAATGTCAAATCTCTCTCGAAGTCACTGAAAACGGCAATATGTAAACGGTGTACCAATCTGTGTGTGGACATGGTTTCTGTGATGTCTCTTCTCACCGATACGGAGACACAGTCTCACGCTCACGCTCCGACGGCCGAGGCTGACCAGGCGCTCAAACTGCAAATGTTCAGACGGGGAAATGAAAAAGAAATCAATCCGCGGAGGCACATTTACACTTTAGCGACTGGGTTGATTCGAAAATGTAAGAGCAGCAGGTGAATCTACTGTTAACTTGAAGCCAAAAACCAAATGTGGCAATACAAAGTTTGCAAATCTATAAATGGCAAACATGCATTGCATGTTTTACCCGTGAAATCCTCAGTTTATGACCATGACTCAACATTTGTAACAGATTTGTCCAACCTGGTTTCACAGAATTTGTTTTGTGCCGAAGGAGACGGAGCAGTGCTCCCGCCCACTTTAACATGTGGAGGTAACAAGAGGCTAAACTCAATGGCACGTTGCGTTTGGTTCAGTCCAAGATGGCGGAGCTGCAGCTCAGTCATGGGTACGTTTGTTGCAATGAAGTTTCGCCTCTTGTTATATACTCAAGACAAGAGCAGAAACTCAACACGACGTTAGGCTCTTTTTCTCCAGTTTCGCCGCTTGTTACTTCCCTTTTAATGGCGTTCGGTGGAAAGTTTGGCCGAACGCGAACTTCATCAAAAAGGCCAAAGTTCAGGTTTGGTGCATCCGTGAGACCGGGGATCGTGTCCCACGTGTCATGTGTCCTAAACCCAACCGTCCCCTTTTCCTAAAACCAGACCGTCCCGTTGTTGTCCCGCGGCCTCTTCTTTTCCTAAACCAACCGTCCCGTTGTTGTCCCGCGGCCCCTTCTTTTCCTAAACCCAACCGTCCCCTTTTCCTAAAGCCAACCGTCCCGTTGTTGTCCCGCGGCCCCTTCTTTTCCTAAACCCAACCGTCCCATTGTTGTCCCACGGCCCCTTCTTTTTTTCCTAAACCAGACCGTCCCATTGTTGTCCCACGGCCCCTTCTTTTTCTAAACCCAACCATCCATTGTTGTCGCGGCCCCTTCTTTTTCTAAACCCAACCATCCATTGTTGTCCCGCGGTCCCTTCTTTTCCTAAACCCAACCGTCCCCTTTTCTTAAAGCCAACCGTCCCGTTGTTGTCCCGCGGCCCCTTCTTTTCCTAAACCCAACCGTCCCGTTGTTGTCCCGCGGCCCCTTCTTTTCCTAAACCAGACCGTCCCATTGTTGTCCCACGGCCCCTTCTTTTCCTAAACCCAACCGTCCCGTTGTTGTCGCGGCCCCTTCTTTTTCTAAACCCAACCATCCATTGTTGTCCCGCGGTCCCTTCTTTTCCTAAACTCAACCATCTCATTGTTGTCCACTTCTTCTTTTCCTAAAACCAGACCGTCCCGTTGTTGTCCCGCGGCCCCTTCTTTTCCTAAACTCAACCATCTCATTGTTGTCCACTTCTTCTTTTCCTAAAACCAGACCGTCCCATTGTTGTCCCGCGGCCCCTTCTTTTCCTAAACCCAACCGTCCCATTGTTGTCCCGCGGCCCCTTCTTTTCCTAAACCCAACCGTCCCATTGTTGTCCCGGCCCCTTCTTTTCCTAAACCCAACCGTCTCATTGTTGTCCACTTCTTCTTTTCCTAAAACCAGACCGTCCCATTGTTGTCCCTCGGCCCCTTCTTTTCCTAAACCCAACCGTCCCGTTGTTGTCCCGCGGTCCCTTCTTTTCCTAAACTCAACCATCTCATTGTTGTCCACTTCTTCTTTTCCTAAACCAGACCGTCCCATTGTTGTCCCGGCCCCTTCTTTTCCTAAACCCAACCGTCCCATTGTTGTCCCGCGGCCCCTTCTTTTCCTAAACCCAACCGTCTCATTGTTGTCCACTTCTTCTTTTCCTAAAACCAGACCGTCCCATTGTTGTCCCGCGGCCCCTTCTTTTCCTAAACCCAACCGTCCCATTGTTGTCCCGCGGCCCCTTCTTTTCCTAAACCCAACCGTCCCATTGTTGTCCCGCTGCCCCTTCTTTTCCTAAACCCAACCGTCTCATTGTTGTCCACTTCTTCTTTTCCTAAAACCAGACCGTCCCATTGTTGTCCCGCGGCCCCTTCTTTTCCTAAACCCAACCGTCTCATTGTTGTCCACTTCTTCTTTTCCTAAAACCAGACCGTCCCATTGTTGTCCCACGGCCCCTTCTTTTCCTAAACCCAACCGTCCCATTGTTGTCCCGCGGCCCCTTCTTTTCCTAAACCCAACCGTCTCATTGTTGTCCACTTCTTCTTTTCCTAAAACCAGACCGTCCCATTGTTGTCCCGCGGCCCCTTCTTTTCCTAAACCAGACCGTCCCGTTGTTGTCCCGCGGCCCCTTCTTTTCCTAAACCCAACCGTCTCATTGTTGTCCACTTCTTCTTTTCCTAAAACCAGACCGTCCCATTGTTGTCCCACGGCCCCTTCTTTTCCTAAACCAGACCGTCCCGTTGTTGTCCCGCGGCCCCTTCTTTTCCTAAACCCAACCGTCCCATTGTTGTCCCGCGGCCCCTTCTTTTCCTAAACCCAACCGTCTCATTGTTGTCCACTTCTTCTTTTCCTAAAACCCAACCGTCCCATTGTTGTCCCGCGGCCCCTTCTTTTCCTAAACCCAACTGTCCCATTGTTGTCCGGCCCCTTCTTTTCCTAAACCCAACCGTCTCATTGTTGTCCACTTCTTCTTTTCCTAAAACCAGACCGTCCCATTGTTGTCCCGCGGCCCCTTCTTTTTCCTAAACCCAACCGTCCCATTGTTGTCCCGCGGCCCCTTCTTTTCCTAAACCCAACCGTCCCATTGTTGTCCCGCGGCCCCTTCTTTTCCTAAACCCAACCGTCTCATTGTTGTCCACTTCTTCTTTTCCTAAAACCAGACCGTCCCATTGTTGTCCCGCGGCCCCTTCTTTTCCTAAACCCAACCGTCTCATGGTTGTCCACTTCTTCTTTTCCTAAAACCAGACCGTCCCATTGTTGTCCCACGGCCCCTTCTTTTCCTAAACCCAACCGTCCCATTGTTGTCCCGCGGCCCCTTCTTTTCCTAAACCCAACCGTCTCATTGTTGTCCACTTCTTCTTTTCCTAAAACCAGACCGTCCCATTGTTGTCCCGGCCCCTTCTTTTCCTAAACCCAACCGTCTCATTGTTGTCCACTTCTTCTTTTCCTAAAACCAGACCGTCCCATTGTTGTCCCTAAGGCCCTTCTTTTCCTAAACCCAACCGTCTCATTGTTGTCCACTTCTTCTTTTCCTAAAACCAGACCGTCCCATTGTTGTCCCGCCTCCCCTTCTTTTCCTAAACCCAACCGTCCCATTGTTGTCCCGCCTCCCCTTCTTTTCCTAAACCCAACCATCCATTGTTGTCCCGCCTCCCCTTTTCCTAAACCCAACCATCCCGTTGTTGTCCCGCGTGTCATGGAAACGTAAGCCCACCCACGACCTTTTCCTTAACTTAATGGGCCGTGTCCATTTCACGAAATTCGGTGCGATCAGGTTGGATTTGTTACACAGCTCCGGGAAGACTGGATTATGAATTTTGGTTTTTGTGGGACGATCAGCTCTTTGAGATCTGAACCAGAGCTGTAAAAGCTCCTTCCACGTAAACTGGGATTGTACCTGCAAATTTTGGCTTGTGATGACCGAATGTTAGCTTTTTAATTTAACTATTTCCTCAACATGTTTCTGGAAAATCCTCCAGAGTTCTCAAATCAACGCGCCTCCCCAATCTGGCCAGTAAGTCGCTTTCTTTCTTTACTCAGACAGTAAAGAACAATCAAACTGAACTTGTTGGTTTTCTGCATCTTTCTGTCAGCCTTGGCTAAAGGACCCACTGTATTTTGTGGTAGCTCCTGCACATTGCTGTTAAATATTGTTCTTTTTGTGCCCGTGGATTAAGCTTCAACATTGTACCAATGGACTCATCAGGGGTTCAGTTTAGTCCCAATTTACCATTCTCCCCTGTGAAATGAAAGCGTGACTAAATGACGTGGTTCAAGTCGTACTTCACCCAACTCTTACGCTTTGTCACGAGTCGTCGGTTGATGAGACGTCCTGACAGGTTAACAGAGACATACTACTCGCTAAACCTCATTTATATATATATTTCCATTACTTCAGACACTGTCCAAACATCCGTATTTTACGAATTCGGAGTGAGAGTGGGTTGATCCTTATTTTCTGACTCATTTCCAAAGCCTTCCTCGAGGTTTTAGTTTAATTTCTAGGCAGACTTTTGGTTCCCGTACATTTCTACGTAAATCAGACATGAAACCTGCAGGGTAAAATTTGCATCTTTGTCCAAAACGAAGTAGTAAAATAGCGTATTTAAAGGTCCCATGACATGGATTTTATATAGGCCTTAGTGGTCCCCTAATACTGTATCTGAAGTCTCTTTATATAGACCTTAGTGGTCCCCTAATACTGTATCTGAAGTCTCTTTTTATATAGACCTTAGTGGTCCCCTAATACTGTATCTGAAGTCTCTATTATATAGACCTTAGTGGTCCCCTAATACTGTATCTGAAATCTCTTTCCCAAAATTCAGCCTTGGTGCAGAATTCCAGCCACTAGAGCCAGTCCCACAATGAGCTTTCCTTAGTATGTGCCATTTCTGAGTCTGTAGCTATTTTTGCTCCTTATGACCTCATAAGGGGAAGATTCCAAATCGGCCAATTTGAGCTTTCATTTTCCCAAACGCAGAGCAGGATACCCAGGGCTCGGTTTAGGCCTATCACCATTTCGAGCCACTGGGGGGGGGACGTATATTAATGTTAAAAAAACCTCCATAAAGTGAAATGTTCATGCCATGGGACCTTTTAAGAATTACAAGCAATCGAACCCCAATGCATGATTTTAAAAAAGCAATCAGCAGGAATGTAAAGTATTTGTGATTTATAGTGATTTGTTAAGTTTAAAAAGTTAAAAAAGTCTCTGGTTTTGTCATTTTAATCTTCTATAATCCGAGGATATAACGTCCGAGTTACTCTCATAGAAGCTATAACTCAGCGCTGGTTGTTTCCACTTTAACACGTCTTAAGAATATACATTTATATAGCCTATATTTTGATAACTTCACTAAGTGTACTTTTTGTTTTTGTCGGGTTTTGAAGTGTGAGTCTTGTTTTTGTGCACATTTCCAGTCCACGTGTGTGAGTAATTCAGTTATAAAAGTTATGGGAAGTTGACGGACATTAAAGGGGAAACGTAGGAGAACGAGCACCGGACGTTCTCTTCCTCACTGCATTCTCTCTCTCTCTCTCTCTCTCTCTCTCTCTCTCTCTCTCTCTCTCTCTCCCCTCATTCGGGTTTTTCAGTATGTGTATCTTTCTTCTCATCAGCATGGAAATGCTTCTAATAAAACCAGTGACAAATCTATGAATATAATAAAGAATTTGTTGTTTTTCCACCTCCTGTCCATTGCTATTACTCATAAAAAAAACGGACATTTCTTCATGATGAAGCCGGATTTTATGCAGAGTATGAGGGCCCTGACAGTACCTAGGTAAGGACTACTAGCCAGTCAGAAGCAGAGTATGAGGGCCCTGACAGTACCTAGGTAAGGACTACTAGCCAGTCAGAAGCAGAGTATGAGGGTCCTGACAGTACCTAGGTAAGGACTACTAGCCAGTCAGGAGCAGAGTATGAGGGCCCTGACAGTACCTAGGTAAGGACTACTAGCCAGTCAGAAGCAGAGTATGAGGGTCCTGACAGTACCTAGGTAAGGACTACTAGCCAGTCAGAAGCAGAGTATGAGGGCCCTGACAGTACCTAGGTAAGGACTACTAGCCAGTCAGAAGCAGAGTATGAGGGGCCCTGACAGTACCTAGGTAAGGACTACTAGCCAGTCAGAAGCAGAGTATGAGGACCCTGACAGTACCTAGGTAAGGACTACTAGCCAGTCAGGAGCAGAGTATGAGGGCCCTGACAGTACCTAGGTAAGGACTACTAGCCAGTCAGAAGCAGAGTATGAGGACCCTGACAGTACCTAGGTAAGGACTACTAGCCAGTCAGAAGCAGAGTATGAGGGCCCTGACAGTACCTAGGTAAGGACTACTAGCCAGTCAGAAGCAGAGTATGAGGGCCCTGACAGTACCTAGGTAAGGACTACTAGCCAGTCAGAAGCAGAGTATGAGGGTCCTGACAGTACCTAGGTAAGGACTACTAGCCAGTCAGAAGCAGAGTATGAGGGCCCTGACAGTACCTAGGTAAGGACTACTAGCCAGTCAGTGTTAATAAAAGTGTTTATAAAAAGGGACAAACACTTAAAAAGTAAAAGAAAAAAATTGATAAAAACCATCAACAACAATGTAGTAGTAGTAGTAGTAGTAGTAGTAGTAGTAGTAGTAGTAGTATGGGTGAACAGAAGAAGGAAGGAAGGATGGCTTTTTATTTTTATATTTTAATATTTAAATTTATGTTTTTTTGTAAAGAAAATGGTCATTTGTAATCTGCAATTTACACAGCTTCTTGGGTAACCCATATATTATAAATATATTATACATATAACTCCTATATTATACACATATTTCACATATAACCCATATATTATAAATATATTATACATATAACTCCTATATTACACACATATTTCACATATAACCCATATATTATAAATATATTATACATATAACTCCTATATTATACACATATTTCACATATAACCCATATATTATAAATATATTATACATATAACTCCTATATTATACACATATTTCACATATAACCCATATATTATACATATATATACATATATTATACATATATTATACATATAACCCACATGTTTCAGTCCTTTTGTCTTTTAATAGTTGTAACCCTGTGCTTGTTGTTGTAACTTTAAGTAACACAAAGGGACTCAGAGTCCAGTACTAATGTCTCCGTAGGGAGACCAGTAAAGACACTTTGACTTTGAGGACATTTGGTCCGTGCGCTCCGAATGAAATGTAATCTCCCACCAAACAGCAGCTGGTGGAGATGCTGAGAGGCTGCTGGGTAAACACCTGAAAGAATGTTGAGAATCAGAACCAGAACCAGAACCAGAACCCTCATTGTGACATCATCGGTGACATCATCGGTGCTCCTGAGCAGTCTTTAAATACAGGATGTCCATGCACATTCAGTCATTTCACACTGTTGAACTGTTGGTGGCACACGCACAGAGACATCTGTCTGAAACCAGGACTTATTCTACCGACCGAGCTGAAGAACATGGAGATCCAAGAAGATAACGGGGATCCAGAAGCCCCCCCCACGCAGGCCCAGGTCTGCTCTGGAGAAGCCCTCCCCAAAAGGCGCTCGCTTTGGAAGAGAATTAAGAGTTTCTTCAGAAAGAAATTCAAACGCACCAGAAGCAATGGTGAGTCTCCGAGGAAGGAGGAGTCTGATGAGTGTTTGTCCACAAGAGACAGGGAACCCAAACCGGACCGCTCTGATATGAATGATGAGTTCAAGGACACATCCAGCTCGCAGGAACCAGACAATGACTCAGAGAGCGGAGACGGGTCCGACAGGAAAGACCTCGACTGCAAGCAGGGGGGGTCTGATGAGGAGGTGTTGACTACCAGAGACATTGGACTGGACCTCTCTGATGTGAATGATGAGTTCAAGGACACATTCAAGGACTCAGAGAGCAAAGACGGGTCCAAAGACCCCGACTGGAAGTCTGACGAGGCGTCAAACAGTCAAGTCTTCACCAACGAATCAGAACAGGACTCTAAAAATAAAGGGGACTACATCAGAAAAGACCTCGACAACCAGCTGAGGGGGTTTGATGATGAGGTGTCGACTACCAGAGACATTGGACAGGACCGCTCTGATTTGAATGATGAGTTCAAGGACACATCCAGCTCGCAGGAACCAGACAGTGACTCAGAGAGCGGAGACGGGTCCGACAGGAAAGACCTCGACTGCAAGCAGGGGGGGTCTGATGAGGAGGCTTCAACTACAAGAGACAACGGACTGGACCGCTCTGATATGAATGATGAGTTCAAGGACACATCCAATGACTCAGAGAGCGAAGACGGGTCCGACAGGAAAGACCTCGACTGGAAGTCTGACGAGGCGTCAAACAGTCAAGTCTTCACCAACGGATCAGAACAGGACTCTGAAAACAAAGGGGACTACATCAGAAAAGACCTCGAGAACCAGCAGGGGGGGTCTGATGAGGAGGTGTCGAATACAAGAGACATCGGACAGGACCGCTCTGATATGAATGATGAGTTCAAGGACACATCCAGCTCGCAGGAACCAGACTGTGACTCAGAGAGCGACTACATCCGGAAATACCTCGACTGGAAGCAGGGGGGGTCTGATGAGGACTCTGAGAGCGAAGGCGGGTCCGACAGTGAAGACGGGGACTGGAGTTGGGACGACTCCGATGACGAGATAACAGTCAGGTCATTCCAGTGTTGGGATGAGCCTCTGGACTGGGAGTGGTGGGGGCTGGGTGGTGAGTTCAGGGGTCTACGTGGGTTCCTGGATGGCGAGTCCCTCAATGACGTGAACAAGAAGCAGGGGGAGTCGGAGGAGAAGATGGAGACTACGGGGCCTTCAAGGCCTGGGAGGCGTCTCAAGTCTTCAGTTTATTCAGACATCAGAGGACAGACTGTGTGTGTTGTATTAGACGGTATGTCATATACCATTAAAACTGAAATCTGCAAATAAAGGCCAAAAGAAATGAAATCCATATGCCTGTGTCCTCTATTTAACAGGAAATCATGTTTAAATGCACACACACACACACGCTCACACACACACACACACACACACACACACTTCCATTTGTTTTACAATGCTATAAAATTGAATAAGACGCCCCAAAATTAATGAAAGTAGAGATTTGTACTTGGCAAAGAGCGTTGGGTGGAATCAATCATGTTATTTTGGGGAATTAAAAAGAACATTGATATAGGACAACATGGGGACAACATGGAGACAACATGAGGACAACATAAGGACAACATGAGGGCAACATGAGGACAACATGAGGACAACATGAGGGCAACATGAGGGCAACATGAGGGCAACATGAGGACAACATGGGGACAACATGAGGGCAACATGAAGACAACATGAGGACAACATGAGGACAACATGGGGACAACATGAAGACAACATGAGGACAACATGAGGACAACATGGGGACAACATGAAGACAACATGAGGACAACATGGGGACAACATGAGGGCAACATGAGGACAACATGGGGACAACATGAGGGCAACATGAGGACAACATGAGGACAACATGGGGACAACATGAGGGCAACATGAGGACAACATGGGGACAACATGAGGGCAACATGAGGACAACATGGGGACAACAGGAAACATGTTTAAATGCACTGGTTAATTCATTTGTCACACACACACACACACACACACACAGACAGAGACACACACACACAGACAGACGCACGCACACACACACACACAAAGGACATGCCAGCCCCCCTCCTGAGGAAACCCCCTTTCGGTGCTTGGACCCTGGATCTCGTCTTTCGGTCCTGATACATAAAATAAAAGCATTACTGTAACACTACAGTGTAAATTATGCAAGTCCTAAAAAGTGAAAAAAGCAACTTATTTTTATAAAACTGAATCTGAAACTACATTTAAGATGGAAGCGTAATATGTTAATGTGTGCCTGTTTATCTAAATGTTGCTGAAACTATATTCAGATTTAAAAAAAAATACAAAAAAACACACAAGACTGAATTTGTTCCAACTAGATTTATTTTTCAATGAAACCGCTCCCATTTCCAAATGATGCTCATACACAAGATTTCAATAAATTACAATAGAAATACAAAATAATTTAAAACACACTGTAAACACTCAGGAGAGAGAGATCTGAACCGTCCTGGGGGGGTTTCAGAGTCCCGGGTGCCTGACTTCTCCGTAACGTAACCCGATTGGTTCAGGTCCTGTCCCCTGACCTGTCCCTGACCAATGGAGGTGCTTCACAGGGCGGGGCTAGAAGTTAAGTGGGGTGGGGTGGGGGGGTTATAATGACGCGTCCGTCCCTGAGGGGTCTGGACAGTCCGTCCCCTGAGGGGTCTGGACAGTCCGTCCCCTGAGCGGTCTGGACAGTCTGTCCCTGAGGGGTCTGGACAGTCCATCCCCAGGCCTGGCGGTCATGACAGTCTGTCCCTGAGGGGTCTGGACAGTCAGTCCCCGAGGGGTCTGGACAGTCCGGGCGTTCCGGACAGTCCGTCCCCAAGCGATATGGACAGTCCGTCCCTGAGGGGCGGTCTGGACAGTCCCCCCCGGCGTTCGGACAGTCCGTCCCCAGCGATATGGACAGTCCGTCCCCGGGCCCGGGCGGTCTGGACAGTCCGTCCCCGGGCGTTCCGGACAGTCCGTCCCCAAGCGATATGGACAGTCCGTCCCCGGGCCCGGGCGGTCTGGACAGTCCGTCCCCGGGCGTTCCGGACAGTCCGTCCCCGAGCGATATGGACAGTCCGTCCCCGGGCCCGAGTGGTCTGGACAGTCAGTCCCCGAGTGGTCTGGACAGTCCGTCTCCGGGCGGTCCGGACAGTCCGTCCCCAAGCGATATGGACAGTCCGTCCCCGGGCCCGGGCGGTCTGGACAATCCGTCCCCGGGCGGTCCGGACAGTCCGTCTCCGAGCGGTCCGGACAGTCCGTCCCCGGGCCCGGGCGGTCTGGACTGTCCGTCCCCGAGGGGTCAGGACAGTCCGTCGGCGTTCAGAGGAAGGCGGAGAGGAACTTGTTCTCGGCTCCGGCGCTGCTGGGCGAGGGGGGATTTGACCTTTGACCCGCTGCGCTGCCGCTTCCTCCTGGCTCTGCGGTTCTTAAACCAGACCTGGATCACAGAGAGAGAGAGAGTTAAATTGTCTATATCTGAAATATGAGTTTCTTTTTAACCAAATTACCACAAAAAAAATGGATTAAATTCTTTCCAACGCTCTTTATAAATACAACTGATCTCTTTCATTCCTCTGATCTTAACTATTAGTCAAAATAATTCATAATTTCTGCTTTTTTAACTCAAATATTAGGTATAATTCTATATAAATGAGGGTTATTGACCATGGATTCCAAAAAGTAGTAAAACTAGTAAGGTGGGTGTTATTGAAAAGTTAAAAAAAAGTCTGAAAAATGGACAAAAATGTCAAATTTTTGTCCCTTTTTGACCCGGGAGGACAACACCAGTGTTAGGTTGTTTATTTTGACTGTGTGTTCTGTTTAGCAGCAGATTTCAAGTGTAAAAAGAACAAAAAACAAGTGCAGCGTCAATATTGGAGCCATGAGGAGGTCTTCTGTCCTCTGGGCCAGGGGGAGGGGGGGACATTCAGCATGAGCTTGTCTCTCCCATTACATGACTTTGTCTGCTGTACACCGGACTGTCTGAGGCTGTATTAGCCCTCCTACCCAGTCTGGACTGGGGTCATAACATCTACGCGTAAAATGCGTAAAATGCAACAAAACCGTCAAAAACAAGTGCCAAAAAACGTGGAAAAAAAGTGAAAAGAAACTTTTTTTTAAAATGACAAAGCCTTCGGGAAGATGAAGGAAAAGAAGGCCATGCGACAATCCCTTCAGACACTTTTTAAAAAAAGTCGAAAAAAGTGTCAAAAATTACGAAAAGGCGTCGTGACGCGTCGTTGGCAACCTGGAAACCTTTTTACGCATCCTGGAGCAGTTTTACGCAATATCCTTCCACTGATGCCCCCCATCTGCCCCTCTGCCCCTCCGAGTGAGTGCAGGATGATCTCGGACTTACCCTGACTGTCTCCTCGCTCAGCCCGGTGCTCCTCGCGAGCTCCGCGCGCGCCTCCGCCGCCGGGTAGTCGCTGAGCGCGAACAGCACCTCGAGCCGCTTGGCCTGACCGTCGGTGAACACCGTCCTCATCCGGGACTTCTGACGCAGCTGCGACTGCGCGGCGGACACCCCGGCATGATGGTAACCATGGTAACCTGCCAACTGCTCAGGATCTGGAGAGAGAGGGGGGGGGTGCACAAAGACAAAAATAATAGTAACATTAAAATGAGCAGGTCACGTGACAACATGGAAGATATACCCCGAAAAAAAATGAGCCATAGTTGTATTGTATTGTTGTTTTATGTCACTCACACTCTGGCAACTTCACTTAAAAAGAGGAAAGGTCCAAAACACTACTGACAAATAATTCAGCATGAAAGATCTACACAAAGAAGAACCACCATTTCATTCCTCTGATCTTAACTATTAGTCAAAATAATTCATAATTTCTGCTTTTTTTTAACTCAAATATTAGGTGTAATTCTATATAAATGAGGGCTATTGACCATAAATTCAAAAAGTAGTAAAACTAGTAAGGTGGTGGTAGTGAAAACTAAAAACAAAGTCTGAAAAAGGGACAAAAATGTCAAAGGTTAAGCTTTTTGTGTGTTATTTATTATCTTATGTTGCATTTCCGACGCATTCTTTTTCCATGAAATGCGTATTTTACGCATTCTCTGAAACTATGGCCTATGGTTTCCTTGCTGTGGGCCTTACTTTGAACTCTAGTGTCGATCTCAAAGTTTTACTCTCACACTTAATCTTAAAACTACAAAAAGAAATCCGAATTAAAACAGAACAGACGTTTCAAGATCTTCTCATAAATACCTGCAGAGTCCTGGCTGCTGAAGTCCGGGTACGTGTTGGTGAAGCCTGTGGGATGGAAACCGGCTCCATACGGGAGACAGGCGTCTACAAAGCGCATCCCTCGGTTCTGCAGGCAGCCTGGGACCGGGACCGGGACCGGGGCAGGAGGGCTGTGGTTCCAGGGGTAAAGAGTCCAAAATCCGCCGGGGACGCCGTGGAAGTATCGATCCAGTGCGAACTCCATCACCGGCGGCTGCTTGTGTCCGAGCTGCGGGGAGAGGATGCGCTCGATGCTGAAGTCCGACACTCTGCTGCCTCCGTCCATGATTACGAAGTGAGTCCGGGAAGATGGTGCTGGGACCTCTGGGCCCTCACAGTGCTCCAGGGTCCGGTTTTAAACAGAGACACGCGCCTCGGACACCTGACGGCTCTTTAATGTGTTAATGGGATGCTGAATGTGTGTGTTTGATGGCTGAGGTTCACTCAGACATGAGAAGACACACACACACACTTTGGCTTTGACCTCTTGACTTCTTTGATGCTTTTGAACTGATGATGATGACGTGATGATGGCTCTCAGTATGCAAACTGTTCACTCACTGATGTCATTCATACTCAAGTCCTCAAATCAGCTGTTACACACTTCAAACAGCCTAATGGTCCTGGAGGTATCAACCACACGCACACACACACACACACACACACACACACACACACACACATACACACACACACACACACACACACACACACACACACACACACACACACACACACACACACACACACACACACATACACACACACACACACACACATACACACACACACACACACACACACACACACACACACACACACACACACACACACACACACACACATACACATACACACACACACACACACACACACACACACATACACACACACACACACACACACACACACACACACACACACACACACACACACACACACACACACACACACACACACACACACACACACACACACACACACACACACACACACACACACATACACACACACACACACACACACACACACACACACACACACACACACACACACACACACACACACACACACACACACACACACACATACACACACACACACACACACACACACACACACACACACACACACACACACACACACACACACACACACACACACACACACACACACACACACACACACACACACTGGGACAATGTGCACATTATACACATTATTTGTTCTCAATAACTTTTATTTTGTTCATTTAAATCCCCAAATCAGCTGTTACACCCAACGACGCTGCAGGTATCAACAACACAACACCTGGGGCAGAGTGCATATTTTTACTCTTATATTTATATTATTCATTTGTATTTTATTCTGCTATGCATCTAACTGCTGGGGCTGAATATAAAAATATAAAAATTATTCAAAAGGGACAAGTTCACCAAAAGAATATATCAGATTAATTTGGCACATAGCCCAAAACTTTACAGTTAAATTTAGTTTGAGAATTATTGAGTTACTGAGTTTGAATATAGTTATATTATATAGATTAACTTGTGTTTTTTTATACTGATAGATCACATGTTTATCTACTTATTCCTGCTGTTTTACATTTAAACATAAGGTACGAATATGTACCTTACACCTCAGAAAGTACACACTGTACAACGGAAGGTGCAGAAATGTACCTTCAAGATACATTTTTGTACTTTTAAGGGAACATTTGGAAAAATGGACCTGTATTCTTCCTCTTTTTTTGACAGTGTATGCAAACTGTCGGTTCAACAGGACTCCCTCTTCTTTTAAATTAAAGTCCTCAAATCAGCTGTTAACTTTCTCTTCTGTGCACATACACACGTCAGTTAATCAAAAGACTTTTATTTTGTTGTGCATCTGCAGTATGACATTTCACTGTGTGTGTGTGTGTGTGTGTGTGTGTGTGTGTGTGTTGTTATGCTTTGATTTAAATATTACTTAAAATATACACAACATGCAGTACTGTACTCTTTTTGCACATTCTGTGTACTCAACCCATTTCCATTCAGCCTCTTTTTTTCTTATGAAAAACAGCAATTTTGTGTGCATATACTGTATTTGTTGATGTATTTATTGTTTAATTCATGCTTGTTTGTGTGTGTATGCATCAGTCATCATGGCAAGTTCCACATAACTTATTATTTTTCTGATTCTGACTTTTTTGGGAGAGAATAACGTGCAGTGAGGGCTGTCGGCCTGCAGATGTCACCGCTAGACTTAAAAGCAGCACACAAACAATAATAATAATAATAATAAAAAAATGTTTTCTTTATTAATACCAAAAGGGAAAATTACTTGTTTTAAAAAAATATATATATGCATGAAATACATAATAATAACATATA
>CM049373.1:32844344-32849344 GCA_026937815.1 Etheostoma perlongum | reverse complement strand
ATCTCCGTATGAGGCTGTTAGATGTTAACGACCCATCAGAGAGTTTAGACGCTGATTGATCATTGATCTTCTGATTGATCTTACATCCCATAGTACTCACACACACACACACACACACACACACACACACACACACACACACACACACACACACACATAATGGCGTGGGGTTTCCCCCCCATAAAATTATTATTATTATTGTTTCTTTCAACCAAATTGCCCAAAATAACATGGATGCTTGCAAGAACTTTGTATGGATACATTGTTCGCAGGTAAAAATTAATTTAATTTAATGTTTTATTCAATTATATATATATATATATATATATATATATATATATATATATAGTATTTCACACTGTTCTTTAAAGGTCCCATGACATGGTGCTCTCTGGATGCTTTTATATAGACCTTAGTGGTCCCTAATACTGTATCTGAAGTCTCTTTTATATAGACCTTAGTGGTCCCCTAATACTGTATCTGAAGTCTCTTTTATATAGACCTTAGTGGTCCCCTAATACTGTATCTGAAGTCTCTTTATATAGACCTTAGTGGTCCCTAATACTGTATCTGAAGTCTCTTTTATATAGACCTTAGTGGTCCCCTAATACTGTATCTGAAGTCTCTTTATATAGACCTTAGTGGTCCCTAATACTGTATCTGAAGTCTCTTTTATATAGACCTTAGTGGTCCCTAATACTGTATCTGAAGTCTCTTTATAGGCTATAGACCTTAGTGGTCCCTAATACTGTATCTGAAGTCTCTTTATATAGACCTTAGTGGTCCCCCAATACTGTATCTGAAGTCTCTTTTATATAGACCTTAGTGGTCCCCTAATACTGTATCTGAAGTCTCTTTTATATAGACCTTAGTGGTCCCCTAATACTGTATCTGAAGTCTTTTATATAGACCTTAGTGGTCCCCTAATACTGTATCTGAAGTCTCTTTTATATAGACCTTAGTGGTCCCCTAATACTGTATCTGAAGTCTCTTTTATATAGACCTTAGTGGTCCCCCCTTAATACTGTATCTGAAGTCTCTTTATATAGACCTTAGTGGTCCCTAATACTGTATCTGAAGTCTCTTTTATATAGACCTTAGTGGTCCCCTAATACTGTATCTGAAGTCTCTTTATATAGACCTTAGTGGTCCCTAATACTGTATCTGAAGTCTCTTTTATATAGACCTTAGTGGTCCCTAATACTGTATCTGAAGTCTCTTTATAGGCTATAGACCTTAGTGGTCCCTAATACTGTATCTGAAGTCTCTTTATATAGACCTTAGTGGTCCCCTAATACTGTATCTGAAGTCTCTTTTATATAGACCTTAGTGGTCCCTAATACTGTATCTGAAGTCTCTTTTAAATAGACCTTAGTGGTCCCTAATACTGTATCTGAAGTCTTTTATATAGACCTTAGTGGTCCCCTAATACTGTATCTGAAGTCTCTTTTATATAGACCTTAGTGGTCCCTAATACTGTATCTGAAGTCTCTTTTATATAGACCTTAGTGGTCCCCTAATACTGTATCTGAAGTCTCTTTTATATAGGCCTTAGTGGTCCCTAATACTGGATCTGAAGTCTCTTTTATATAGACCTTAGTGGTCCCTAATACTGTATCTGAAGTCTCTTTTATATAGACCTTAGTGGTCCCCTAATACTGTATCTGAAGTCTCTTTTATATAGGCCTTAGTGGTCCCTAATACTGGATCTGAAGTCTCTTTTATATAGACCTTAGTGGTCCCTAATACTGAATCTGAAGTCTCTTTTATATAGACCTTAGTGGTCCCTAATACTGTATCTGAAGTCTCTTTTATATAGACCTTAGTGGTCCCCTAATACTGTATCTGAAGTCTCTTTATATAGACCTTAGTGGTCCCCTAATACTGTATCTGAAGTCTCTTTTATATAGACCTTAGTGGTCCCCTAATACTGTATCTGAAGTCTCTTTATATAGACCTTAGTGGTCCCTAATACTGTATCTGAAGTCTCTTTTTATATAGACCTTAGTGGTCCCCTAATACTGTATCTGAAGTCTCTTTATATAGACCTTAGTGGTCCCTAATACTGTATCTGAAGTCTCTTTTATATAGACCTTAGTGGTCCCTAATACTGTATCTGAAGTCTCTTTATAGGCTATAGACCTTAGTGGTCCCTAATACTGTATCTGAAGTCTCTTTATATAGACCTTAGTGGTCCCTAATACTGTATCTAAAGTCTCTTTATATAGACCTTAGTGGTCCCTAATACTGTATCTAAAGTCTCTTTTATATAGACCTTAGTGGTCCCTAATACTGTATCTGAAGTCTCTTTATATAGACCTTAGTGGTCCCCTAATACTGTATCTGAAGTCTCTTTTATATAGACCTTAGTGGTCCCCTAATACTGTATCTGAAGTCTCTTTTATATAGACCTTAGTGGTCCCCTAATACTGTATCTGAAGTCTTTTATATAGACCTTAGTGGTCCCCTAATACTGTATCTGAAGTCTCTTTTATATAGACCTTAGTGGTCCCCTAATACTGTATCTGAAGTCTCTTTTATATAGACCTTAGTGGTCCCCTAATACTGTATCTGAAGTCTCTTTTATATAGACCTTAGTGGTCCCTAATACTGTATCTGAAGTCTCTTTTATATAGACCTTAGTGGTCCCCTAATACTGTATCTGAAGTCTCTTTATATAGACCTTAGTGGTCCCTAATACTGTATCTGAAGTCTCTTTTATATAGACCTTAGTGGTCCCTAATACTGTATCTGAAGTCTCTTTATAGGCTATAGACCTTAGTGGTCCCTAATACTGTATCTGAAGTCTCTTTATATAGACCTTAGTGGTCCCCTAATACTGTATCTGAAGTCTCTTTTATATAGACCTTAGTGGTCCCTAATACTGTATCTGAAGTCTCTTTTAAATAGACCTTAGTGGTCCCTAATACTGTATCTGAAGTCTTTTTTATATAGACCTTAGTGGTCCCCTAATACTGTATCTGAAGTCTCTTTTATATAGACCTTAGTGGTCCCTAATACTGTATCTGAAGTCTCTTTTATATAGACCTTAGTGGTCCCCTAATACTGTATCTGAAGTCTCTTTTATATAGGCCTTAGTGGTCCCTAATACTGGATCTGAAGTCTCTTTTATATAGACCTTAGTGGTCCCTAATACTGTATCTGAAGTCTCTTTTATATAGACCTTAGTGGTCCCCTAATACTGTATCTGAAGTCTCTTTTATATAGGCCTTAGTGGTCCCTAATACTGGATCTGAAGTCTCTTTTATATAGACCTTAGTGGTCCCTAATACTGAATCTGAAGTCTCTTTTATATAGACCTTAGTGGTCCCTAATACTGTATCTGAAGTCTCTTTTATATAGACCTTAGTGGTCCCCTAATACTGTATCTGAAGTCTCTTTATATAGACCTTAGTGGTCCCTAATACTGTATCTGAAGTCTCTTTTAAATAGACCTTAGTGGTCCCCTAATACTGTATCTGAAGTCTTTTATATAGACCTTAGTGGTCCCCTAATACTGTATCTGAAGTCTCTTTTATATAGACCTTAGTGGTCCCCTAATACTGTATCTGAAGTCTTTTATATAGACCTTAGTGGTCCCCTAATACTGTATCTGAAGTCTCTTTTATATAGACCTTAGTGGTCCCCCCTAATACTGTATCTGAAGTCTCTTTTTATATAGACCTTAGTGGTCCCCTAATACTGTATCTGAAGTCTCTTTTATATAGACCTTAGTGGTCCCTAATACTGTATCTGAAGTCTCTTTTTATATATAGACCTTAGTGGTCCCCCTAATACTGTATCTGAAGTCTCTTTATATAGACCTTAGTGGTCCCTAATACTGTATCTGAAGTCTCTTTTTTATATAGACCTTAGTGGTCCCTAATACTGTATCTGAAGTCTCTTTATAGGCTATAGACCTTAGTGGTCCCTAATACTGTATCTGAAGTCTCTTTATATAGACCTTAGTGGTCCCCTAATACTGTATCTGAAGTCTCTTTTATATAGACCTTAGTGGTCCCTAATACTGTATCTGAAGTCTCTTTTAAATAGACCTTAGTGGTCCCTAATACTGTATCTGAAGTCTTTTATATAGACCTTAGTGGTCCCTAATACTGTATCTGAAGTCTCTTTTATATAGACCTTAGTGGTCCCTAATACTGTATCTGAAGTCTCTTTTATATAGACCTTAGTGGTCCCCTAATACTGTATCTGAAGTCTCTTTTATATAGGCCTTAGTGGTCCCTAATACTGTATCTGAAGTCTCTTTTATATAGACCTTAGTGGTCCCTAATACTGAATCTGAAGTCTCTTTTATATAGACCTTAGTGGTCCCTAATACTGTATCTGAAGTCTCTTTTATATAGACCTTAGTGGTCCCCTAATACTGTATCTGAAGTCTCTTTATATAGACCTTAGTGGTCCCCTAATACTGTATCTGAAGTCTCTTTTATATAGACCTTAGTGGTCCCCCCTTCCTCTTCATGTATTCATGTTTAAATGCACCATCCAGCGAGATTGGTTAACAAATGCCAGAAGGATGATGGTATCTGTAGTCCCCTGACCTCGACGTTTAAAGACTCCATCCTTCTCTACTTCCTATGTAGATTTCAATGGCTCCGCAGCCTCTCATTGGTCAGCCCACTAACATAATAAAGACAGTGATTGGATATTCATTCAGCTGCAGTTTGTCGGTGAGGCCAGCAGGAGGCGCTGCAGACAGCAGAGCCCCTAAAACCATTATGTAACCTCTCTTCCCTAACCAGTCCTCTCTCTGCTTCTCTTTCATCGACGTATCGTCCATTCAGCCTTCCACACACACACACACACACACACACACACACACACACACGCACGCACACACACACACACACACACACACACACACACACAGACACACACACTCCTCCAGACAGTCATTAGACAACTGTCCGACCTTCACAGCTCCACACAGCCCACAGGAGACACACCACACACACTTAGTTGACCTTATCGCACGC
>CM049373.1:32801844-32836844 GCA_026937815.1 Etheostoma perlongum | reverse complement strand
ATATCAGGTGGTTCCCCAGCTGCAGCATGAATGCTTTCCAGTAGAAAGAGTAGCTCCCAGCTATGACACACATGTATTTGCATGTGAAAGAAAATAAAACACAGGACACACACACACACAGCAGAACACAGGACACACACACACACACACACACACACACACACAGCAGAACACAGGACACACACACACACACACACACACACACACAGCAGAACACAGGACACACACACACACACACACACACACACAGCAGAACACAGGACACACACACACACACAGCAGAACACAGGACACACACACACAGCAGAACACAGGACACACACACACACACACACACACACACACACACACACACACACACACAGCAGAACACAGGACACACACACACACAGCAGAACACAGGACACACACAGCAGAACACAGGACACACACACACACACACACACACACACACAGCAGAAAACAGGACACACACACACACACACACACACACACACACACACAGCAGAACACAGGACACACACACACACACACACACACACACACAGCAGAACACAGGACACACACACACACACACACAGCAGAACACAGGACACACACACACAGCAGAACACAGGACACACACACACACACACACACACACACACACACACACACACACACACACACACAGCAGAACACAGGACACACACACACACACAGCAGAACACAGGACACACACAGCAGAAAACAGGACACACACACACACACACACACACACACACACACACAGCAGAACACAGGACACACACACACACACACACAGCAGAACACAGGACACACACACACACACACACACACACACAGGACACACACACACACACACACACACACAGAACACAGGACACACAAACACACACACACAGCAGAACACAGGACACACACACACACACAGCAGAACACAGGACACACACACACAGCAGAACACAGGACACACACACACACACACACACACACACACACACAGCAGAACACAGGACACACACAGCAGAACACAGGACACACACACACACACACACACACAGAAAACAGGACACACACACACACACACACACACACACACACACACACACACAGCAGAACACAGGACACACACACACACACACAGCAGAACACAGGACACACACACACACACACACACACACAGGACACACACACACACACACACACACACACACACACACACACACACACACAGCAGAACACAGGACACACACACACACACACACACACAGCAGAACACAGGACACACACACACAGCAGACCGCAGAAACACACATGTCTGCCGTCACGACAGCGAGACGACCCTGAGACAGACACACACCCAGAGACAGGTTTTTGTTTTTGTCTTCAGTTGAGGCGTGGCACAGGATCAGGGTTGTTGTGCTGTCACTGGGCGGGGGGGGCGGTTTCACCACCACCACACAATCCTGCAGTGACACCAACACCTGAAACGTCATGTGACCCAAACATCTGTTATCTGTTAGTGACGGGAGTGATTGTTGGGTTTGTTTTGGTGTTTGAAGTCAACGAGCTGGGTAAACTTTACATAACAGCTTGGGCTGCAACTGCTGATTATTTTCCTTGTTGAGTGAGTGAGTGAGTGAGTGGATTATTTCCTGGATGGATGGATGAGTAGTTTGGTCTCTAAAATGTCCGAAAGTGGCGGAAAAATGTGGATCAGTTTTCCCCCTGCTCTGGCGTTTCCCCCTCTCATTCCCCCTGCTCTAGTGTTTTCCCCTCTTATTCCCCCCTGCTCTGGCGTTTTTCCCCCTCTTATTCCCCGTTTTCCCCTCTCATTCCCCCTGCTCTGGCATTTCCCCCTCTCATTCCCCCTACTCTAGTGTTTCCCCCTCTCATTCCCCCTGCTCTGGTGTTTCCCCCCCTCTCTCATCATTCCCCCTGCTCTGGTGTTTTCCCCCTCTCATTCCCCCCTGCTCTGGTGTTTCCCCCTATTCCCCCTGGCTGGTTTTCCCCCTCTCATACCCCCCCCCTGCATTCCCCCTACTCTGGCGGTTTCCCCTCTCATTCCCCCCTGCTCTGGCATTTTCCCCTCTCATTCCCCCTACTCTGGCGGTTTCCCCCCCCCTCTCTCATTCCCCCTGCTCTAGTGTTTCCCCCTCTCATTCCCCCTACTCTGGCGGTTTCCCCCTCTTATTCCCCCTACTCTGGTGTTTCCCGCTCTCATTCCCCCTGCTCTGGCGGTTTCCCCCTCTCATTCCCCCTGCTCTGGCCATTTTCCCCCTCTCTTTCCCCCTACTCTGGTGGTTTTCCCCTCTTATACCCCCTGCTCTGGCGTTCCTCCTCCTGATTGGGTCATATTGATCACGACGTCTCGATCGCTGAGACTAAAGCTACTATCATTACCATGGCAACTACCAGCCGTGGGCGGAGTCTCCACGCTGCCTCCTGTTCACGCCCAGTACACCAGGATGTTGATGAGTTATTTTGGTCTGGGCGTGGCAGTTTAGACGGAGATTACTTCTTCTTCTTCTGGAGATAAAAACACTCGTGTGAAGGGAGGTTGCCTTCGGCCTTTGACTGACTGTAGATTTAGAAGACATCGTCAGCATTTGAGACATCGAGCATTGTTTCCTTATTTCCTTCCAAACGACGACACAGTCATCCTGGTCTTGGTATCTCCGCGGCTGAGACACCTGAAACTAGAACAGGAACCAGGAACCAGGATCTGTTTTTATTCTCTGCTTCCTAACGTGACACGCCGGCAGCTACGCATGAGCACATTGTTGGTTTGAGTCTTTTCATGGGTTTTTGTTAACAAAATGTAAAATATAGAATATCCCTAATAGGGTATCCCTCTATGTACTTCCTGAAGCACCCTCCAGGTATTCTCACGTCTTCTTTTCCGTCTCTTCCTTTCACCCCAACTTGTCTACGTAATTAGATCGTTGAGATCGAATATCTTTTTATAACTCTCTCTCTCTCTCTCTCTATCTCTCTCTCTCTCTCTCTGTCTCTCTCTCTCTCTCTCTCTCTCTCTCTCTCTCTCTCTCTCTCTCTCTCTCTCTCTCTCTCTGAGGAGAAGGAGGACAGAAAGGTTGTTTGTTCCCGGTTCAGCCTCCTTTTGTCTAGATGGGACAAAAGGTCCCTGATAGGAGGAGGAGGACAGACAAGACAAGATTCACCCTCATGTTGCCCTCATGTTATCCTCATGTTGTCCCCATGTTGTCCCCATGTTGTCTTCATCATATTGTCTTCATATTGTCTTCATGTTGTCCTCATGTTGTCGCCATGTTGCCCTCATGTTGTCCTCATATTGTCTTCATGTTGTCTTCATGTTGTCCCCATGTTGTCCCCATGTTGCCCTCATGTTTTCCTCATGTTTTCCTCATGTTGTCCTCATGTTGTCTTCATGTTGTCCTTATGTTGTCTTCATGTTGTCCCCATGTTGTCCCCATGTTGTCCCCATGTTGCCCTCATGTTGCCCTCATGTTGTCCCCATGTTGCCCTCATGTTGCCCTCATGTTGCCCTCATGTTGCCCTTATGTTGTCTTCATGTTGTCCCCATGTTGTCCCCATGTTGTCCCCATGTTGCCCTCATGTTGCCCTCATGTTGCCCTCATGTTGTCCTCATGTTGTCCTCATGTTGCCCTCATGTTGCCCTTATGTTGTCTTCATGTTGTCCCCATGTTGTCCCCATGTTGTCCCCATGTTGCCCTCATGTTGCCCTCATGTTGCCCTCATGTTGTCCCCATGTTGCCCTCATGTTGCCCTCATGTTGCCCTCATGTTGCCCTCATGTTGTCCTCATGTTGTCCTCATGTTGTCCTCATGTTGCCCTCATGGTGTCCTCATGGTGTCTTTATGTTGTCCTCATTTTTCCCTCATGTTGTCCTCATGTAGTCCCCATGTTGTCCTCATGTTGCCCTCATGTTGTCCCCATGTTGTCCTCAAGTTGTCCCCATGTTGTCCTCATGTTGTCCCCATGTTGTCCCCATGTTGTCCTCATGTTGCCCTCATGTTGTCCTCATGTTGTCCTCATGTTGTCCTATATCAATGTTCTTTTAATTCCCCAAAATAACATGATTGATTCCACCCAACGCTCTTTGCCAAGTACAAATCTCTACTTTCATTAATTTTGGGGCGTCTTATTCAATTTTATAGCATTGTAAAACAAATGGAAGTGTTTTTGAAATAGTATTGAGTAAAAGTTGACATATTCCAGTCTGTGATTATCATCAACATCCATTCCTTTAATTTTAGTCTCAATAATTCCTAATTTCTGCTTTTCTAACTCAAACATTAGGTATAATTTCCTATAAATGAGGTTTATTGACCATAAAATCCCAAAATAACTGTAAAACTAAAGTTAATCAGTTAGTGTTACGTAGTGTTAAACGTCAAAAAAGTGCCAAAAGTTTTAAAATGAGACAAAAACGTAAGAAAAAGTTTAAAAAACATTGGGGGAAAAAAACCCTTAACAAAAGTGTTGATTTTCAATTTTGACGGGGAGACAGCACGATGGTTTTAAACCATTCCTGATGTTGTTCGAGCGTTGCACACACAGGACTCCTGTGTCAGGACACAACTTTTATACTCCAATAGAACGTGATATTTAAAATATATATATATATATATATATATATATTATATTTCCGATATTTTACTCCTATGGCGGGACGGATACGGTGCGTCTACGTACCTTTTTTAGAGTGACAATGGAAAGTTATGTTTTCTTTCGAATGAGGGTTACACTAAAAAGATGATGTCATGCCTGTGGATAAGATATGCAGGATATTTATAATATATGTAACAATATGTATAACTTATAACACAATATATAAGTAGCTAACATTTAGTTTTGCACGTATGGACCGTTAAGACTACTTACGATCGCTTCCGGGTCACGAAAAACAATTTAAAATTGAGAAATGAGACGTATACACACGCATTTTATGTTCTATAAACGCATCAAAGACAATCGGATAACGAGATTGTTTATCGTTTATTAATATCAAAGCAAAAAGCGGGTTGTTTTCTGTTTTTTCTCTCCATGTTTATTAATGGGAAATGGGAAACTAGCCGTTTTTCGCACTCAACCCAAGCGCTCTTTGGTGACGTGGTTAATTACGTTACTGTTGATCATCTGTCAATCATCGTGTTAAGCCCGCCCCCGACAATTTGATTGGTCCGAACAGCTCTTTTTTTTTTCTTCTTTTTTTTTTTTTTCGAGCAGAGTTGCTCCACAACGGATCAAGTCCAGACCGAACTTCCCGACCTAGGACATTTACTCAAGTACTGCACTATGTACAAAATGTTGAGGTACTTATACTTTACTCGAGTCTTTCCTTTTCATGCCACGTTCTACTTCTACTCCGCTACATTTCAAGGAGAAATATTGTACTTTTTACACTACATTCATCTGACAGCTTTAGTTACTTTACACATTAAGATCTCTGCACACACAACAGATATAGTTTATACAATCTGATGTTTTATTATAGATGACATTAATATTTTCACTACATTTTCATACTTTTACTGAAGTAAACACTTACTAAATGTTACTTTAATAAAGAATCTGAATACTTAATGAAGAAAAAGAAGAACTTTTTTTACTAACTTACTGAATACTTTTTCCACCGCTGCTCATCCATCTCCATCTTCATCCCCTTATCTGGAGTCGGGTCGCGGGGGCAGCAGCTCCAGTAGGGGACCCCAAACTTCCCTTTCCCGAGCCACATCAACCAGCTCCGACTGGGGGGTCCCGAGGCGTTCCCAGGCCAGGTTGGAGATATAATCTCTCCACCTAGTCCTGGGTCTTCCCCGAGGCCTCCTCCCAGCTGGACATCCCTCCACCTAGTCCTGGGTCTTCCCCGAGGCCTCCTCCTAGCTGGACGTGCCTGGACCACCTCCCTAAGGACCCCCCCAGGAGGCATCCTTACCAGATGCCCGAACCACCTCAACTGGCTCCTTTAGACGCGAAGGACCAGCGGCTCTACTCCGAGCTCCTCTCGGAGGACTGAGCTTCTCACCCTATCTCTAAGGGAGACGCCAGCCCCCCCTCCTGAGGAAACCCATTTCGGCCGCTTGTACCCTGGATCTGGTTCTTTGGGTCCTGACCCAACCTTCAGGACCATAGGTGAGGGTAGGAACGAACACTGCCCGGTAGATCGAGAGCTTTGCCTTCTGGCTCAGCTCCCTTTTCGTCACAACGGTGCGATACACAGAATGTAATACCGCACCGGCTGCTCCGATTCTCCGACCAATCTCACGCTCCATGGTCCCCTCACTCGCGAACAAGACCCCAAGGTACTTAAACTCCTTCACTTGGAGTAAGGACTCACTCCCCACCTGAAGAAAGCACTCCATCGGTTTCCTGCTGAGAACCGCTGCTCATGTTTTATTTAAATGGGTCTTAGCTGCGTTTAAGAGTCTTTTTCTCCTCTTCGGCTCCGTATCAACACCAGGGTCCAAAAGCCGCTTCTTCTTCGTCTTTAATGACGTGAATTGACTTCCTCTCCTGCCTCGGTGTAGAGCAGCGGAGGTGATATCCTCATCATCTCAGCAGGGATGAGTCTTAACAGAGAAGACGAGCTGGTTCCTATCGTTCCCTTCGTGCTGCGCTGTCTGACTGCTTCTGGTCTCCTGCAGCATAATCCCTTTTCCTCCTGCAGGGGCATGAACTGTTATGCAATCTAGAGAAATCTTCAGTATCAGACAGAAACATCTGCGAAACAAACTTCTTGATGAGATTATTTTCTAATTAGGCCACTGCCGAATGTTGTATGACCCTTTTTTTAATATGTAAATGGAAGCAGTGGAACTTTAGACTACATTTTGGTTTTTAAGGAGAGTTTTGAGCCAAAAGCTATCACCGTGCACACAGATGGCTTTAGCTCCAGAAGAAGAACTAATCTCCGTTTTTAAACTATAACACGCCCAATCCAAAATATCTCAACACTCTGGTATACTGAGCATGCACAGGATGCAGCGGGAAAACGCCAGAGCAGGGGGAATGAGAGGGGGAAACGACAGAGCAGGGGGAATGAGAGGGGGAAATGAGAGGAGGAAACGACAGAGCAGGGGGAATGAGAGGGGGTAATGAGAGGGGGAAACGACAGAGCAGGGGGAATGAGAGGGGGAAACGACAGAGCAGGGGGAATGAGAGGGGGAAACGCCAGAGCAGGGGGAATGAGAGGGGGAAACGACAGAGCAGGGGGAATGAGAGGGGGAAATGAGAGGAGGAAACGTAGCAAAGATTTTAGTTTTTTGGAACCATGTTCCTTACAGCTAGCCAATGAGAGTCTGGCTATCAGCATCCTTTACCCAGCTCATGAATATTAATGAGCTCAGGCAGCGTGACGTCAGACTGACCAGCTGTTGTGATTGGCTGATTTCTCCTCTTGTTTGTTCTTATTGGCTAGAGCTGATAGAGGAGGTAGCAGTTCATCTACACACACACACACACACACACAAACACAAACACACACACACTCATATGGACCTGACATATTTCAAAAAATGTTTTGTGTGGCAGGGCACCTTTTTAAAGAATTGAATGTGTAGAATAGTTTTTTTTCTGTAATCCTGCTTGCAGACAGTTTTGGTAGGTGGAGGTAATCTAGATTAAATATGTTGTTGTTGTTGTTGTTGTTGTGGAAAAGGGCTTCATATGTCCGTCAGCTGCCACCGGAACTACCAAATATTCAGCTGTCCTTGCTCCACACCCTGCTATGAAGCACTACAGCACATCTCCCTGCAGATGTAAAATCAATTTTTATTAAAAACAACAACAGAGAAATGTTTTAATTTGCTGTTGTTGGTGTTTTTTGTTTTTTTTTTGCTTTTACGCTGAAGAGAAGAAACAACATAAGAGCTCGAGATGTTACACTGTCGAGACTCGGCCGTCTGTCCTGGCCACAGAAGACGCACACAAACACACACACACACACACACACACACACACACACACACACACAGAATGCTGTTGGGTGACAGCATCAAAGAAGACATGTTGGTCATGCATTAAGTTGTTTTGAAATACTCTGTCCTATAACATAAGATGTTCTGGTACATTCTCCTAAATGTGTCGGAAGCAGAATTGATCGTTAGGGACGCTTCCTGAATCTGGTTCCAGTCCCTCTTTTACAGTCCACTGGTCTTTTGCTCTGCAAGTCCTGAACTGAGGGTCATAAACTTTCAGTCACATTCCAACTGAAAGATAACGAAAAAGCACACAGACACATCACTGTGACCTGGAGACCCCCCCACCCCACCCTTAGTTTATAAGACCAGGGGTGCAAGAGCCGAAGAGCCAGACAAAGGAAGGGGAGAGCTGCGACAGCTTGATCCAGGTAACTCCGTCTCAGGATATATCTTATGTAATAAAAAGGATTCACACATCAACATCTGAGATTTTGACTACTAATTGACTTTAACCCTGAGACCGGAGCAGGATTTAGCTCCAACAAAACCTAAAAGCTAAAGTAATTAATAAATCTCAATCTGATGAGACAACGTAAGTCTATAGATGGAATTTGGGACATTAATCAAAACCTTGATAGTTAAAATGATTGCCCTGATGTTGATAGCAATCAATCATATTGGGACTGACATGACATAGACTGAATAGTGTCTCACACACACACACACACACACACACACACACAGTCACACACACACACACACACACACACACACAGTCACAGTCACACACACACACACACACACACACACACATATACACACACACACACACACACACACAGTCACACATATACACACACACACACACACACACACACAGTCACACATATACACACACACACACACACACACAGTCACACATATACACACATACACACACACACACACAGTCACACACACACACACACACACACACGCACGCTGAAGCAGACAGTGAGAAGGATCTATGTGACTTCTCAGTGGGGCCGTGCTAAAGCCTTGAACTCATAACTCTGCTTTTAACACACACACACACACACACACACACACACACACACACACACACACACACACACACACACACACATACACACACACACACACACACACACACACACACACACACACACACACACACACACACACACAGATGCAGAGTCCCGAGGTGGGGGTCTTGGAGGATGAGTTGTTGGCCTGATCAGCCTCTTGTGGGACGGGAAGAAGCACTTGATTTATGAGTCTGGGAGGCTAGAAGTTCTCAGTTGGACACACACACACAAACACACACAGTTTGTGTTATTTGTTGTGAGAAATCCATGAGTGAGGGAGGAGGATACTGAAGAAGAGCAGAGAAAACCAAAAAAGGGATGAAAACATAGAAAAATGAAAATTAGGATATTCATCAAAGTCAAAAGAACTTTATTTTTCCCGTTTGTGGTCGTGCACATTCAAACACAATATACGTAGTTTGTATTCACCATACCGAGGATAGAAAAAGAAAAAGATAGACTGGTTGCTAACACACTAACAACTTCATAAGGTTATGAAATCTGTGTTTTACTTTATGATGCAGAGAAACTGAAGAGGCAGCGAGCAGAGAACACACACACATCCAGGGGACTTACAGGGTTTTACGATGCTGTGACAATTTCTGCAATACTTGTAACAACGTTCCTAAACTCATAAAGGTCCCATGGCATGAAAATGTCCCTTTATGAGATGTTCCCCCATTAATATCCTAAATCTTGCTCCTTATGAGGTCATATGAGGTCATAGGGGCAAGGAAGATTTGTTGAATTTATAGAGAGAGAGTTTATTGTTCTATTTACGGTGTCTATTTGTTGAATTGGTTGTTATAGATGCCGATCTTGCTCCTTATGAGGTCATAGGGGGCAAGGAGAGACAGAGAGAGAGAGAATTGTTCTATTTACGGTGCCTATTTGTTGAATTGGTTGTTATAGATGCCAATCTTGCTCCTTATGAGGTCATAGGGGGCAAGGAGAGAGAGAATTGTTCTATTTACGGTGTCTATTTGTTGAATTGGTTGTTATAGATGCCAATCTTGCTCCTTATGAGGTCATAGGGGGCAAGGAGAGACAGAGAGAGAGAATTGTTCTATTTACGGTGCCTAATTGTTGAATTGGTTGTTATAGATGCCGATCTTGCTCCTTATGAGGTCATAAGGGGCAAGATTACCTCCCCTTTTATAGAGAGAGAGTTTATTGTTCTATTTACGGTGTCTATTTGTTGAATTGGTTGTTATTGGTTGTTATAGATGCCGATTTGTTGAATTTTGTTATAGATGCTCTTGCTCCTTATGAGGTCATAGGGGCAAGGAGAGACAGAGAGAGAGAGAGAATTGTTCTATTTACGGTGCCTATTTGTTGAATTGGTTGTTATAGATGCCAATCTTGCTCCTTATGAGGTCATAAGGGGCAAGATTACCTCCCCTTTTATAGAGAGAGAGTTTATTGTTCTATTTACGGTGTCTCTTTGTTGAATTGGTTGTTATAGATGCCGATATTGCTATCTCAGAGAAAGGGGGAGAGGGAGAGAATTGTTCTATTTACGGTGTCTATTTGTTGAATTGGCCGTTGTAGATGCCGATACCCATCGGGAAATGCCTAATATCGGCCGATAAATCAGTCGGGTTCTATTCAAAATTAAAAAGCTGTACAGTTTAGTGCAGGAATGTGCAAGTATACTATACATCACACCTATTTTTTGTCTATGTTGTGTAAATTTCTGCTAATATTTTTAATTTTCAGTCTTTTTAATGTAAAGCATTTTGGGTTTTACGTGCGTGGACAAGTGCTCAGTGACTAAAAAGTGCCATTTGCCTTTTTCAGTAGGATGGTTATGAGTATTATTTCTTTAAAAAGTCCCACTGATCCTCTCCCTCTTTGTTTCTCAGCAGGTAGAGGCCACGTGATGTCAGGATGCCACGACTCCCACCAGGCCCACCCCACTTCAGGTTGCCACGGTGATGCCACCCCCGCAGCTGAGGGCCGTGGACGGGAAGTGAGCCACATGGAGGCGTTCCCGGTTCCTTCAGAGTCCGCTATGTTTTCCACTGAGGAGGAAACGCAGCGATGGGACGGCAGCTGGAGCCAAGATGGAGACTTGCGTGGGTGTGGACAGTGAGTGGGTCAGGGTATCACTAGTCTGTCTAGGGTATCTAGTGTACTAGTCTAGGGTATCACTAATCTGTCTAGGGCAGGGGTCTTCAACAGGGGGTCCGCGACCCCTAGGGGGTCTGCGGAGGTACTGCATGGGGGTCGCGAAAGTTTTGGTTGATTAGACTTTTTTTTATATTCCCCCCATTTATGTTTTAAAAATGTCCATTTGAATAGCTTTTATGCATGATTACATGCAATTGACAGACATTGTTGATCTTGGCAGGTATCAGTTTATTGTGTTATGTTTATAAATGGCAGTGGCATGGCCGCCCTACTCACTGTGCCTCGCACATGTTTAAAATAAAAACATGAATATATGAACCTGTGTATTATTTGAGTATCTTAGTATTGAATGCACAATAACAAGGTACATTTACACATGGCACTATAGGACCAGTTTGATATAACACAATTTTATACAATATATATAATTAGGGGGTCCTTGGCCTGGAAAACGTTGAAGACCCCTGGTCTAGGGTATCTAGTGTACTAGTCTAGGGTATCACTAGTCTGTCTAGGGTATCTAGTGTACTAGTCTAGGTAATCACTAGTCTGGATCCACGGCGTTACACTTTCGGGGTTGCTACGGTTCAGGGGCCGCCAGAAGCTCCGCTGGACGTCCATCATTTGTCCGTCCCCGAACTCTCTGTCTCTGTGTTGGCGCTCTAACCACCCTCCCCGTCCTCTGTCTCTGTGTCGGCGCTCTAACCTCTGTCCCCGTCTTCTGTCTCTGTGTTGACGCTCTAACCTCCGTCCCCGTCCTCTGTCTCTGTGTTGGCGCTCTAACCTCCGTCCCCGTCTTCTGTCTCTGTGTTGGCGCTCTAACCTCCGTCCCCGTCTTCTGTCTCTGTGTTGGCGCTCTAACCTCCGTCCCCGTCTTCTGTCTCTGTGTTGACGCTCTAACCTCCGTCCCCGTCCTCTGTCTCTGTGTTGGCGCTCTAACCTCCGTCCCCGTCTTCTGTCTCTGTGTTGGCGCTCTAACCTCCGTCCCCGTCCTCTGTCTCTGTGTTTGCGCTCTAACCTCCGTCCCCGTCCTCTGTCTCTGTGTCGGCGCTCTAACCTCCGTCCCCGTCTTCTGTCTCTGTGTTGGCGCTCTAACCTCCGTCCCCGTCCTCTGTCTCTGCTTTTGCGCTCTAACCTCCGTCCCCGTCCTCTGTCTCTGTGTTGGCGCTCTAACCTCCGTCCTCGTCCTCTGTCTCTGTGTTGGCGCTCTAACCTCCGTCCCCGTCCTCTGTCTCTGTGTTGGCGCTCTAACCTCCGTCCCCGTCTTCTGTCTCTGTGTTGGCGCTCTAACCTCCGTCCCCCGCCCTCTGTCTCTGTGTTTGCGCTCTAACCTCCGTCCCCCCCTGTCCTCTGTCTCTGTGTTGGCGCTCTAACCTCCGTCCTCGTCCTCTGTCTCTGTGTTGGCGCTCTAACCTCCGTCCCCCGTCCTCTGTCTCTGTGTTGGCGCTCTAACCTCCGTCCCCCGTCCTCTGTCTCTGTGTTGGCGCTCTAACCTCCGCCCCGTCCTCTGTCTCTGTGTTGGCGCTCTAACCTCCGTCCCCGTCTTCTGTCTCTGTGTTGGCGCTCTAACCACCGTCCCCGTCCTCTGTCTCTGTGTTGGCGCTCTAACCTCCGTCCCCGTCCTCTGTCTCTGTGTTGGCGCTTTAACCTCCGTCCCCGTCCTCTGTCTCTGTGTTGGCGCTCTAACCTCCGTCCCCGTCTTCTGTCTCTGTGTTGGCGCTCTAACCTCCGTCCCCGTCCCTCTGTCTCTGTGTTTGCGCTCTAACCTCCGTCCCCGTCCTCTGTCTCTGTGTCGGCGCTCTAACCTCCGTCCCCGTCTTCTGTCTCTGTGTTGGCGCTCTAACCTCCGTCCCCGTCCTCTGTCTCTGTGTTTGCGCTCTAACCTCCGTCCCGTCCTCTGTCTCTGTGTTGGCGCTCTAACCTCCGTCCTCGTCCTCTGTCTCTGTGTTGGCGCTCTAACCTCCGTCCCTGTCCTCTGTCTCTGTGTTGGCGCTCTAACCTCCGTCCCCGTCCTCTGTCTCTGTGTTGGCGCTCTAACCTCCGCCCCCGTCCTCTGTCTCTGTGTTGGCGCTCTAACCTCCGTCCCCGTCTTCTGTCTCTGTGTTGGCGCTCTAACCACCGTCCCCGTCCTCTGTCTCTGTGTTGGCGCTCTAACCTCCGTCCCCGTCCTCTGTCTCTGTGTTGGCGCTCTAACCTCCGTCTACTAGACTAGGGCATCATCGGATAATCCGTAATTAATTTGTAATTACAAAATTAAAATCCATTTTTCCATTTTTTTTGTTTCAAAATGGAAAAAAACCCGAAAGGCTGGTTTCTGGTGTCCCGGAGTTTAATAGATTTGTTTTAATTGGGGAGAGGTGTTATGCATCATGTTTCGCTTCTGGACCAGAACCCGGTCAATCTGCTTTCACTTTGCATCCGTTTCTCGTCCATTTTTATGTCTGACACTAGAGAAGCCAGCAGGCTGTGTGTTTGGAGCTGTCTGACATTAGAGAAACCAGCAGGTTGTGTGTTCAAAGCTCTCTGACGTTAGTGTGTTCGGAGCTCTCTGATGTTGGAGAAGCCAGCATGCTGTGTGTTTGGAGCTGTCTGACGTTAGAGAAGCCAGCAGGTTGTGTGTTCGAAGCTCTCTGATGTTAGAGAATCCAGAAGGCTGTGTGTTCGGAGCTCTCTGATGTTAGAGAAGCCAGCAGGCTGTGTGTTCGGAGCTCTCTGATGTTAGAGAATCCAGAAGGCTGTGTGTTCGGAGCTGTCTGACGTTAGAGAAGCCAGCAGGCTGTGTGTTCGGAGCTCTCTGATGTTAGAGAATCCAGCAGGCTGTGTGTTCGGAGCTCTCTGATGTTAGAGAATCCAGCAGGCTGTGTGTTCGGAGCTCTCTGATGTTAGAGAAGCCAGCAGGCTGTGTGTTCGGAGCTCTCTGATGTTAGAGAAGCCAGCAGGCTGTGTGTTCGGAGCTCTCTGATGTTAGAGAATCCAGCAGGCTGTGTGTTCGGAGCTGTCTGACGTTAGAGAAACCAGCAGGCTGTGTGTTCGGAGCTGTCTGACGTTCCTCTTGTGTTTTCCAGGTTGGAGAGGAGGTGGCTCCTCTGGCACGACTTCATGACCGAACACGCCCACCTGGACGCCTGGCTGCTATTGGCTGAGCAGGCTGTCAGTTCCCCTGGCCCCGCCCACATTGCATATGTCACCGCCAAGGAGGATCTGAGGAAGTTCGAGGTGAGGAGAAATGAAACGCAACGATCCAAACCAGAGACTGTCTACGTTGAACCGGTTCTCTCCCGATTTAGCCCAATTGTACCAAATTTGGTTGCAGTTCTACCAGAGCTCCACTGGGGGGTGATCAAGTGCGAAATTAATGGGAGCCTATGGAGCTAGATGGCAAAATGAATGGGAGTCTATGGAGCTAGACGGCTAAATGAATGGGAGTCTATGGAACCAGACGGCTAAATGAATGGGAGTCTATGGAGCTAGACGGCTAAATGTGTCTCTTTCGCCTGATTGATAGGAGGTTTAACCCTCATGTTGTCCTCATGTTGTCCTCACGTTGTCCTATATCAATGTTCTTTTTAATTCCCCAAAATAACATGATTGATTCCACCTTTGCCAAGTACAAATCTCTACTTTCATTAATTTTGGGGCGTCTTATTCAATTTTATAGCATTGTAAAACAAATGGAAGTGTTTTTGAAATAGTATTGAGTAAAAGTTGACATATTCCAGTCTGTGATTATCCATCAACATCCATTCCTTTAATTTTAGTCTCAATAATTCCTAATTTCTGCTTTTCTAACTATAAATGAGGTTTATTGACCATAAATCCCAAAAATAACTGTAAACTAATTTTAATAAGTTAGTGTTACGTAGTGTTAAAAACATAAAAAAAGTGACAGACATTGAAAAAAAGTGTCAAAAGTATTGAAAACAAGGGACAAAAACGTAAGAAAAAGTAAAAAACGTTGATAAGAAAATCTCAGCAAAACAAAGTGTTGATTTTCAATTTTGACAAGAAGACAGCACAAGGATTAATCTCAAACTTTGCAGTGTGTGCAGCCGAGCGTCCATCCCCATTGACCGGGAACAGCTGTAGATTCTCCTCGTTTGTCCAAATTAAATTCTGCTGTCAAGTTTCGGACACTTTTGGGACATCTGATGCTTCTCTGCAGCCGTCGCTGCAGGGATGGATCCAGTCCGTATGCATCAGTCACGTCCTCTTCCTGGGCAGGTGACTGATCGGTCACACACTGCATCAAGCACACAAGCACACCGCTTTCCCTGTGTCCTCATTTGTTAGCCAAATTAATTCTGGATATAAGGAACCTGCCTGAGTCAAAGTGTAGTCGCTGTGCTCATAGCGTGGTTGTTTCATAGCACAGACAAGCCTCTCACTCAGACCATGTCAAATAACTCAGGCTGTTCTCATGAACCATTGGTTCATATCGCTACCAGAAGTAAGGGACAACGGATGAAAAATAGCCTTTTGGCTAATTCTGGTGCATTTACAGCAATGTTGATTAATGTACACTGTCCCTGTCAAATAAACTAATTTGGCACTAGTTTGGCTCCTGGCTCCTGAAACACAGGACTGTCAAGCCAGAGAGCGGATTCACATGAAGAAGTTAAGGAGAACACTCAAGACTTGCGTGTTTGTTCCCTGGGAGTGTTTTAATCCAAACCATGCTCTTCATCCTAATCTTAAAGCTATAGTGCGTAGTTTTAGTCGCCCCAATGAGGAATTCTAAGTAATGACAACAAAACTGTTGGCACGTCCACATGATAAAAGCATAGACTGTGATTATTAACGGACAAAGCATCCGGTTTGGCGAAGTCTGCAAATGCGGAAGTGCCTTAAACCGGCTTTCTATCTGAAGTACCTGCAGGGGGGGACTCCTTAAACCTGCTTTCTATCTGAGTACCTGCAGGGGGGGACTCCTTAAACCTGCTTTCTATCTGAATTCCTGCAGGGGGGACTCCTTAAACCTGCTTTCTATCTGAATTCCTGCAGGGGGGGACTCCTTAAACCTGCTTTCTATCTGAATTCCTGCAGGGGGGGACTCCTTAAACCTGCTTTCTATCTGAATTCCTGCAGGGGGGGGACTCCTTAAACCTGCTTTCTATCTGAATTCCTGCAGGGGGGACTCCTTAAACCTGCTTTCTATCTGAATTCCTGCAGGGGGGACTCCTTAAACCTGCTTTCTATCTGATTCCTGCAGGGGGAGACTCCTTAAACCTGCATTCTATCTGATCTCCAGCAGGGGGAGACTCCTTAAACCTGCTTTCTTGGCTTTAGGAGTAAGGCCTAAGGCATTGCAATTCAGTATATTCTCAAACCTTTGTTGAATGGCGAGCACCACCTAGTGGGTTCAGAAAATAAAGACTGGTTCACGAAGCTTCTTTTGGCCATCACTAACATGTAGCAGGACCATGGCAACAGCTGCCACCATGATTTTGGAGCCTCCCTGAGCCAAGGGAACATGCTGGGGGGAAAAGAACATAAGGACTCTGGAGAATGACTCCCCAGAGCTAGGTTAGTAACAAGCATTTCTGGGACATGGATGCACGCAAATGAAAAAGATAAAGGAGAGAGGAGCTCAGTGTGTCTAAGGATGTCCCCCGGCTGTCTAAAACTATAACAGCAGAACTAAAAGAGAGGAGGCTGGTCGGGCTAGAACTCTCCCCTCCCCTAGAACTCTCTAGAGAAGAGAAGGAGTATGGCACTCTGTGGCTATACACCCTCCCCTCCCCGGTCTAGGTGCTGCGACTCCTCACTCCCAACTATAAGCTTTATTATACAGCATAACTAAGAGACAGGGTAAAGAGAGGAGCCTGGTCGGGCTAGAACTCTCCCCTGCCTGATCAGGCTGCACTGCCCTGCCTCTCTCTAGTTTTATTATATTATTGATTATATGGTAAATTAATCTGATGACTATGAAGAGAAGGGGTGCCGTGTCTGCGGCTATACACCCTCCCCCAGCGGTCTAGGTGCTGCGACTCCTCACTCCCTACTATACAGCATAACTAAGAGAGACAGGGTAAACAAGCCTTCTAACACCTTTGTTACCTCACACACACATGCTCGTTTTTCCTTGCGTTTGTGTTCAGAGGCTGCGGTGCGAGGCCGGCCCTCGCCTGGCCCAGTTGGACGGTCTGACCCGGAGGAATCGAACGCTGACTCGGCTGTTTCGGGGCACCGTGCAGACTCGGCTGCTGGCGGCGGCGAGGCAGTGCGGGCAACGATGGGACGACGTGAGTGCCAAACTGGAATCCATCACCGGGCGACTAAAGGTCAGAGTCCTTGTCTGTGTGTCTGTGTGTGTGTGTGTGTGTGTGTGTGTGTGTGTCTGTGTGTGTGTGTGTGTGTGTGTGTGTGTGTGTCTGTCTGTGTGTCGATATTATCTGAAGCATTTCCAAACCGGAGGATTGCTCTCTGTTTTTTCTCTCTCAGCTGTTTGTCTCGGAGTGGGAGGGGTTTGAGGCCGAGAGGGAGGAGCTTGCTCTCTGGTTGGCTGACCTGGACGTCCGTCTGACGGAGGTGGATCACCTGACGGGAAACACGTGCGAGAAGCTGCGACAACTGCAGGTGTGTGTGTGTGTGTGTGTGTGTGTGTGTGTGTGTGTGTGTGTGTGTGTGTGTGTGTGTGTGTGTGTGTGTGTGCGTGTGTGTGTGTGTGTGTTTTAAGTCCTACTATTGGTGAATTGAAGTAATTGATTTTTAAAAATCGCCGCAAAGAAAATGATTTTATTGATTTTTATTTTCTTTCCCACCCTCTAATATTGATCTATTTTTCGTGTGTGTGTGTGTGTGTGTGTGTGTGTGTGTGTAGTCTTTCCAGCAGTGTGTGTGTGTGATCTCGGGCCGCGTGAACGCCCTGCTGCAGCGCGGCGAGGCCCTGATGGAGCGCAGCGACGCGGCCGATGCTCAGCGCCTGGAGACTCGGCTGCTGGAGCTGCTGCGACGCTGCAGCCTCGTCTACAGCAACATCGCACGGACACACACCCGGCTGCTGAGCATGAGACTGGTACACACACACACACACACACACACACACACACACACACACACACACACACACACACCCGGCTGCTGAGCATGAGACTGGTACACACACACACACACACACCCGGCTGCTGAGCATGAGACTGGTACACACACACACACACACACACACACACACACACACACACGGCTGCTGAGCATGAGACTGGTACACACACACACACACACACCCGGCTGCTGAGCATGAGACTGGTACACACACACACACACACACACACACACACACACACCCGGCTGCTGAGCATGAGACTGGTACACACACACACACACACACACACACACACACACACACACACACACACACACACACACACACACACACACACACACACACACACACACACACACACACACACACACACACACCCGGCTGCTGAGCATGAGACTGGTACACACACACACACACACACACACACACACACACACACACACACACACACACACACACACACACCCGGCTGCTGAGCATGAGACTGGTACACACACACACACACACACACACACACACACACACACACACACTCACACACACACACACACACACACACACACACACACACACACACACACACCCGGCTGCTGAGCATGAGACTGGTACACACACACACACACACACACACACACACCCGGCTGCTGAGCATGAGACTGGTACACACACACACACACACACACACACACACACCCGGCTGCTGAGCATGAGACTGGTACACACACACACACACACACACACACACACACACACACACACACACACACACACACACACACTGCTGAGCATGAGACTGGTACACACACACACACACACACACACACACACACACACACACACGGCTGCTGAGCATGAGACTGGTACACACACACACACACACACACACACACACACACACACACACACACACACACTGGCTGCTGAGCATGAGACTGGTACACACACACACACACACACACACACACACACACACACACACACACACACACGGCTGCTGAGCATGAGACTGGTACACACACACACCCCTCCTCTTCATCCTTCTTGTCCTCTTCCTCTTCTCCCCCCTCCTCCTCTTCATCATTCTTGTCCTCTTCCTTCTCTTTCTCTTTTCCCATTCCTCCTCTTCATCCTTCTCTTCCTCCTCTTTTCCCCCTCCTACTCTTCATCTTTCTTGTCCTCCACTTCCTCTTCCTCCTCTTTCTTTTATTTCCCTTAAATGTCCTTTGGGCTGAATACAGTATCTATCTATCTATCTATCTATCTATCTATCTATCTATCTATCTATCTATCTATCTATCTATCTATCTATCTATCTATCTATCTATCTTCTTCCTTTTCCCCCTTTCCTCCTCTTCAGCCTTCTTCTCCTCTTTCTCTTCCTCTTTTCCCCCTCCTCCTCTTCATCCTTCTCCTCTTTCTCTTCCTCTTTCCCCCTCCTCCTCTTCATCCTTCTTGTCCTCTTCCTTCTCTTTCTCTTTTCCCATTCCTCCTCTTCATCCTTCTTCTCCTCTTTCTCTTCCTCTTTCCCCCTCCACTTCATCCTGTGTGTCCTCTTCCTCTTTCCCCCTCCTCCTCTTCATCCTTCTTGTCCCCTTCCTTCTCTTTCTCTTTTCCCATTCCTCCTCTTCATCCTTCTTCTCCTCTTTCTCTTTCTCTTCCTCTTTTTCCCCCTCCTCCTCTTCATCTTTCTCTTCCTCCTCTATCCCCCCTCCTACTAATCCCGTGCACCTTGCTTAAATACGCGTGTTTTTAATCTTTGTGAAGCACTGTGTTTCCAACATAAAGTGCGATATGATTGATATTAATTGTCCCTCCAGGTGTTCGAGGACGACTGGATCCTGTCTCAGGCTACAGACTCCGGTTGCCCTTCAGAGACTCTGTTAGAGGAAGAGGGAGCGCTTGATAAAGCCTACCTGGGCCTCCCTGCATTCCCACACCCTCCCACAGGTAAAGCTACACATTAGACCATCTGATTGATGGAGATCTACTTAGATCTGAGGAAACACCATTTCTGGGTCTTCTCTCTAGATTTCAGCCAATCATCTTACCCTCCCCCCCCTTCCTCGCCTACCCATGAGCACCTGGGGCTGGAGTGGGACCCCTCGGTGGATATCGGACGCTCGGTCTCCTGCGACGACGCTGACTCGTCGTATTTCAGCGCCAGCGCAGGTAGGAGGTTTGACTCATCGCTTCTCAGCCGCTCTACAGATCACACCTCACGTTTACTGTGTGTGTGTGTGTGTGTGTGTGTGTGTGTGTGTGTGTGTGTGTGTGTATATACTGTCTGTGTGTGTGTGTGTGTGTGTGTGTGTGTGTGTGTCTGTGTATGTACTGTCTTTGTGTGTGTGTGTGTGTGTGTGTGTGTGTGTATATACTGTCTCTGTGTGTGTGTGTGTGTGTGTGTGTCTCTGTGTGTGTGTGTGTGTATACTACTGTGTGTGTGTGTGTGTGTGTGTGTGTGTGTGTCTGTCTGTGTTTTGTACTGTGTCTGTGTGTGTGTGTGTGTGTGTGTGTGTGTGTATGTGTCTGTGTGTGTGTGTGTGTATACTATCTGTCTCTGTGTGTGTGTGTGTGTGTGTGTGTGTGTGTGTGTGTCTATGTATTTGTGTGTGTGTGTGTGTGTGTGTGTGTGTGTGCGCAGGTATGTGTCACAGACATGGCGTGAAGAGGCGGAGCTACCTCAGCTCTCTCGGCTCTCAGTCTGACATCAGCAATGACATCACCAACGAGGAAGCAGATCTGGTGAGTTTGAACAACCGTCGTGGGTTTTCTTATACAAAATAAAGGTTTTCTGGGGGCGGGGGGGAAGACCCCTAAAACCACTAAAACCACTAAAACCAGTATCAGTTGGAGTGGTTGCTATATTAAGGTGACCAGATTTCTCAGACTATCAGGGGACATTTTCAGCTCAGAAGCGTAAATACCTCCAAAACACGTGTGTTTTTAATTTTTGTAAAACTTAAAACGGGGACACTAGACCTAGAGCTGAGTATCGGATACAATATAAACTATTGAGGAAAGATGTTCCTTTGACATTGATGCAGTATGAAACAGAGATCAGCAATGCAGTCGGCAGCAGAGAAACAAGATCTGGTGGAAGTTAATGGGAGAATTGTCCAGCTTGTATTTACGTTCATAAAGTGCTCGTTTTGCTGCTGACAGACTCAGAAATATTCTAAAACCACTGAAACATTATGGAAAGGATTTCTAAGGAGGCTGACCTTTCTGTTAAAGATTAAGATCATTTTTAAAACATAAAAGTCCACCAGACTCCATGTAAATAATCAGTGATTTTAGCGTGTATAGAGCAGCATATCTCCACCAGACTCCATGTAAATAATCAGTGATTTTAGCATGTATAGAGCAGCATATCTCCACCAGACTCCATGTAAATAATCAGTGATTTTAGCGTGTATAGAGCAGCATATCTCCACCAGACTCCATGTAAATAATCAGTGATTTTAGCGTGTATAGAGCAGCATATCTCCACCAGACTCCATGTAAATAATCAGTGATTTTAGCATGTATAGAGCAGCATATCTCCACCAGACTCATTGTAAATAATCAGTGATTTTAGCATGTATAGAGCAGCATATCTCCACCAGACTCCATGTAAATAATCAGTGATTTTAGCGTGTATAGAGCAGCATATCTCCACCAGACTCCATGTAAATAATCAGTGATTTTAGCGTGTATAGAGCAGCATATCTCCACCAGACTCCATGTAAATAATCAGTGATTTTAGCATGGTAAAATACGGCTTTCTAAAACATCTCTGAGCTCTGAGCAGCGCTGCTCGATCGGCTCCGTTTGGTCAGAGTTTTCTTTCTTTCAGTCCAGTATCGGGTCTGTCAGTCACAGTGAAAACCGGGGACAGATAGAGCTCTAAAACCTCTTTTGGGGGGAGTTACATTTAATATGCAATAATACAATAATCATGGAAGTGAAACATCATCTATATACACTAAGATGTACATGATTCCTAAAAAAACCTCCCAAAACAGAAGTGTACTAATAATAATAATAATAATAATTATTCCCTTAGTATAAATAAAGACATTTACACCATAAATTTATGCAGAAAAGGCACAAATTGTTGCGTGCATGATGCTGGTGTGTGTACCCCCCCCCAAAAAAACAAAAACAAAACAAAAACAAAACAAAACAAGCCTACGCCCCTATAACAAGATAAAAACAAAATAATACTTGAATCGTCAGGAGATGAACGGATCGCAGTGATTTGGTCTGTGTGATGTTCCTCTGCAGCGATTGGACGGCTGGCTTGGCCCCGCCCACCCCAGGTGCGCCTCGCCCGTGGTGGCCCAGCGGGGCCGGTGGGCCACCTCGACGCCTGACAGCCGGGACGGAGAGCCAGTCAGCTTTGACGGCGGACGTGTGAGGGCGTGGCTGGGAGTCCACAGCCCCGCCCCCCCGGGGAGGAGGACTTCCTGCTACAAAGAGGTGCAGAAGGAGGTGGAGGTGGAGGTGCAGAAGGAGGTGGAGGTGGAGGTGGAGGTGCAGAAGGAGTTGGAGGTGGAGGTGCAGAAGGAGGTGGAGGTGGAGGTGCAGAAGGAGGTGGAGGTGCAGAAGGAGGTGGAGGTGGAGGTGCAGAAGGAGGTGGAGGTGGAGGTGCAGAAGGAGTTGGAGGTGGAGGTGCAGAAGGAGGTGGAGGTGGGAGACGTCGCATTAATTTCATTTAATTTCAAATCTTTTGAAACAAATCCATTGTGACCAACCTTTGCTCAACTGGAACTGGAGGTGCAACACAGGTGGAGAACCACACACAGAGAACCACACACAGGTTGGAGACACACACAGAATTTCATTTAATTTCAAACACAAACAAACCATTGTGACCAACCTTTGCTCAACCGAAACTAGGAAAACACACACACAGAAACACACACCACACACACAGGGACACACACACAGAGACACACACACACAAACCACACACACATACATAGACACACACACACACACACACACAGAAACACACCACACACACCACACACACATACATAGACACACACACACACACACACACACACAAACACCACACACACAGAGAGACACACACACACACACACACACACAGAGACACACACACACACACAGAGACACACACACACACACACACACACAGAGACACACACACACACACCCCCACACACACACACACACACACACACACACACACACACACACACACACACACACACACACACACACACACACACACACCACACACACAGGGACACACACACACAAAAAACACACACACAGACAGAAACACACAAACCCATGAAGTCTTGATTTAGCTGTGCATCGAGTCTGGCTGCACTTTAACTGCCATAAAAACAGCAGACTTCCTCCTTTACTTCCTTCCTCCTCCTTTACTTCCTCTTTGATGGGGTCTATGTTTGTTTGTGTGTGTGTGTGTGGGTCTATGTGTGTCACTGTGTGGGCCTGTGTGTGTGTGTGTGTGTGTGTGTGTGTGTGTGTGTGTGTGTGTGTGTGTGTGTGTGTGTGTGTGTGTGCACGAAACTAAAAGCACAACAAATACAGTCAATTTAAATGTCACACACACACACAAAATATTCATGATAACGACATCTAGTTTTTTCTTCCAAGACTGAATATGAAATGAAAAACCTTGTTGTGGTTTGTTACAGGGTCACCTGGAGGGACACCTGGAGGGACGCCTGGAGGGACGCCTGGAGGGTCACCTGGAGGGTCACCTGGAGGGTCACCTGGAGGGACACCTGGAGGGTCACCTGGAGGGTCCCCTGGAGGGTCCCCTGGAGGGTCCCCTGGAGGGTCCCCTGGAAGGTCACCTGGAGGGTCCCCTGGAGGGTCCCCTGGAGGGTCCCCTGGAAGGTCACCTGGAGGGACACCTGGAAGGTCACCTGGAGGGACACCTGGAGGGTCCCCTGGAAGGTCACCTGGAGGGACACCTGGAGGGACGCCTGGAGGGTCACCTGGAGGGTCACCTGGAGGGTCACCTGGAGGTCCCCTGGAGGGTCACCTGGAGGGACCTGGAGGGTCCCCTGGAGGGTCCCCTGGAGGGTCACCTGGAGGTCACCTGGAGGGACGCCACGTCGACGCCCTTCCTTCTCCCGCCTCCTCGCCTTCACCGTCACCTGACCTAAAAGCCTCGCCTGATTGGATGAAGCACGTATCTCCATTAAGTCTCCAGGTGAGTTGCCGAGGGTTTTGGATGATAACTGTCACATGACCGGGGCTTTGACCCAGTTGTCACAATCGAACATGATCTTTAATTGGGGGGGCGCTTCTTTGCGTTTTTGTCGTTTTTTTCTGATATTTTATACCTTTTTTTTTCAATTCATGGTCATAACAACTAATTCATATGAGATTTAAAGCTACAGTGCGTAGTTTCTGTCCCCCATGAGGGATTAAAAGTAACAACAACAAAAAGTCTTCGTGATCTCGCAAAAAAGCAACAATTAACCAGGAAAAGTGTGTGTGTGTGGGGGTGTGTAGGTGTTTGTGTAAAAGTGTGTGTGTGTGTGTGTGTGTGTGTGTGTCTAGGTTTGTGTGTGTGTGAATGGGTGGTTGCATGCATGGGTGTGTGTTTGTGAGAGAGAGAGAGAGAGTGTGTGTGTGTTTTTGTCTGTCCGTGTGTGTGTGCGTGTGTTTGTGTGTGTAGGTGTGTCTAGGTTTGTGTGTGTGTGTGTGTGTGTGTGTGTGTAAATGGGTGGTTGCATGGGGGTTTGCATGCATGTAGGTGTGTGTTTGAAAGAGAGAGAGAGAGAGAGAGTGTTTCTGTCTGTGTGTGTGTGTGTGTGTGTGTGTGTGTGTGTGTGTGTGTGTGTGTGTGTGTGTGTTTCACTCTGTGTGTGTGTGTGTGTGTGTGTGTGTGTGTTTGTGTGTTTCTCTGTGTGTGTGTGTGTGTGTGTGTGTGTAAGACAATTATAGATGGACAGTACTTTTTGCATTTTAAAAATACATTTTCACACCTTTTTGTGAACTTAGACACAATAACATAGGAAACACAGGTTGACTAAAATGACCCGTAGTTACCCTTTAAAAGGTGTGAATGTGGTGTGAGCTGTTGCCTGGAAGCAGCGGGGGTTAACAGAAGCTCTCTGTTCTGTTTTCAGGCTGAAGAAGAGGAAGCCGAGCGTCTTCTCCCCGAACAAAGGTGAGAAAAAGAGTTGCGCTCAGATGGAGCGATAACGGCCGCAGAGCACAGAACATTTCATAATAAACCACAGAGATCCAGAGGTGAGACAACAGTGTCCTCTCTGTTCCTGAAGACGAGACTCGGAGAGAAAAAACAAAGTATATGCAATATGTCTCTCTGTGCAGGGCAGTAGAAAGTGGCATGGAATGAAAGTACAAGTACCTCAACATTTGTACTTGTATTAGATAATACTGTATTCATCCCGCAGTGGGGAAATTCCCTTATTACAGCAGCAGAAAACACACAAACAACAGACAATGAGCAGAAAGTATAGGATGGATGTAAAGGGCATTAAATAAAAGGTATAGGATGGATGTAAAGGGCATTAAATAAAAGGTATAGGATGGATGTAAAGGGCATTAAATCAAAGGTATAGGATGGATGTAAAGGTCATTAAATCAAAGGTATAGGATGGATGTAAAGGGCATTAAATCAAAGGTGTAGGATGGATGTAAAGGGCATTAAATCAAAGGTATAGGATGGATGTAAAGGGCATTAAATCAAAGGTATAGGATGGATGTAAAGGGCATTAAATCAAAGGTATAGGATGGATGTAAAGGGCATTAAATCAAAGGTATAGGATGGATGTAAAGGGCATTAAATCAAAGGTATAGGATGGATGTAAAGGGCATTAAATCAAAGGTGTAGGATGGATGTAAAGGGCATTAAATCAAAGGTATAGGATGGATGTAAAGGGCATTAAATCAAAAGTATAGGATGGATGTAAAGGGCATTAAATAAAAGGTATAGGATGGATGTAAGGGGCATTAAATCAAAGGTATAGGATGGATGTAAGGGGCATTAAATCAAAGGTATAGGATGGATGTAAAGGGCATTAAATCAAAGGTATAGGATGGATGTAAGGGCATTAAATCAAAGGTATAGGATGGATGTAAAGGGCATTAAATCAAAGGTATATAATTGATGTAAAGGGCATTAAATCAAAGGTATAGGATGGATGTAAATGGCATTAAATCAAAGGTATAGGATGGATGTAAAGGGCGTTAAATCAAAGGTATAGGGGCATTAAATCAAAGGTATAGGATGGATGTAAGGGGCATTAAATCAAAGGTATAGGATGGATGTAAAGGGCATTAAATCTAAGGTATAGGATGGATGTAAAGGGCATTAAATAAAAGGTATAGGATGGATGTAAAGGGCATTAAATCAAAGGTATAGGATGGATGTAAAGGGCATTAAATCAAAGGTATAGGATGGATGTAAAGGGCATTAAATCAAGGTATAGGATGGATGTAAATGGGCATTAAATCAAAGGTATAGGATGGATGTAAAGGGCATTAAATCAAAGGTATAGGATGGATGTAAAGGGCATTAAATCAAAGGTATAGGATGGATGTAAAGGGCATTAAATCAAAGGTATAGGATGGATGTAAAGGGCATTAAATCAAAGGTATAGGATGGATGTAAATGGCATTAAATCAAAGGTATAGGATGGATGTAAAGGCCTTAAATCAAAGGTATAGGATGGATGTAAAGGGCATTAAATCAAAGGTATAGGATGGATGTAAATGGCATTAAATCAAAGGTATAGGATGGATGTAAAGGGCGTTAAATCAAAGGTATAGGATGGATGTAAAGGGCATTAAATATAGGATGGATGTAAAGGGCGTTAAATCAAAGGTATAGGATGGATGTAAATGGCATTAAATCAAAGGTATAGGATGGATGTAAAGGGCGTTAAATCAAAGGTATAGGATGGATGTAAATGGCATTAAATCAAAGGTATAGGATGGATGTAAAGGGCATTAAATCAAAGGTATAGGATGAATGTAAAGGGCATTAAATCAAAGGTATAGGATGAATGTAAAGGGCATTAAATCAAAGGTATAGGATGGATGTAAAGGGCATTAAATCAAAGGTATAGGATGGATGTAAAGGGCATTAAATCAAAGGTATAGGATGGATTAAAGGGCATTAAATCAAAGGTATAGGATGGATGTAAAGGGCATTAAATCAAAGGTATAGGATGGATGTAAATGGCATTAAATCAAAGGTATAGGATGGATGTAAAGGGCATTAAATCAAAGGTATAGGATGGATGTAAAGGGCATTAAATCAAAGGTATAGGATGGATGTAAAGGGCATTAAATAAAAGGTATAGGATGGATGTAAAGGGCATTAAATCAAAGGTATAGGATGGATGTAAAGGGCATTAAATCAAAGGTATAGGATGGATGTAAAGGGCATTAAATCAAAGGTATAGATGAATGTAAAGGGCATTAAATAAAAGGTATAGGATGGATGTAAAGGGCATTAAATCAAAGGTATAGGATGGATGTAAAGGGCATTAAATCAAAGGTATAGGATGGATGTAAATGGCATTAAATCAAAGGTATAGATGAATGTAAAGGGCATTAAATCAAAGGTATATAATTGATGTAAAGGGCATTAAATCAAAGGTATAGGATGGATGTAAATGGCATTAAATCAAAGGTATAGGATGGATGTAAAGGGCATTAAATAAAAGGTATAGGATGGATGTAAAGGGCATTAAATCAAAGGTATAGGATGGATGTAAAGGGCATTAAATCAAAGGTATAGGATGGATGTAAAGGGCATTAAATCAAAGGTATAGGATGGATGTAAAGGGCATTAAATCAAAGGTATAGGATGGATGTAAAGGGCATTACATTAAAGGTATAGGATGAATGTAAATGGCATTAAATCAAAGGTATAGGATGAATGTAAAGGGCATTAAATTAAAGGTATAGGATGGATGTAAAGGGCATTAAATTAAAGGTATAGATGAATGTAAAGGGCATTAAATAAAAGGTATAGGATGGATGTAAAGGGCATTACATTAAAGGTATAGGATGGATGTAAAGGGCATTAAATCAAAGGTATAGGATGGATGTAAAGGGCATTAAATTAAAGGTATAGGATGGATGTAAAGGGCATTAAATCAAAGGTATAGGATGGATGTAAAGGGCATTAAATCAAAGGTATATAATGAATGTAAAGGGCATTAAATCAAAGGTATAGGATGAATGTAAAGGGCATTAAATCAAAGGTATAGGATGAATGTAAAGGGCATTAAATCAAAGGTATAAGATGGATGTAAAGGGCATTAAATCAAAGGTATAGGATGAATGTAAATGGCATTAAATTAAAGGTAAATAAAGGTATGGATGTAAAGGGCATTAAATCAAAGGTATAGGATGAATGTAAATGGCATTAAATCAAAGGTATAGGATGGATGTAAAGGGCATTAAATCAAAGGTATAGATGGATGTAAAGGGCATTAAATCAAAGGTGTAGAATGGCTGTAAAGGGCATTAAATCAAAGGTATAGAATGGATGTAAAGGGCATTAAATAAAAGGTATGGTAAAGTTGCCATAGTACAAAAAACAATATAGCAGTGTAAGTAAGTGACGTTAAAATTAAATTGAATATGTAATTAAATAATATAGCAAAAGTAATTAACCATGATATATATAAATTATATTTACCTCTGACCATAAATAATATTGAAAAAGTACAACGTCCCTGTTGGCAGCACACAGATTAAGTTTCATATTTTAAGTTTGTATTTTTTATACATTTTATTTATCAGACCTTTAATATATTTTGATGTTCCTCTGACACACCCGACTGAGGTAGTACTCCAAAAAGTACCTGTCAGCAGGTACTAGGGACTTTTTTTCATAATGGAAAACCAAAAAAGGCGAGTAGATACCCGGCAGTGGAAAAACTCCAATGGAAAATGAATTCCGAGGTGTGAAAAGGCCTTTTAACACCTCCGCCTTCTCCCTCCTCCACAGTGGGACGTCCAGCAGCAGGGTCCCGTCCTCCCTGCTGTCCCCAGGCGTCCTCTGCCTCCTCCTGGCCGCAGCGCTGGCTCTTCTGGCCTGTCTGACCTGGGCCGTCCTGGAGCCGCCGTGCCACCGCAGCGGCAGGATGCCTCGCAGCTTCCACCTGACGCTGAGGTACGTCAATGGGCCGCCGCCGACCTGAAGACCACCCAGAGACGCTCGTGGACAGAGTTTGGACATCGGCACTTTTTCATCAGTCGCTACGGGACGGAGGTTTGCAACTCGACATTTAACGGTTTTATTCACATTTCAGTTCACAACACGAGCCGGACACTCAAACGTCAGAAATCTGCAGGGAACGCAGGACGACACATCTGTTTTGGATTTGTTTCTATCATTATTCATTCAAAATGAACTCCTAAAACTCAGGTAGTGTGTAACTGCCACCCGTGTTTTAGGGGTTGCAATATCTAAAAAAAAAAAAAGGCACATAATTCAACCTGAAAGTTGTTTTTTTCTTTAAACACAAACATATTTTGCCACAAAAGTGAGACAATGTCACCGGCTCACTGTCCTGTTTACATTTCACCCTGAACTTTCTAAAAATTGGTGTCAGTATCTGTAAAAAAAAAAAAAAGGCACATTACTGCGTCAGAATCAAGAAAAACATATATGTTGATTTGTATTGGAAACAGCTGAAATTACTTCCAGCACTAGTTTTTTCTTCTTGAGAAAGAAAGAAAGAAAGAAAGAAAGAAAGAAAGTTCATCCTTATCTTTTGAAAATTGTCATTTAAAGGTGTTCTAAGCAATGTTTTTTTTTTGTCACATACAGCAAACATCTAGCTGCCTGTCCCCTGAACACACTGTAAAAAACATCTAACTATCTGCTAGCTGCCTGTCCCCAGAACACACTGTAAAACTGTAAAAACATCTAACTATCTGCTAGCTGCCTGTCCCCTGAACACACTGTAAAAAACATCTCCTCACTATCTGCTAGCTGCCTGTCCCCCAGAACACACTGTAAAAAACATCTAACTATCTGCTAGCTGCCTGTCCCCCAGAACACATTGTAAAAACATCTCCTCACTATCTGCTAGCTGCCTGTCCCCCAGAACACATTGTAAAAAATTGCGTTCTCTGTAGACAGCCCAGGGTCTACAAACGCAACAAAAACAAACTGTGCCAACCTGCACCACCTACATGACAGTCTTCCAGCCAATAACCGACAAGAAGGAGGGGGGACGGGGGATAGGGGACAGGGGAGGGGGGACAGGGATGCTAGTCTTGTTTTGTTTAAAAATACTTTGAACGACAACGAGAAGTAACGTCACCCAACGTCTCTTAGAGCACCTTTTAACCAACAAAAAAACCCCAAAACAATCACCATGCTTTTTCACTAAAAGACAGAATGACAGATCCACGCTGGCTACATCTAACTGGGTTGGATTGAACTTCTTTATGACCAAATATCTGACGCAGACTTATCTTAATCTTTGCTGTTCGAGCCTCATGAGATTCGCGTGTTGCAAACCTTTAAAAAAACATTAAAATTAAAATGTTGTTGATTGTGTCAGCAGCTAAAAATGATGTTTTGTCAAATGATTTGATGGTGATTTGTGATTTATTTAGCCGTTTGCATAATATTTTTACACTCCTGGAAGCAGGACACTGATGCCTATAATTAATTCTACCACGTTCATGTTACGTTTGAAACTCACTCATTAATGTTTCTTGTCCCAGTCATTTCCAGCTTTCAGTTTGAGTTTATTTAAAGGGTAGCTACTGTTTTTTCAACCTGGTGTTCCTGTGTGTTTGTGTCTGAGTGACTGAGGGGAACAACAATCTCTGACGTTGGTCCAGTGTGAAGTGAGATCTCTGCAGTCGGCAGCAGAGAAACAAGCTACAATGGAAGTTAATGGGATAATCGTCCAGCTTGTATTTACCTTAACAAAAGTTGTTTTTGCCGCTTACAGACTCAGATTAATATTCTAAGTGTCTGACGACAATATGGAAAGGATTTCTAAGGAGGTCGGCCTTTCTGTTAAAGAGTAAAATCCTTTTTTAAACGTAAAAACATCTGGGAAATCACGTCCGCTAAACCCACCAGACTCCATGTAAATAATCAGTAATTTAAGCATCGTAAAACACACTTCATTCAGAGTCGACGGACACAAAATTAAACTATCAATAGCCGTGTTGGGTCGTCTTTTCACTTTTCCAACCATCACAACTCTAGTTTTGGTTGAAATAAGCACATAGTTTACAGATTTTATATGTGGAAAATATGTCTGCCTTATACACGCTAAAAGTATTGTTTTTTTAAATGGAGTCTGGTGGGATTAGCACCAGCGACCTCAGAGCTGTTTCTGGTTAAACAGAGAGGTCTCCAAGAGGTTTTAAAGCTCTATCTCTGAAGGGATCCTTTCCATAATGTTGTCAGACACTTAGAATATTAATCTGAGTCTGTCAGGGGCAAAACAGCACTTTAGTGGACAAAATTGACGATGCATATTTGCCGCATAGGATTACATCGCCGCCCATTCTGTGGCTGCTGGTTGAAGTGTTCATGCTCAATAAATGGACCAATGTCAAAGATCGTTGTTCCTCTCAGTCAGTTACACACTAGAAACATTAGAAAATAGGGTGCAAATTACCCTTTAATCCTCAATAATGCCATCAAGTAAATTTAAACCGTGTTAACAAAATCTTAGATTATTAATATATATTTGTCTACTACTTAGAACTACTGGTTGGAAAGTTTTATTCCAGAGACCATGCCTTTAAAGAAAGAAATGTAACAATATTGTAGCAGGATGTTTGTGAAGTAACGGGAAGTTGTAATATGTAACTATGTATCTTTATGTGTGAGAGATTTGGTCAATAAAAGCATTCGTAAACTGCCTTTTTTAGCAGACTGGGGCTACGTTATTAAATGTCCTCACTTGTTAAGTTCAAAGGTCAAATCTGATTTGGTTGATTGGGATTTGAATGACTTTTAAGTACAGGAGTTACGTTTTGGAGAAAACCCGAAGAGGTAAAATGTAAAATTCCCGACCAAGGGAACTTTATCCGGAATCATGGTATCCTGCTCCATGAAATAACTGGCCATTTTAACATAGGGGGTGTATACTTATGCCCCCTGTATTTTAACATAGGGGGTGTATACTAATGCCCCTGTATTTTAACATAGGGGGTGTATACTTATGCCCCCTGTATTTTAACATAGGGGGTATACTTATGCCCCTGTATTTTAACATAGGGGGTGTATACTTATGCCCCTGTATTTTAACATAGGGGGGTGTATACTTATGCCCCTGTATTTTAACATAGGGGGTGTATACTAATGCCCCTGTATTTTAACATAGGGGGTGTATACTAATGCCCCTGTATTTTAACATAGGGGGGTGTATACTTATGCCCCTGTATTTTAACATAGGGGGTGTATACTAATGCCCCTGTATTTTAACATAGGGGGTGTATACTTATGCCCCTGTATTTTAACATAGGGGGTGTATACTTATGCCCCTGTATTTTAACATAGGGGGGTGTGTACTTATGCCCCTGTATTTTAACATAGGGGGGTGTATACTTATGCCCCCTGTATTTTAACATAGGGGGTGTATACTTATGCCCCTGTATTTTAACATAGGGGGTGTATACTTATGCCCCCTGTATTTTAACATAGGGGGGTGTGTACTTATGCCCCTGTATTTTAACATAGGGGGTGTATACTTATGCCCCTGTATTTTAACATAGGGGTATACTTATGCCCCTGTATTTTAACATGGGGGTGTATACTAATGCCCCCCTGTATTTTAACATAGGGGGTGTATACTTATGCCCCTGTATTTTAACATAGGGGTGTATACTAATGCCCCTGTATTTTAACATAGGGGTGTATACTTATGCCCCCTGTATTTTAACATAGGGGGTGTATACTTATGCCCCTGTATTTTAACATAGGGGGTGTATACTTATGCCCCTGTATTTTAACATAGGGGGTGTATACTTATGCCCCTGTATTTTAACATAGGGGGTGTATACTTATGCCCCTGTATTTTAACATAGGGGGTGTATACTTATGCCCCCTGTATTTTTTTAACATAGGGGGTATACTTATGCCCCTGTATTTTAACATAGGGGGTGTATACTTATGCCCCTGTATTTTTTAACATAGGGGGTGTATACTTATGCCCCCCCTGTAGCCTATTTTAACATAGGGGGTGTATACTTATGCCCCTGTATTTTTTAACATAGGGGGTGTATACTTATGCCCCCTGTATTTTAACATAGGGGGGTGTATACTTATGCCCCTGTATTTTAACATAGGGGGTGTATACTTATGCCCCCTGTATTTTAACATAGGGGGTGTATACTTATGCCCCTGTATTTTAACATAGGGGGTGTATACTTATGCCCCTGTATTTTAACATAGGGGGTGTATACTTATGCCCCTGTATTTTAACATAGGGGGTGTATACTTATGCCCCCTGTATTTTAACATAGGGGGTGTATACTTATGCCCCCTGTATTTTTAACATAGGGGGTGTATACTTATGCCCCTGTATTTTAACATAGGGGTGTATACTTATGCCCCTGTATTTTAACATAGGGGGTGTATACTTATGCCCCCTGTATTTTAACATAGGGGGTGTATACTTATGCCCCCTGTATTTTAACATAGGGGGTGTATACTTATTCCCTCTGTATTTTAACATAGGGGGGTGTATACTTATACCCCCTGTATTTTAACATAGGGGGTGTATACTTATGCCCCTGTATTTTAACATAGGGGGTGTATACTTATGCCCCCTGTATTTTAACATAGGGGGTGTATACTTATGCCCCTGTATTTTAACATAGGGGGTGTATACTTATGCCCCCTGTATTTTAACATAGGGGGTGTATACTTATGCCCCTGTATTTTAACATAGGGGGGTGTATACTTATGCCCCCTGTATTTTAACATAGGGGGTGTATACTTATACCCTCTGTATTTTAACATAGGGGGGCCCCCCTGTATTTTTAACATTATACCCCCCCTGTATTTTAACATAGGGGGTGTATACTTATGCCCCTGTATTTTAACATAGGGGGCTGTATACTTATGCCCCCTGTATTTTAACATAGGGGCGTGTATACTTATGCCCCTGTATTTTAACATAGGGGGGTGTATACTTATACCCCCTGTATTTTAACATAGGGGGTGTATACTTATGCCCCCTGTATTTTAAGGAAGAACATTTATTTATTTGATATATACTCATTCACAAAGTCATTTAGTCTCCTTTAAAGGTTGGATTTTCCTTTTTTTTTTGCAGCTGGGATTAAGGTCAATGATGATATCTGCTCGTTAAAAAGACAAGAAGAAGAAAACTTCCTTCTCTGGAATCAGGAGAGGACTTTGGAACAACTATGACATTGATTTTAAGTTGGGAACCATGGGCATTAAAGGAAAAATCTTAAAAAGTCTTAAATAATCTGACACAGCAACTGTAAGTGCATGGTTAGCTTTTCTTTTAAAAATATAACTTTAAGAGATGAGAACTGTTTTCACACACACACACACACACACACACACACACACACACACACACACACACACACACACACACACAGTCTTGTCTCACTATCTTTATGGGGACCAGTCATTGACATAATGCATTCCCTAGCCCCTTACCCTAACCTTAACCATCAAATCTAAATGCCTAACCCTAACCCTGATCCTAAAACCAGGTCTTAACCCTTACCCTAACCCTAACCATAACCTAATTCTAACCCTGATCCTAAAACCAGGTCTTAACCCTCAAACAGCCCTTTAACGTT
>CM049373.1:32771844-32791844 GCA_026937815.1 Etheostoma perlongum | reverse complement strand
CAGTGTTGTCTCCATTAGGTTAGACAGAACGATAAAACGTGGGGGGAAATACAGTAGGAACTGCATAGATGATAGACATTTGTCCGTATAGCCCAGTTCAGACCAAAGATTTAGGATGAGAGGAAACCAGTGAGGGTCATGACCGAAAGAACGAGATCCAGGGTACAAGTGGCCAAAATGGGTTTCCTCAGGAAGGGGGCTGGCTTCTCCCTTAGAGATAGGGTGAGAAGCTCAGTCCTCCGAGAGGAGCTCGGAAGTAGAGCCGCTGCTCCTTCGCGTCGAAATCGAGCCAGTTGAGGTGGTTCGGGCATCTGGTAAGGATGCCTCCTGGGCGCCTCCCTAGGGAGGTGTTACAGACACGTCCAGCTGGGAGGCCTCGGGAAGACCCAGGATTAGGTGGAGGGACGTCCAGCTGGGAGGAGGCCTCGGGGAAGACCCAGGACTAGGTGGAGAGATTACATCTCCAACCTGGCCTCAGAACGCCTCGGGATCCACCAGTGGGAGCTGGTTGATGTGGCTTGGGAAAGGGAAGTTTGGGGTCTCCTGCTAGAGCTGCTGCCCCCGCGACCCGATACCGGATAAGCGGATGAAGATGGATGGATGGATGGATGGATGGAAACCATTGAGGAACATCTCAGGAACAAGTTTTAGGGGTCTGAACCGGCCCGTCTCAGCTCGACTACAACCAGCCAATGGTGTTGCTGCGACTCCACTCACTTTTACATCCAATCACAGTAATGATGTTAACACGTAAATCAGACGATGCACAGGCTAATTTAGCGATATCCGGGGGACATCCCATGATGCACTGAGCACCTCTCTACTCCGCCTCCTTTCCATCTGTATGCAACCTCATCCCATTAATGCATGTTACTAACTCAACTTCTTCCCTTTACCGGAGTCTTGTGCGCTCTCGCCCCTCTCCTCTCTCCTCCTATCACTTCCTGTAGGTGTTTCTGGCTCTGGAGCTGTGGAGCCTGGAGCTGAGGAGCCTGGAGCTGTGGAGTCTGGAGCTGTGGAGTCTGGAGCTGTGGTGCCTGGAGCTGTGGTGCCTGGAGCTGTGGTGCCTGGAGCTGTGGTGCCTGGAGCTGTGGTGCCTGGAGCTGTGGTGCCTGGAGCTGTGGAGTCTGGAGCTGTGGAGTCTGGAGCTGTGGTGCCTGGAGCTGTGGAGTCTGGAGCTGTGGAGTCTGGAGCTGTGGAGCCTGGAGCTGTGGAGTCTGGAGCTGTGGAGCCTGGAGCTGTGGTTGGAGTCACCTGCTGCCTCCATATTCCTGCTCCACACCCTCTGCTACAATTCTCCACGTCTCTCTCTGTCTGTCTCTTTCTTACCGAGCTCTATATTGTTTTTACTATACGGAAACAGAGTTGCGTCACTTTCAGCAGCCTGGATGTAACAGGAAGTGATTCGACGTCGGATTTTTAACATGCAGCGATACTGTGTGTAACACCCTTGAAGCTGCATCCTGTCAGATCACACGGCATCGCTCCGAGAGACGAACACAAAAGGAGAACTCTGCAGAGAAAACGAGAAAAACAGTGTTTTTAGGCCAGGCTAGTTAAGACCTCACTGTCCCAATTCACACTGTGTGTGTGTCTGTGTGTTTGTGTGTGTGTGTGTCTGTATGTGTCTGTGTGTGTGTCTGTGTCTGTCTGCAGACAGACACAGACACACACACACGTGTGTGTTTGTGTGTGTCTGTGTGTGTGTGTGTTTCTGTGTCTGTCTGTGTTCGTGTGTGTGTCTGTGTGTTTGTGTGTGTGTCTGTGTCTGTGTGTGTGTCTGTGTCTGTCTGCAGACAGACACACACACGAACACACACGTGTGTGTTTGTGTGTGTCTGTGTGTGTGTGTGTTTCTGTGTCTGTCTGTGTTCGTGTGTGTGTCTGTGTGTTTGTGTGTGTGTCTGTGTTTGTGTGTGTGTGTGTGTCTGTCTGTCTGTGTGTGTGTGTGTGTGTTTGTGTGTGTGTGTGTCTGTGTGTGTGCTTGTGTGTTTCTGTAAGTGCCTGTGTGTGAACACACACGTGTGTGTTTGTGTCTGTCTGTGTGTGTGTGTGTGTTTCTGTGTCTGTCTGTGTGTGTGTGTGTGTGTGTGTCTGTGTGTGTGCTTGTGTGTTTCTGTAAGTGCCTGTGTGTGTGTGTGTGTGTGTGTGTGTGTGTGTGCGTGCCTGTCTCTATGCATCTGTGTGTGTGTGTGTGTGTATGTGTGTGTGTGTGTGTGTGTGTGTGCGTGCCTGTCTCTATGCATCTGTGTGTGTGTGTGCGTGCCTGTGTCTATGCGTGTGTGTGTGTGTGTGTGTGTGTGTGTGTGTGTGCGTGCCTGTCTCTATGCATCTGTGTGTGTGTGTGCGTGCCTGTGTCTATGCGTGTGTGTGTGTGTGTGTGTGTGTGTGTGTGTGTGTGTGTGTGTGCGTGCCTGTCTCTATGCATCTGTGTGTGTGTGTGCGTGCCTGTGTCTATGTGTGTGTGTGTGTGTGTCTCTATGCATCTGTGTGTGTGTGTGTGTGTGTGTGTTACTCTCAGCAGTGGGTCTGTCTCTCTGGGACAGATCTCAGTAGGAGTTGGAGCGACAGTGTGCAATGAATCTGCGTTCTTGGTCTGAAGCTGTGAAGCGGACTTTCTGAACAGCGTCAGGACAGGAATCTGCAGAGTCTGACCCTGTCTCTATCAAATCTGGGGCTCCTTCAGTCTGAACATACACAAGGATTTAGCAACAGCTTTAAATGGACACTTCAGATCTCGATTGACTCTAGAAGAGCGAAGATTAATCAATTTAATTAATAAATTGTCAACCCTTAAAAAAATCAACTTTTTTGATAATAGATTAATCTGAGTCATTTTATAATGTAGAAAAAGGTAAAACTTGGGTTATGTCTGTTTGTTAAATGTGAATATTTTCTAGTTTCTTCTCTCCTCTGGGACAGCAAACTCAATATCTTTGATTTTTTTTGGACAAAATAAGACATTTGAGGACGTCATCTTGGACATTTTTGGAAAACTGATCCACGGTTTTCACAATTTTTTGACATTTTAGAAACCAAACAACTCATCCATTCATCCAGAAAAAAATCCACAGATTAATCGACAATGAAAACAATCGTTACTTGGAGACGTGTCTCTGTGGTATTTGAAGTGATTTTTTTTCTGGATGATTCAACCAATTGCCAAAAGCGTCTAGTTCTGACTTCTTAGGACAAGACAAGACCGAGACTTTGAGGGGTTGAGACCGAAAAGACAGAGACACGACCAAGACTTTGAGGGGTTGAGACCGAGACAAGACCGAGACTTTGAGGGGTTGAGACTGAGAAGACAGAGACAAGACCAAGACAAGACCAAGACTTTGAGGGGTTGAGACCGAGACAAGACCAAGACTTTGAGGGGTTGAGACCGAGAGAAGACCAAGACTTTGAGGGGTTGAGACAGAGAGAAGACCAAGACTTTGAGGGGTTGAGACCGAGACAAGACCGAGACTTTGAGGGGTTGAGACCGAAAAGACAGAGACAAGACCAAGACTTTGAGGGGTTGAGACCGAGACAAGACCGAGACTTTGAGGGGTTGAGACTGAAAAGACAGAGACAAGACCAAGACTTTGAGGGGTTGAGACCGAGAGACCGAGACAAGACCGAGACTTTGAGGGGTTGAGACCGAGAAGACAGAGACAAGACCAAGACTTTGAGGGGTTGAGACCGAGACAAGACCGAGACTTTGAGGGGTTGAGACTGAGAAGACAGAGACAAGACCAAGACTTTGAGGGGTTGAGACCGAGACAAGACCGAGACTTTGAGGGGTTGAGACCGAAAAGACAGAGACAAGACCAAGACTTTGAGGGGTTGAGACCGAGACAAGACCGAGACTTTGAGGGGTTGAGACCGAGAAGACAGAGACAAGACCAAGACTTTGAGGGGTTGAGACCGAGACAAGACCGAGACTTTGAGGGGTTGAGACCGAAAAGACAGAGACAAGACCAAGACTTTGAGGGGTTGAGACCGAGACAAGACCGAGACTTTGAGGGGTTGAGACCGAAAAGACAGAGACAAGACCAAGACTTTGAGGGGTTGAGACCGAGACAAGACCGAGACTTTGAGGGGTTGAGACCGAAAGACAGAGACAAGACCAAGACTTTGAGGGGTTGAGACCGAGACAAGACCAGAGACAAGAGACTTTGAGGGGTTGAGACCAAGACCGAAAGACCGACAGAGACAAGACCAAGCCTTTGAGGGGTTGAGACCGAGACAAGACCGAGACTTTGAGGGGTTGAGACTGAGAAGACAGAGACAAGACCAAGACTTTGAGGGGTTGAGACCGAGACAAGACCGAGACTTTGAGGGGTTGAGACCGAAAAAGACCAAGACTTTGACAAGACCAAGACTTTGAGGGGTTGAGACCGAGACAAGACCGAGACTTTGAGGGGTTGAGACAGAAAAGACAGAGACAAGACCAAGACTTTGAGGGGTTGAGACCGAGACAAGACCGAGACTTTGAGGGGTTGAGACTGAGAAGACAGAGACAAGACCAAGACTTTGAGGGGTTGAGACCGAGACAAGACCGAGACTTTGAGGGGTTGAGACTGAGAAGACAGAGACAAGACCAAGACTTTGAGGGGTTGAGACCGAGACAAGACCGAGACTTTGAGGGGTTGAGACCGAAAAGACAGAGACAAGACCAAGACTTTGAGGGGTTGAGACCGAGACAAGACCGAGACTTTGAGGGGTTGAGACTGAGAAGACAGAGACAAGACCAAGACTTTGAGGGGTTGAGACCGAGACAAGACCGAGACTTTGAGGGGTTGAGACTGAGAAGACAGAGACAAGACCAAGACTTTGAGGGGTTGAGACCGAGACAAGACCGAGACTTTGAGGGTTGAGACCGAAAAGACAGAGACAAGACCAAGACTTTGAGGGGTTGAGACCGAGACAAGACCGAGACTTTGAGGGGTTGAGACCGAAAAGACAGAGACAAGACCAAGACTTTGAGGGGTTGAGACCGAGACAAGACCGAGACTTTGAGGGGTTGAGACTGAGAAGACAGAGACAAGACCAAGACTTTGAAGACCAAGACCGAGACTTTGAGGGGTTGAGACCGAGACAGAGACAAGACCAAGACTTTGAGGGGTTGAGACCGAGACAAGACCGAGAGACAAAAAGACCAAGACTTTGAGGGGTTGAGACCGAGACAAGACCGAGACTTTGAGGGGTTGAGACTGAGAAGACAGAGACAAGACCAAGACTTTGAGGGGTTGAGACCGAGACAAGACCGAGACTTTGAGGGGTTGAGACTGAGAAGACAGAGACAAGACCAAGACTTTGAGGGGTTGAGACCGAGAGAAGACCAAGACTTTGAGGGGTTGAGACCGAAAAGACAGAGACAAGACCAAGACTTTGAGGGGTTGAGACCAGACAAGACCGAGACTTTGAGGGGTTGAGACTGAGAAGACAGAGACAAGACCAAGACTTTGAGGGGTTGAGACCGAGACAAGACCGAGACTTTGAGGGGTTGAGACCGAAAAGACAGAGACAAGACCAAGACTTTGAGGGGTTGAGACCGAGACAAGACCGAGACTTTGAGGGGTTGAGACTGAGAAGACAGAGACAAGACCAAGACTTTGAGGGGTTGAGACCGAGACAAGACCCGAGACTTTGAGGGGTTGAGACTGAGAAGACAGAGACAAGACCAAGACTTTGAGGGGTTGAGACCGAGACAAGACCGAGACTTTGAGGGGTTGAGACTGAGAAGACAGAGACAAGACCAAGACTTTGAGGGGTTGAGACCGAGACAAGACCGAGACTTTGAGGGGTTGAGACCGAAAAGACAGAGACACGACCAAGACTTTGAGGGGTTGAGACCGAGACAAGACCGAGACTTTGAGGGGTTGAGACCGAAAAGACAGAGACAAGACCAAGACTTTGAGGGGTTGAGACCGAGACAAGACCGAGACTTTGAGGGGTTGAGACCGAGACAAGACCGAGACTTTGAGGGGTTGAGACCGAGACAAGCCTGAGACTTTGAGGGGTTGAGACCGAGACAAGCCTGAGACTTTGATTGGGTTATATTACATTGAGTCCCGTGGGGTCCCTTCGGGTCCCCTTGGTTCCTCTTGGGTCCTCTTGGGTCCTGTGCGGTCCCCTTGGGTCCCGTCGGGTCCTAACAGGCTTGAGTTGGGTATCTACACTCTAGTTTTAACCCACTTTTTTTTTTTTTTTTTACTACGAATGATGTCAACATTAAATGGATCAGAACGCCGACCCCCTTAGGTAGTACTCCTGTGTAAAGCAGGGCAATATATCGATATTATATCGATATCATGACATGAGACTGGACATCGTCTTAGAGAGGAAGAAAGACAGACTGAGGTTTGGCTAAAAACAACAGTCCTCTTAAGAAAGAACACCCGTTTTCTGGGTGAAAGTCAAATTTGACCTGTTTTCAACGTTTTTTTGGATCAGAAATATGGGTTTCTTACAATCAAATTTCCCCAAAATAACTTGGATGCATGCAAGAATCCATACACACACACACACACACACACACACACATATATATATATATATATATATATATATATATATATATATATATATATATATATATATATATATATATATATATATATATTTGTGGAATTAATGGTTACTTCTATTGGACTTTGGTTATTTTATTCAACTTGTATAGCATTTGATTTGTTTGATTTTTTTTTAATTAAAACAGTATCCGGACCACACCAGTCTGTAATTCACTTAACATCCTCTGATATAAATTAATAAGGCAAAAATAATTAAGCTTTTTTTTTTTTCAAACTGAAAAATTAGGTGTAACGTCATTTAAATTAGGTGTAACGTCATTTAAATTAGGTGTAACGTCATTTAATTGACCATGAATAAGATAAAAGAGCCAAAAGCATTTTTTTAAAAAGCACCAAAAAACGTCAGAAAAAGCGCCAAATCTTTTTTAAATTTTGTCAAAATGGTCGACGAGGACAACGTAATGGTGAACTTCTTATGTCACATCACTCCTCTCTCCGGCTTGATAGCCCTGTGTTTTAGGATCCAACCCCCCCGCCCCCCAACCTCCCTACACAGATGCTTTCATGCTACAAACATTTCAATAAAGATATTTGCACCATAACTGGACTGGATGCAGAAAACACACAAATTGTTGCACACCAGTCCACCAGAATACAGTTAATTAAGTAATTGAGATGCTCAAAATTTCAGTTTTCAGGCGTGGCCCAATCAGGACGCCAGAAGGTCTGAGTCATCACTTGGAAATCCTTCTGTTCTTCTCTGAGTATCCCCTGCGTCCAGCTCCCCTCCCCCCAAATCCCTCAACCGCCCCTGGAGTGGGCGGGGCTCCCCTAACGAGCTCACCCCTGGCTAATCAGCTGAGTGGATTCCCATTGGCCGGGAACCCAGGGGCAAGCCTGTGGCGGGAGGTTGGCATTCATACAACTGATTGACACTGACAGGTCATTGCTACACATAATGGGATTAGAGAGAGAGAGAGAGAGAGAGAGAGACCTTATCAGAGCGGAGAGAGAGAGAGAGAGAGAGAGAGAATAGTGTTTGTGTCACTGTGCGTTTGTTCCACAGTCGCTCCGTGTTGTGCTCATTGTTACAGTGTTAGCGACATGTTGGATCAGTCTGTTCTCATGAACCATTCGTACATATAGCACTGTAAGTCATATGTTTTACACGTATATATATTACTGAATGCTCAGTAATATATATACTCTGCTGTATAAAAGCGCTCTGGTCCATGTAGGGTATGGTGTCCATATTTCCATATTTTAATTTCCCAAAAAGAAGACACTCGCCCGGCCTCGAGACACAAATTTCAGACAGACTTCTCAGAGGTTAATGAACATGCTTTATTACGCCTCAATGGTATAAAAATAACTTATGTAATAAAATAAAATATGTAACAACCTGAAAGAAAATAATAGCTCTTTTCAAATAAATAAATATGAAATAATGTTCTAAATATAGGACCTATTCTGTCGGCTTCAAAATCCAACTTCAACTAAATATCTCTTAAAACCTTTTCAGTGTAATAAGATAAGGTTTTTCGGTGTGCATGTGTGCTTTGAGATCTCCAGCACCTTTATTAGACATTGAAACATACGTACTAGCATAATATATGAGCGAGGATGGAGGAGGGATCTCTGAGGAGCTATGAGCGAGGATGGAGGAGGGATCTTTGAGGAGCTATGAGCGAGGATGGAGGAGGGATCTTTGAGGAGCTATGAGCGAGGATGGAGGAGGGATCTCTGAGGAGCTATGAGTGAGGATAGAGGATGGATCTCTTAGGAGCTATGATGGAGGAGGGATCTTTGAGGAGCTATGAGCGAGGATGGAGGAGGGATGGATCTCTTATAAGGAGGAGGGATCTTTGATGAGCGAGGATGGAGGAGGGATCTCTTAGGAGCTATAAGCAAGGAAACAGAGAGCAGCCTTCCCAGGAAGCCGTGCAGCAGAAAGCCGTTGATAACTAATCTCTCTAAAAACACATTTTCTCACATTTTTCCTCGCATCTCTTCCCGAGGGAAACAACTGAAGGAAACCTGGATGCAATTTAATAATCTGTCACTTAGGCCTACCCACAGTCACAGTTTCAGTATATGTTTTATTTGTGCTCTCTGGGAAACAAGTGGCTCAGACAGTTAACTGGACCTGAAGTCACAATTTGTCTTTCAAACCCCAGGACTAGAACCAACTATGGACCCTTAAACCAGGCCAGGACTGACAACACACAACAGCCTTTTCAGGTATCAGTACTGTACGCTGCAGGAATGGAGGCCTTTGATTTTATTTATCATTTGAGAAACAAACAAAATTCTGTCTCCAACAGCTTGTCCTTCTGCGGGGGTTCACAGGCTGTTTTGGAGATGTGACCCAAAGTAAAAGGACAGCAGACAGGGCGAGTCATCCCAGGTATGAACACACACACACACACCCAGGCTGTGCAGCCAGCAGGAGGATGAGTGTCTGAGCGTTACCAGACTAGCTGTCATGTCATCGCCTGCAGCTCTGCCGTGAATCAGCGACACAGAGAGAGAGAGAAAGAGACATGCTGACAAACTGTCAATGTAGAGAGATAGTGTAAAGGACTCGTTCCCCCATTCGTAATGCATGTTAAATGTTACAGCAGTTTACCACGTCCACATACAGCTGATTTCTACAACTGATGACTTTCTGTGCAACATCCCTGACGAGTAGTTAGCCAGATGAGAATTAGATTAGGATCTACTGTCCTTTTAAAAATTCTGGAGATCTTCATTCTCCAGAATCACAACATTTTTGTATTTTATGAAATTACAGCGATCGGCAGGGCACGTGACCGTTAAAGGTGCCCCGCCACATGTATTTCATGACTTTCTGGTAATGTCTGAAGGCCTACCTGGGATTCTGTAACTTGGTTACCGTGGTTACCTTGTTTCAAGCCATTCTAGCGTGGTATAGAAAGCCTGCAGGAAGACTCTTAGTTCTCATTAGTATTCAACCAGCTAAGCTGCTTGACTCTGATTGGCTAACAGCTAGCCAATGAGAGCCTAGCTGTCAGCATCCTTTACCCAGCTCATGAATATCTATGAGCTCAGGCAGCATGACCAGCTGTTGTGATTGGTCTGATTTCTCCATTTTTAATTTTTTTTTTTTTAAGTTTATTTGTTTATTTCACATGTCATCATTGTATATTTAAAGGAGGTAGCAGTTCATTTTCACATTCACCACATAACACACACACACACACACACACACACACACACACACACACACACACACACACAGACACATATGGCTGACATGCAAGTACACTGTCAAAAAAAAGTACAAACCAGGACCTTTAAGGAACAAAAGCTTGTCCCTGGGGTGGTACCCTTAAAGGTACATTGTTGTACCTTGAATAAGAGGATCACATTTGGACCTTAGCTGTTGTAGTACTCGAGACCGTTTTTCTATGGTCTCGGACTTGTCTCGGACTCGCTAGTATTTGGACTCGGACTTGTCTCGGTCTCGTCCACTGGTCTTGTCCAATATGGCTTCTGGTCTGGACCGAGTCCAGGTGTCTTTATTATGTTGATAATAATATTGGAGGGAAAGAGAAACCCAAAATGATTGTCTTGATACTGTCTCCGTCTTGACTTGGACTTGACTAGTCCTGGTCTTGGACTTGTCTTGGACTCGACTAAGGTGGTCTTGACTACAGCCCTGCCTGTCTGTATCTTCTAAGGGACAATATTAAACCTTTGAGGATCAATAATGTACAAATATGTACCTTACACCTCAGAAAGTCCACACACTGTACAACGGAAGGTGCATAAAAGTACCTTCAAGATGTATTTTTGTACTTTTAAGGGAACATTTGCTAAGTTTGTACCTTAGGGAACAAAAATGGACCTGTATTTGTACCTCTTTTGTTTTACAGTGTAAAAGCGGTTTTGTGTGGCAGGGCACCTTTTAAGTTTAGCGGCCTTTACAGTGAAATTTATCCCAGAAAAGGTGACTGTGAGCCGGGTACAGAGCACCGCGAGGTGACGGGTCTTTCGGAGGCTGTTGCAGTGGAGTTTATCCGCTGTGTGTCGTCGACGGTTAAGTTTAGTCTTTTTTCTAAATTCCTTTTTCTTCTTTGCCCTCCGTTTTCTTCCGGCACTTCCTGTAACTTCTTTCTTTCTTTCTTTCTTTTTTTCTTTCTTTCTTTCGTCTCGTATATGTCAAGCTTGAATTTAATTCATTATGTTTTGAGGTCTTGTGAAAGACATTTTCTTCGTGTGAATGACTCTTCATTTTCTTAACCCTCGGATTGCTTTCATCCGCTTTGGTAGGACCAGGCTAGTGGACCAGGGTCTGGTAGGACCAGGCTAGTGGACCAGGGTCTGGTAGGACCAGGCTAGTGGACCAGGGTCTGGTAGGACCAGGCTAGTGGACCAGGGTCTGGTAGGACCAGGCTAGTGGACCAGAGTCTGGTAGGACCAGGCTAGTGGACCAGGGTCTGGTAGGACCAGGCTAGTGGACCAGGGTCTGGTAGGACCAGGCTAGTGGACCAGAGCATATTGTTACTCAATATTAAAGTAAAATCCAATGCTGAAACCAAAAATATTTGCCGTCGGATTTTATAGCGACACTTCCTGTAACTTCTTTCTTTCTTTCTTTTTTTTTTTCTTTTTTTCTTTCTTTCTTTCGTCTCGTATATGTCAAGCTTGAATTTATTTAATTATGTTTTGAGGTCTTGTTAAAGACATTTTCTTCGTGTGAATGACTCTTCATTTTCTTAACCCTCGGATTGCTTTCATCCGCTTTGGTAGGACCAGGCTAGTGGACCATGGAAACGGGTGCCAGGCTGATTTGGACATCTAGGTCCTCACATGAAGCCATGGCTGTAGGACCAGGGGTCCGGCTAGTCTTGGTCTTACTATGGACCAGCGTCTGGTAGGGGCTTGTCTCGGACTCCAGGGTCTGGGCTATTGGACTCGGACTTGTCTCGGACTCGCTAGTATTCGGACTCGGACTTGTCTCGGCCTCGGCCGCTGGTCTTGCCAGATCTGGCTTTTGGGTTTTTGGTCTGGACCGAGTCCAGGTGTCTTTATTATGTTGATAATAATATTGGAGGGAAAGTGAAACCCAAAATGATTGTCCTGACACTGTCATGCATAAGACCTTTTTTTCCTGTCCTAGACTCGGTCTTGACTCAGACCCGAACCTCTTTGGACTCTGTCTTGACTTGGACTCGACTAGTCCTTGAACTCAACTAAGGTGGTCTTGACTACAGCCCTGCATAAAGCGTCCTCATTGTAATGTTAGACAAGTTCAGAGTTGCAGTGCATGTGTGAAAAGGGACTTGTTTCTTTCTAACATGAATAAGTGAAATCCTCCCAGGTTCTGTGTGTGTGTGTGTGTGTGTGTGTGTGTGTGTGTGTGTGTGTGTGTGTGTGTGTGTTGTGTGTGTGTGTGTTAAGGTAGTGAAAGGTGGAAAGAGGATGGCTGAATGAACGTAGAGGGAGACAAAGGAGGAGAGAAAAGATGAGGAAAGGAGGTAAAACTAGACTTCAACTTAATTACACCGATTAATGTGGCATGGAGAAAGCAGTTGCTCAAATGGACTAGAGAGACCGAGAGGGAGAGAGACTATTGCACTGCAAGATGCTCAAAGCTCTCCCTCTCTCTCTCTCTTTCTCATTAGACAGGATGTGTCAGCACAATACTTTATCCTCTCCTTCTTTCCCTCTCTGTCGTTACCTCTCCCTCCTTTAATTCACTTCATTCCAACGAGTTTTATTGAAATAAGGTACAATTCAGTGTATAAAATACTTGAACAAAAAACACATCACTGGCAGATTCCCAGAGTAATTTTTAAGGACAAAATAGTGGAAAAGGAAGAAACACACCCAGGAAACAGGTGTTCATGTCCTGGAGAAGTTAAGGAGAAAACACAAGACTTTCACCAGGAAACAGGTGTTCATGTCCTGGAGAAGTTAAGGAGAAAACACAAGACTTTCACCAGGAAACAGGTGTTCATGTCCTGGAGAAGTTAAGGAGAAAACACCAGACTTTCACCCAGGAAACAGGTGTTCATGTCCTGGAGAAGTTAAGGAGAAAACACAAGACTTTCACCCAGGAAACAGGTGTTCATGTCCTGGAGAAGTTAAGGAGAAAACACAAGACTTTCACCAGGAAACAGGTGTTCATGTCCTGGAGAAGTTAAGGAGAAAACACAAGACTTTCACCTGGAAACAGGTGTTCATGTCCTGGAGAAGTTAAGGAGAAAAACACAAGACTTTCACCAGGAAACAGGTGTTCATGTCCTGGAGAAGTTAAGGAGAAAACACAAGACTTTCACCCAGGAAACAGGTGTTCATGTCCTGGAGAAGTTAAGGAGAAAACACAAGACTTTCACCCAGGAAACAGGTGTTCATGTCCTGGAGAAGTTAAGGAGAAAACACAAGACTTTCACCCAGGAAACAGGTGTTCATGTCCTGGAGAAGTTAAGGAGAAAACACAAGACTTTCACCAGGAAACAGGTGTTCATGTCCTGGAGAAGTTAAGGAGAAAACACAAGACTTTCACCAGGAAACAGGTGTTCATGTCCTGGAGAAGTTAAGGAGCAAACACAAGACTTTCACCAGGAAACAGGTGTTCATGTTCTGGAGAAGTTAAGGAGAAAACACAAGACTTTCACCCAGCAAACAGGTGTTCATGTCCTGGAGAAGTTAAGGAGAAAACACAAGACTTTCACCCAGCAAACAGGTGTTCATGTCCTGGAGAAGTTAAGGAGAAAACACAAGACTTTCACCCAGGAAACAGGTGTTCATGTCCTGGAGAAGTTAAGGAGAAAACACAAGACTTTCACCAGGAAACAGGTGTTCATGTCCTGGAGAAGTTAAGGAGAAAACACAAGACTTTCACCTGGAAACAGGTGTTCATGTCCTGGAGAAGTTAAGGAGAAAACACAAGACTTTCACCAGGAAACAGGTGTTCATGTCCTGGTGAAGTTAAGGAGAAAACACAAGACTTTCACCCAGGAAACAGGTGTTCATGTCCTGGAGAAGTTAAGGAGAAAACACAAGACTTTCACCAGGAAACAGGTGTTCATGTCCTGGAGAAGTTAAGGAGAAAACACAAGACTTTCACCAGGAAACAGGTGTTCATGTCCTGGAGAAGTTAAGGAGAAATCACAAGACTTTCACCAGGAGACAGGTGTTCATGCCCTGGTGAAGTTAAGGAGAAAACACAAGACTTTCACCAGGAAACAGGTGTTCATGTCCTGGAGAAGTTAAGGAGAAAACACAAGACTTTCACCCAGGAAACAGGTGTTCATGTCCTGGAGAAGTTAAGGAGAAAACACAAGACTTTCACCCAGGAAACAGGTGTTCATGTCCTGGAGAAGTTAAGGAGAAAACACAAGACTTTCACCAGGAAACAGGTGTTCATGTCCTGGAGAAGTTAAGGAGAAAACACCAGACTTTCACCATGAAACAGGTGCTCATGTCCTGGAGAGGTTAAGGAGAAAACACCAGACTTTCACCATGAAACAGGTGTTCATGTCCTGGAGAAGTTAAGGAGAAAACACAAGACTTTCACCAGGAAACAGGTGTTCATGTCCTGGAGAAGTCACACAAAATCTTCCTGTAACTTCTTTCTTTCTTTCTTTCTTTCTTTCTTTCTTTCTTTCTTTCTTTCTTTCATCTCGTATATGTCAAGCTTGAATTTAATTAATTATGAAAAGGTTTGATTGGTGTACATATCACAAGAATTCACCAAACTAAAATCTCCTTTGCTGCCGTTTCGGTCTCCAACTTTCCATTCCTCTACTTTTCAATCCCCTGCTATAACCTCACGTGTGTGTGTGTGTGTGTGTGTGTGTGTGTGTGTGTGTGTGTGTGTGTGTGTGTGTGTGTGTGTGTGTGTGTGTGTGTGTGTGTGTGTGTGTGTGTGTGTGTGTGTGTGTCCGTTCGCTGGAACTAAAGACTGCCCACAAAACAAAAGTATGACTCATCACACACACACACACACACCCTTTATTTCACATGAATGGGTGTTTGGGGGGTGGAGGACGCTGACATGCATCAGGGCGCAGCCACTGAAAGGAGACCTGCCCCTCCTCCTTTCCTCCTTTTCTTCCCCCTCACCTTTCTTTTTCCCCTTCTTCCTTTCTCTCATCATCCCTTCTTTCTGCTTCCTCCTCTCCGAACTCTCACTTCCTTTGCCTTTCATCCTCACCTTGTTCCTATTTCTCCTCCATCTCCTACCTTTTCCCCCACCATTTCTCCTTTCTTCTCTCCTCCTCCTCCTCCCATTTTGTCCTCATCTTCCCCCTCTCTTTGTCCCCCTCCTCTGCAGCTCTCCACTTCGTCTTCCTCTTCCCTTCCTCTCATGCTACTTCCATCTCCTTCCTCTTCTCGTTCTTCCATGCATCTCTCTCTCTTTCTACTCCTTTAATGTCTCTCCTCTCCTAAATCCTTCTTTTCCTCCTTCTCCTTCCTACTTTTCCTCTCCTGCAGCCACCTTGCCCTCCCCCTGACTTCATCCCCTGTTTTTACCCCTCATCTACTTTTACATTGTGTGTTCTCTGAACTCCTCCATCTTTGTCCTCATCTTCCCCCTCTCTTTGTCCCCCTCCTCTTCAGCTCTCCGTTCGTCTCTCCACTTCTTCTTCCTCTTCCCTTCCTTTCACGCTTCCTCCTCCATCTCCTTCCTCTTCTCTTCCTTCCATGCATCTCTCTCTCTTTCTACTCCTTTAATGTCTCTCCTCTCCTAAATCCTTCTTTTCCTCCTTCTCCTTCCTACTTTTCCTCTCCTGCAGCCACCTTGCCCTCCCCCTGACTTCATCCCCCTGTTTTTACCCCTCATCTACTTTTACATCATACGTTCTCTGAACTCCTCCTCCATCTTTGTCCTCTTGATCCTTTCATCACTCTTTTCCTCCCGGCCTCTAACTCATATCTTCTTTCTTGTAGCCTACTTTCTTCTTCCATCCCTTTTTCTTCCCCTCTTGCTCCTCTTCATCTCCCCCTTTTCCTCAGCTTTTCCTATCCTCCCATCCCTTCTCCATCTTCTCCTGCTCTCCTTTTTTTTGCCCCTATCTCCCTTCTTTCCACACTTTCTGCTCCATTTCTCCCGTGTAAAGCACACAGTTTTCGTGCTTTTTTATTTCACTTCAAGGCTGACTTATTCTGTCTGTCACTCACACATTTTTCCATCCCTCTATTACACAAATGTAACCCCATGTTCTCCTCCTTGCATCCTTTACTTCTCTTTTCCCCTACTTCTCTCCTTTTTGGCATTTTCTTCCTTTCTTTCTCCCCTCCTCCCATCTCTGTTATTCTAGCAGTCAAGATTGATTAGATATCGAAGTTAATCCCAGATAAACTCCTCCGCTTATAGCTCGCTCGCCTCAACCAATCACAGAGCCGCCTACTGCCAACAGGGGCTCTAAACTGCGTCCCGATTGGCCGACAGCTGCCACATGCCGCCCCATTTCATACAGTCTGTAGTCACGGGCACACCACACGCCCCGGGATGAGTGAGCGGGAAATGAACGTGACAGGCTGTGCTTAGAGCCTGTATACACACACACACACACACACACACACACACACACACACACACACACACACACACACACACACACACACACACACACACACACACACACTCTATTACTCACTCACCCATGTAGCTTAGCATGAAAAGGCAAACAAAGGCCATGTTTTGTGAATGTAGACTCAGAGATTCAAAGGAAACGGTGCATTTGGACTTTTTGAACCCGTTGGTTTTAGTAAATGCGCATAAAGTATTATCAACATTTCTGTAAAACTATGAAATATACAAATAAAATCACAGGATACTGCAAAATATATAGCGTTACATTTCTGTGATGTCTGACAGTTGTTAGCTGGTCATGCTAGATTAGGGTGACCAGACGTCCCCGGTTTCCGGGGACAGTCCCCGGTTTTGGTTACCTGTCCCCGGCTGGATCTGTCCCCAGAAATGTCCCCGGTTTTCACTGTGACTGACAGACCCGATACTGGAATGAAAGAAAGAAAACTCTGACCAAACGGAGCCGATCGAGCAGCGCTGCTCAGAGCTCAGAGATGTTTTAGAAAATCACTGATTTTTACCATGCTAAAATCACTGATTATTTACATGGAGTCTGGTGGAGATATGCTGCTCTATACACGCTAAAATCACTGATTATTTACATGGAGTCTGGTGGAGATATGCTGCTCTATACACGCTAAAATCACTGATTATTTACATGGAGTCTGGTGGAGATATGCTGCTCTATACATGCTAAAATCACTGATTATTTACATGGAGTCTGGTGGAGATATGCTGCTCTATACACGCTAAAATCACTGATTATTTACATGGAGTCTGGTGGAGATATGCTGCTCTATACATGCTAAAATCACTGATTATTTACATGGAGTCTGGTGGAGATATGCTGCTCTATACACGCTAAAATCACTGATTATTTACATGGAGTCTGGTGGACTTTTGGATTTTATTTTTAAAAAATGATCTTAATCTTTAACAGAAAGGTCAGCCTCCTTAGAAATCCTTTCCATAATGTTATCAGACACTTAGAATATTAATCTGAGTCTGTCAGCAGCAAAACGAGCACTTTATGAACGTAAATACAAGCTGGACAATTCTCCCATTAACTTCCATTGTAGCTTGTTTCTCTGCTGCCGACTGCAGCGATCTCGTTTCATACTGCATCAATGTCAAAGGAACATCTTTCCTCAATAGTTTATATTGTATCCGATACTCAGCTCTAGGTCTAGTGTCCCCGTTTTAAGTTTTACAAAAATTAAAAAACATGACGTGTTTTGGAGGTATTTACGCTTCTGAGCTGAAAATGTCCCCGGATTTAGTCTGAGAAATCTGGTCACTTTATATTAGCTTATTTAGCCTACATGTTAGCTGGTCATGCTAGCTAGCTAGCTTGAAGACGTTCAAACTCTTGGAAGTAGGCTAAATCTTACCTGTTAAGCACGGTAAAGAAGCATCGGCGGGAGTTTTAACCTGGCGGTCGTTACGATAATTTTTTTTTTTTTTAAATTTCATCTTCCCATCGCACTATTAATGAAATCCCAATCAAAACGTGCCAGTGATTGGTTGGTAATGTTAATCCGGTGTGTGTGTTATGTGGTTATTAATGTGATGATGAACTGCTTCCTCCTCTGTCAATACTATTTCAAAACCACTACAAAAAGCAATCAAATGCTATAAAAATTGAATAAGACGCCCCAAAATGAATGAAAGTAGAGATTTGTACTTGGCAAAGAGCGTTGGGTGGAATCAATCATGTTATTTTGGGGAATTAAAAAGGACATTGATATAGGACAACATGAGGACAACATGAAGACACCATGAGGACAACATGAGGACAACATGGGGACAACATGAGGACAACATGAGGACAACATGAGGACAACATGGGGACAACATGGGGAAAACATGAGGGCAACATGGGGACAACATGAAGGCAACATGAGGGCAACATGAAGACAACATGAAGGCAACATGAGGGACAACATGACATGAGGGCAACATGAGGACAACATGAGGGGCAACATGAGGACAACATGAGGGGACAACATGAGGACAACACGAAGACAACATGGGGACAACATGAGGGCAACATGAGGACAACATGAGGGACAACATGAGGGACAACATGAGGGCAACATGAGGACAACATGAGGGCAACATGAGGACAACATGGGGACAACATGAGGGGCAACATGACATGGGGACAACAACACGAAGACAACACGAGGACAACATGACAACATGAGGACAACATGAGGGCAACATGAGGACAACATGAGGACAACATGAGGGCAACATGAGGACAACATGGGGACAACATGAGGACAACACAAGGGCAACACGAAGACAACACGAGGACAACATGAGGACAACATGAGGGTAACATGAGGGTAACATGAAGACAACATGGGGACAACATGAGGACAACATGAGGGTAACATGAGGGTAACATGAAGACAACATGGGGACAACATGAGGGCAACATGAAGACAACATGGGGACAACATGAGGACAACATGAGGGTAACATGAGGGTAACATGAAGACAACATGGGGACAACATGAGGGCAACATGAAGACAACATGGGGACAACATGAGGACAACATGAGGGCAACATGAAGACAACATGGGGACAACATGAGGGCAACATGAAGACAACATGAGGGTAACATGAAGAAGACAACATGGGGACAACATGAGGACAACGTGAAGACAACATGGGGACAACATGAGGGTTCTCTGTAGAAGGATTTTGAACGGTAATAGACGATCTCTGGCCACATCTCACTCATCTGGCTTTGAGTGATCTCTCCTCACAATAACACACATTCTTAGAAAACCTTTCGCTATAACATCCATCTGTGTGTGTCTGTCCGTCCGTCTGTCCTCGGGTGCATCCATGTCAGTCCCTCTGTCTGGTTATTTATTACCCATCAGCCCCTGCTGTAGCGAGGCATGCCAAGGCTGGTCGCTCTGTCCTCAGGAGAACTCTCTCTCTCTCTCTCTATCTCTACCTCTCATTACCCCCTTTCTCACTCCATCGATGCCTCTCTCTCTCTCTCTCTCTCTCTCTCTCTCTCTCTCTCTCTCTCTCTCTATCTCTCTGTCTCTCTCTCTATCCGTCAGTGTCTCTAGCTCTCTTTTTATGCCGCTGTCTGGCACTTTTTCTGATTCATTCCTTCTGTCCGTTGTTTTTTTTTCCTGTTGTTTTCCATCTTCTGTTTTTTCGTCTATCGCTGTTTGCACATGCACGCACACGCACGCACGTACATGCACGCGCACGCACGCACGCACGTACATGCACGCGCACGCACGCACGTACACACTCTGCTATCACCAGAGGACTCTAGACATCCCTGTCTGCTGACATCCAGGCGACATTGGATTGCGTATGTTTGGATTGTTTGGGTGTGTGTCTGAGTGTGTATCTGTTGTTTGGCCTTTATCTGTTAAGAGAAGTAGGTAGGTAAATATGTATGTAGGTAGATGGGCAGGTAGGTATGTAGATATATAGGTAAATATGTATGTAGGTAGATATGCAGGTAGGTATGTAGATATATAGGTAAATATTTATGTAGGTAGATAGGTAGGTAGGTAGGTAGGTAGGTAGTAGATAGTAGGTAGGTTGGTAGATCTTTGTTTCATTCAGCTTCCAAACCAGCAGAAATACAGAGGATGTTTTGAAGAGATGGAGTGATGGAGATATTGAAGAATGGAGGCCGCGGAGGATGAGTTGAGAGAGGTTCTGAAAGAGGGAAGTTGGAAATAAATGGCTGGAGGAGAGAAGAAAGAAAGTGTGAGGGGGGAAAAGAGACTTGAGAGGGAATTAAAGATGAAACCATGTTGGCTTGTTTGTCAACTCTGCCCTCAAGAGGTGTGTGTGTGTGTGTGTGTGTGTGTGTGTGTGTGTGTGTGTGTGAGAGAGTGTGAGTGAGAAATTTCAGCTATGGAGC
>CM049373.1:32644344-32766844 GCA_026937815.1 Etheostoma perlongum | reverse complement strand
ACACACACACACACACACACACACACACACACACACAATAGACAAGAGGGCAGCTTGTTGGGAATTTGGCGCTTCACTTGTTTTGGTCAATGAAAAATTCTCTCTCTCTCTCTCTCTCTCCCTCTGCCTGTCTGTCTCTCTCTCTCCATCTGTCTGTCTTGCTCTCTCCCTCTGTTTTTCTCTGTCTCTCTCTGCCTCTGTCTCTCCATCTGCCTGTCTGTCTTTCTCTCTCTCCCTCTGTCTCTCTCTTTCCCTCCCTCTCTCTCTCTCTCTCCATCTGTCTGTCTTGCTCTCCCTTTGTTTTTCTCTCTGTCTCTCTCTCTCTCTCCCTCTGTCTGTCTTGCTCTCTGTCTCTCTTTCTCTCTCTCTCTCTAAATGTGTTGATATTTTTGAGTCTATGCATGAATTATTGGCCTGTTGTTAAAGGATTGCTGTATTTTTTGTAAATAACTTGTTGGAGGGTTGATAGAACAAAGTTAGGCTATACCTTTTAAAATCTGTCTCTCTCTCTCTCTCCCCCTCTCTCCTCTCTCTCTCTCTCTCTCTCTCTCTCTCTCTCTCTCTCTCTCTGTTGTTGTTGATGTCGAAGCCCCCATGAACCCCTTCCCTCCCTGGCTGCTCTTTCATCCCATTTGATCATTAGTAGCCCTCTGTGCGATGTGATTGGCTGATGAATCACATATGCAGTGTGACTCTGTCTCTATTGTTCCCGTGGAAACCTGATGCTTAAAACACCTTTTTAAATCGGCTTAATACGCCCAATAAATCGCCTCGGTAACAGTTCCGTCATGTAACATTGTGTTTATGTTTGCTCTAATGTTGCTGCAGCAGATTTAAAGTGCAGCCGACTGTAAACAATGGTTTTTTTTTTTCTCAATAGTTCAACAAGGATTTTTATTATCGCTGCAAAATGTGTAAAATATTCATTTCATAGCCACAACTTCATCAAATTAATGATTTAATCTTTTGTCTTGGTCGTTATTTTTTGGAAGGAGAGGGAGAAGAGAACCGGAATAAAAACACACCGCCATATTAGAAGATTTTTTTTGTGATGGAGGGGGAGGAGGCTCATAGGAGCTCTTTAGCAATGCAAATTAGTTTTTTTCTTTAACTGGCTCGGGCACCTGCTGTCTCGAGCATGCGCGTGGCCCCCCCTTCTGCCTCTGGAACTCGCCTCCCTCCCTCAGCCTCCCTCCCTCCCTCCCTCCCTCAGCCTCCCTCCCTCCCTCCCTCTCTCCCTCCCTCCTCTTCAGAATGTGGCTCCTTATCCACGGACGCTGTTGGAGCTTTGAGACGGATATTTAAGAATATGTAAGGAAGAAGGAGCGGATTAAAACGCGTCTCTGCATAAGGAGAGGAATAGACCGTAGTGGTCCCTAATACTGTATCTGAAGTCTCTTTATATAGACCTTAGTGGTCCCCTAATACTGTATCTGAAGTCTCTTTATATAGACCTTAGTGGTCCCTAATACTGTATCTGAAGTCTCTTTATATAGACCTTAGTGGTCCCCTAATACTGTATCTGAAGTCTCTTTTATATAGACCTTAGTGGTCCCCTAATACTGTATCTGAAGTCTCTTTTATATAGACCTTAGTGGTCCCCTAATACTGTATCTGAAGTCTCTTTTATATAGACCTTAGTGGTCCCCTAATACTGTATCTGAAGTCTCTTTTATATAGACCTTAGTGGTCCCTAATACTGTATCTGAAGTCTCTTTTATATAGACCTTAGTGGTCCCTAATACTGTATCTGAAGTCTCTTTATATAGACCTTAGTGGTCCCCTAATACTGTATCTGAAGTCTCTTTATATAGACCTTAGTGGTCCCTAATACTGTATCTGAAGTCTCTTTATATAGACCTTAGTGGTCCCTAATACTGTATCTGAAGTCTCTTTTATATAGACCTTAGTGGTCCCTAATACTGTATCTGAAGTCTCTTTTATATATAGACCTTAGTGGTCCCTAATACTGTATCTGAAGTCTCTTTATATAGACCTTAGTGGTCCCCTAATACTGTATCTGAAGTCTCTTTTATATAGACCTTAGTGGTCCCTAATACTGTATCTGAAGTCTCTTTTATATAGACCTTAGTGGTCCCTAATACTGTATCTGAAGTCTCTTTTATATAGACCTTAGTGGTCCCTAATACTGTATCTGAAGTCTCTTTTATATAGACCTTAGTGGTCCCTAATACTGTATCTTTTATATAGACCTTAGTGGTCCCCTAATACTTATATAGCTTTTGAGGGGGGCAAATTCACTGGGACGGGCAAAGCAGAGAAAGGGGAGGTATCCTTGCCCCTTATGATGTCATAAGGAGCAAGATTCCAAACGGGCCCTTTAATGTTTCATTTCACTAAGTGTAATAACAGTTTATGGTTCCAACTGTTATTCCTAAAACTGCCAGAAACACATCAAATTGCTGCATAGAGTATAGAAAAATCCCGCGTCGTTCTTTCATTCATTAAGGATCGCACAAACGACTTATGGGGGCGTTTTTTTGTAAGCGGGAGGACATGTCTCGGAGCGTACTCTGATCCAGCACTGTGTCGTGAAGGCAAAGAAACCCCCGAATCCATTACAGCACAACGGCGTCGTCCCTCTGACATGATGCCGTTCACTGTGATGGATTGTGCATCTCAGGAGAGTTCAAGTCTTTGCAAGTTGTTTTTCAATCTGTTAGAGAGATGAAGGAAACCCACTCGCTGCCTGAAAGGTTGTTTTTAAAAAAAAAATATATGTATTTACTTGTATATGTTTTTAGAAAACTGCCGACAGTAACGCTGTGTGACGGATAGACGAATAGACAGATGATGTTCTTGGACTCATTGAAGCCATGTCGCTTCATTTAATGAAAAAATCCCAACACTGTAAACCGTCGATGTTGAATTTAATGCTAAAATCTCACAGTATCTTACTGTTTTACTGTTACACGGGATCATACTGTGAGTGGCGATGCATTCTGTGAGAAAATAATAATAATACTAGAACTGCAAGCAGTTACAACGGGGGTCCAAGCCTCCCCGACGCCCCCAGCGACCCGGGGAAATGTTCTATGTTGATTATAGCGCCCCCTAAGGGCCTATCTTTACCAAATTTGGTACAGAGCCTCTGAGCGGGATGTTCAACAACCTTCACAGGTTTGGTATCGATAGCATTTATTGTGGCAGAGATATTGCAATTGCAAATTTCCCATTAAAATGCGTTGGGTGTTTTGAAAACCAATAAGCGTTGATTATAGCGCTTCCTAATGTCCAATCTTTACCATATTTGGATGAGAGCACCAAGAGTGGGCCTAGAAGGAACCCATCAAATCTTGTAAAAATCGGATGAGCGGTTCATGAGATCTAAACTTGTATTTGTAGCGCCCCCTAGTGGCCAATGTTCGTGAAATTTGTTTTAGAGCCTCAAAGGATCATACCAAGGAATATTCTAACGTTTGGCTCTGATAGCATTTATCTTAAGTGCCTAAGATATGCCAAAGTCGGTGTTTTCGTAGTTAGCAACACAAATTTGTATACGCGTAATGCGCGCATTTTTAATGCTATAAAAAATCTTTATGTAACTTTGTGTCAGGTCGGTCTGGAGATGCTACTCTGTGAGAAAATAATAATAATATTACAGCGTTGTCTGCGAATGTTACAGATTACGAGCCCTGTTTTAATCTCCCTAAGTGCGCGTGAAGCGCCCAGGCGCATGCAGGGTGAAGAATCCACTTTTGGTAGTTTGACGGCGGAAAAGGGGTCCGTGTGCCGGACTGGAGGCGTGTTCTGGGCGTAACATGCAATCAACCAATCAGAAGGTCATCTCCCATAAGGCAAGCACGTCCAGAATGCACCTGAACACACCTCCCTGTAAGACCAGCACGCCCAGAATGCACCTGAACACACCTCCTTGTAAGACCAACACGCCCAGAATGCACCTGAACACACCTCACTGTAAGACCAATATGCCCAGAATGCACCTGAACACACCTCCCTGTAAGACCAGCAGCCCAGAATGCCCAGAATGCACCTGAACATGCACCTGAACACACTCCCTGTAAGACCAGCACGCCCAGAATGCACCTGAACACACCTCCCTGTAAAGACCAATATGCCCAGAATGCACCTGAACACACCTCCCTGTAAGACCATGCACCTGAACACACCCCAGAATGCACCTGAACCTCCCTGTAAGACCAGCACAGAATGCACCTGAACACACCTCCCTGTAAGAATGCACCTGAACACACCTTCCTGTAAGACCAACACGCCCAGAATGCACCTGAACACACCTCCCTGTAAGACCAACACGCCCAGAATGCACCTGAACACACCTCCCTGTAAGACCAACACGCCCAGAATGCACCTGAACACACCTCCACCCCTGGGCGCATAGATGGGCGCAGGGGCATTTCCCATTTTAATGACGTGGGCGCTAGACGGTCTTAAAACTGTAAGATAGTGCCCTACAGGGACTCTCTAACAGCCAGGTGCGTTTGTACCTTGGAGCATCGCTGTTGTGATGGAGGAGCTACACCGTAGTAGTTTTGTAGGCACGTGTGTGTGTGTGTGTGTGTGTGTGTGTGTGTGTGTGTGTGTGTGTGTGTGTGTGTGTTACAAGCATAGTGTGTGCGATCTGTGCATGAGCCTAGGCGCATTTCCCTAATGTGTAAATGGCTTTATATAGTGCTTTTCTAGTCGTCATGACTACTCAAAGCGCTTTTACATGGTACAGGAACCTTTCACACACAGCGGCCGAGGCTGCCGTGCAAGATAAGATCAGATACACTCACACACGTTTACACGCCGATGGTGTAGCCTCGGGGGAAACTCAGGGTTCAGTGTCTTGCCCAAGGACACTTCGACATGGGACTGCAGGGCCGGGGATCGAAGTTATTTTTGGAATTTATGGTCAATAAACCTCATTTATAGGAAATTTTACCTAATGTTTGAGTTAGAAAAGGGTTAAAGGGAATGGGACAGGACCTCTGATTGGTTGATTGCATATTATGCCCAAAACACACCTATGATTAACCCTCATGTTGTCCCCATGTTGTCTTCAGGTTGTCCTCATGTTGTCCTCATGTTGTCCTCATGTTGCCTTCATGTTGTCCTTCATGTTGTCCTCATGTTGTCTTCATGTTGTCTTCATGTTGTCCTCATGTTGCCTTCATGTTGTCCTCATGTTGTCTTCATGTTGTCCCCATGTCGTCCTCAGGTTGTCCTCATGTTGCCTTCATGTTGTCCTCATTTTGTCTTTATGTTGTCCTCATGTTGTCTTTATGTTGTCCTCATGTTGCCTTCATGTTGTCCTCATGTTGTCTTCATGTTGTCTTCATGTTGTCCCCATGTCGTACTCAGGTTGTCCTCATGTTGCCTTCATGTTGTCCCCATGTTGTCCTCATGTTGCCTTCATGTTGTCCTCATGTTGTCTTTATGTTGTCCTCATGTTGTCCTCATGTTGTCCCCATGTTGTCCTATACCAATGTTCTTTGTAATTTGTCCCAAAATAACATGATTTTATTCCCCAAAATAACATGATTGATTCCACCCAACGCTCTTTGCCAAGTACAAATCTCTACTTTCATTTTAATTTTGAAAACAAATGGAAGTGTTTTTGAAATAGTATTGAGTAAAAGTTGACATATTCCAGTCTGTGATTATCATCAACATCCATTCCTTTAATTTTAGTCTCAATAATTCCTAATTTCTGCTTTTCTAACTCAAACATTAGGTATCATTTCCTATAAATGAAGTTTTTGACCATAAATTCCAAAATAACTGTAAAACTAAAGTTAACAAGTCAGTGTTACGTAGTGTTGAAAACGGCAAAAAAAAGTGACAAACATTGAAAAAAAAAACATCAAAAGTGTTGAAAAAAGGGACAAGAAAAGTAAGAAAAAGTTAAATTGATTGATTTTCAATTTTGACGGGAAGACAACACGAGGGTTGAAGGGAATGGGAGAGGGCCTCTGATTGGTTGATTGCATGTTACGTCCAAAGCACCCCTCTGATTAATGAAGACACTAAGGACAACCCTTTAGGACCATGCGCCCGCCCCACACCGACCCTTTTATCTGCCGTTAAAGTAGCAAAAGTGGATTTGGACACGCCCTGAAAATAGAGCCCTAAATAGTTTTGGGGAGTTGTGTCAGGTCACAGTCCTCCGCGAAAATGCAGCTGTTCCGAGCGTGAGTCTTTTGAGCCTTTGACATCTGGCTGACTGACATCATTTGTTGATTATTTGACAGAGTTTGGTCTGACTGTTGATCATCGATTTATTGTTTTAGATTCAATTAAATTTGACGATTTGCGGCAGGGCTACAACTATCGTCACACTGGATCAATGTGTGGGTTATTTCCTGGATGAATGGATGAGTTGTTTGAACTCTAAAATGTCCGCAAATGAAAAATGTGCCTCAGTGTTTTCCCAAAAAAAGCCCAAGACGACGTCCTCAAATGCCTGAGATGTTCATCTCCTCTGTGATTGGTCACACAGTAGTAGTGATATGGAGTTTTCTGACGTTTATCTGTTGTTTAGACCACATGAATGTCTTCATAACGAACAGATTATTGAGTTTGGTGCAGCTATACCTTTGATATAGTCATCGTCTGGACGTTGCAGTCCCACATCTACTACTCGTCTCCCAGCCAGAGAGACAATGAGACGACATGGTGCACAGTTTAGATGTGTCCACAGCCGATATGAAGAGATTATTTGATCAGAAAATTAAATGGAGGAAAAAAAAAAAAAAACCTCTGCTGGAAAGACTTAGGAGATAACATAAAATCGGTATTAAGCGAGACAGACTGATAGCATCGCCATGGATAAAATATTTAGCTGGCTTTCCAAATCAGCCTTTTCCCTGTGTGTGTGTGTGTGTGTGTGTGTGTGTGTGTGTGTGTGTGTGTGTGTGTGTGTGTGTGTGTGTGTGTGTGTGTGTGTGTGTCCCAAAAATCCTAACCGGCATGCCTGTTCGCTGTGGAAAACAGGGTCAGGCTGGGGAAGAAGAAAAAAAGAGAAAGCGAGAGCGAGCCCATGATGGGCAGATAAAGGCTTGTCTGTGTCTGAGGGAGAAGAGAGCGAGGAGGATGAGAGGAGGAGGAGGAGGAGGAGGAGGAGGGCAGTGTGATGAAGGGGCCTCTCTGTTGAAGGCCAGAGTTGCGGCTCTATAGATGGCTCCCATGGCGGACAGAAACAAGGAATTTAGTCTGTGAGTCGGCCTCTGTAACGCCATAATAGGCTCTTATAATGATGCCGTTATGGACAGGGAGAGGGGGTCACAGAAAAACACAGAACGTCCCTTTAAACTGGGGGCTTGTTGTGAGGAATGCCTATAGTGTGATGTTAGATGGATGAGCTGTTGGGTAATTGGTAGGAACAAGAGAAAAGCTGGATCTGGGGCAAAGTTTAGGGCCTGGACATAAACAACAGCAGAGCATCTGACGAATAAACCTCATTTATAGGAACTTATACTTAATGTTTGAGTTAGAAAAGGGTTAAAGGGAATGGGACAGGACCTCTGATTGGTTGATTGCATATTACGCCCAAAACACACCTATGATTAACCCTCATGTTGTCCTCATGTTGTCCCCATGTTGTCCTCATGTTGCCCCATGCTGCCCTCATGTTGCCCTCATGTTGTCCTCATGTTGTCCCCATGTTGTCCTCATGTTGCCCTCATGTTGTCCTCATGTTGTCCTCATGTTGTCCTCATGTTGTCCTCATGTTGCCCTCATGTTGCCCTCATGTTGTCCTCATGTTGTCCTCATGTTGCCCTCATGTTGTCCTCATGTTGTCCTCATGTTGTCCTCGTGTTGTCCTCATGTTGTCCTCGTGTTGTCCTCATGTTGTCCTTGTGTTGTCCTTGTGTTGTCCTCGTGTTGTCCTCATGTTGTCCTCATGTTGTCCTCGTGTTGTCCTCATGTTGTCCTCATGTTGTCCTCGTGTTGTCCTCATGTTGTCCTCATGTCGCCCTCATGTCGTCCTCATGTTGTCCTCATGTCGTCTTCATGTCGTCCTCATGTCGTCCTCATGTTGTCCTCATGTTGTCCTCATGTTGTCCTCATGTCGCCCTCATGTCGTCTTCATGTCGTCCTCATGTCGTCCTCATGTTGTCCCCATGTTGTCCCCATGTTGTCCTCATGTTGTCCCCATGTTGTCCTATATCAATATTCTTTTTAATTCCCCAAAATAACATGATTGATTCCACCCAACGCTCTTTGCCAAGTACAAATCTCTACTTTCATTAATTTTGGGGCGTCTTATTCAATTTTATAGCATTGTAAAACAAATGGAAGTGTTTTTGAAATAGTATTGAGTAAAAGTTGACATATTCCAGTCTGTGATTATCATCAACATCCATTCCTTTAATTTTAGTCTCAATAATTCCTAATTTCTGCTTTTCTAACTCAAACATTAGGTATAATTTCGGCAGGTTCAAATCTGAAGTTATCCTGACTTGGTGTTAAGAATGAAATGACAAGCCGTTCTCGTCCCTGACTCGCTTGGTCCGGGGCTCTTTTTGACCTGTTGGTGTCGGTATGGGACGGCAACTTTCCCACGCTTTGTAAGAGGTGGGTAGTAACAAAGTACTGTACTCAAGTAGATTTTTCTGATATTTTTACTTTACAAATTATTTTTGTGCAGACTTTTTACTTTTACTCCTTACGTATTTAACACGAATATCGGTGCTTTCTCCTTACATTTGCCAAAATTGGCTCATTTCTTTAGTTTCGATTAATTTCAGTGGAGTTACCGATATTATTTCCCGCGTCATTAATACCAAATTCAATCTGATCGTATGGGACTATACGTTGCTCTTGACGCACCACTACGTTTTGCCATCTAGTGACAAACACTCCAAAGAACACGCATTTTTTGGGGTGAAAGTCCTTTTTGTTTATCCCTGAAAAATCACGCATAAAACCACTTTTGAGCGTACACACGTTCCACCAAAACAAGTTCCTTCCTGAGGCTGCTTAGCAGCGGCACCGTGGTGCCGTCCGGCTCCTGGCGACGCCAAGGCGATTGTGATTGGTTCTGCAGCGCTGAGTAGGAAGGTCTCAAATTAGAGATTTGCTCTGCCAGTCAGTCTGGTTCAAGAGCCCGTTCAAGCCCATTTCTGATTTTTCTAAATCGAGGCACCAATCACAACCGTTGAGGCGGCTTTTTACACGATGACGATAGCGCAGCGATGGCGAGCAGTTTTTTGTTTACATCCAACATGGCGGCCGACGTACCGCAGCAACCCGTTGATGCCTGTCACTGGCAATGAGAGTCGAGGGCTGATGTGAGTCGTACACAGCAGCAGCCTATCTCCACCAGACTCCATGTAAATAATCAGTGATTTTAGCGTGAATAGAGCAGCATATCTCCACCAGACTCCATGTAAATAATCAGTGATTTTAGCGTGTATAGAGCAGCATATCTCCACCAGACTCCATGTAAATAATCACTACTTTTAGCGTGTATAGAGCAGCATATCTCCACCAGACTCCATGTAAATAATCAGTGATTTTAGCGTGTATAGAGCAGCATATCTCCACCAGACTCCATGTAAATAATCAGTGATTTTAGCGTGTATAGAGCAGCATATCTCCACCAGACTCCATGTAAATAATCAGTGATTTTAGCGTGTATAGAGCAGCATATCTCCACCAGACTCCATGTAAATAATCAGTGATTTTAGCGTGTATAGAGCAGCATATCTCCACCAGACTCCATGTAAATAATCAGTGATTTTAGCGTGTATAGAGCAGCATATCTCCACCAGACCCCATGTAAATAATCAGTGATTTTAGCGTGTATAGAGCAGCATATCTCCACCAGACTCCATGTAAATAATCAGTGATTTTAGCATGGTAAAATACGGCTTTCTAAAACATCTCTGAGCTCTGAGCAGCGCTGGCTCTGTCTGTCTGGAGTCTGCGGGTGTGTAGGGTGTGCGACTATTGGCTCAGTTTGGTCAGTGTTTTCTTTCTTTCATTCCAGTTTCGGGTCTGTCAGTCACAGTGAAAACCGGGGACATTTCCGGGGACAGGTCACCAAAACTGGGGACTGTCCCCGGAAACCGGGGACGCCTGGTCACCCTATGCTAACGCTCAAAATGCCATTCAACTGACAGCCTTTGATGTGTTTGATGCTAGCTTGTAGCTAAGCTAGCAGTGAACCAACTTGGTTAAGTAGGTCCATTTTTACTATGTTGACATTACAGAAGTCTCTCGTTAGCATCTTATATGCTACTTGTCGCAAAGTGACGCATGCGCGACTCAAACCTGCCCTCCTCACATTGGGCAGTGACACTGCCGCTGTCGCTGCTACGTCCCCCGGATCGTTGGTCTGATTGGTTGAAGGACTATCCAATTGCGCCCAGAGGCATTTGAGCGGCGTCCGTTGGTGACGCCCCTTTGGAAACGGGCCGTGAATGAAGATTGCCCAGACCCGCTCTCAGTTACAAGGGTCTGGTGTCAACCAGACTAGAAAGGTTTGGCAATTGCAAGACTATTGCTTGCCAGATGGGAGAGGTGATTAAAAACCTTAGTGTTGAACCCTGGAGTCGAACCTGGTCTTACTGATGTTTCTCATGCTCTGTGTTCGATGTGTTTCTGCTGCTCTGTGTACATCTTCCTTCACATTTAAACCTGTGTGACAGCTTCGCGTGCCAGTTCTCCAGATCCCTCTGATGGATTTAACAGGCTTAAAACAAGTGTCATGTAATTTGAAACTCCATTGCTCCCTGCAGGGAAATCCTCTTTTCACTTGACCCTCTGGGGTCAGAGGTGGAGGTGGAGGTGGAGGTGGAGCGAGCGGGACTACGACCTGCAGGTGTAACGCTTTGCTGAAGAACACATTGTTAGGGTTAGAGTGGTGTCTAAATAACAGCTTCTGTAACGTTACATTGAGCCGTCACATTTATGGGGATTTAGCAGACATTGATGTGGATCAATGTGTATTTTGATTTGTAGTTTAGCGTGTCAACATGCTAACATTTGCATCAGCAGAGGCTGATGGTAACGACTGTAGTTCTGCAGGTATTTTGTCAAAAATCAAATTATTGGACACTTTGATTCCCTCACTATGCCTCTGGAGTCAGAGAGCTTCAACACGGGGTCCGGGGCCCCCGAGGGGGTCCTCCAAGTTACTGCAGGGAAGCCAACAAATTATTAGGAATTTTTTTAAGTACAAAAAAAAATACTTTTTCACATCTATACCATGGAGGGAGATAAGCAGGTCAGAAGTTGGCGTGTGGATGCGCCGACACGACACTTAGACATTACTTAGAATCCCTCATAGAGGCAACAGCAATTAGGCACTATAGCTTTAAAGTTGAAATAAAATAAATTAAATTAAATAATTGCTTAAAGCATTTAAACGTAAACTTAACCCCCATGTTGTCCTCGGGTCAAATTGACTCGTTTTCCTATATCAATGTTCTTTTTAATTCCCCAAAATAACATGATTGAGTAATAAGTTAGGGTTACATAATATTGAAAAAGTCAAAAAAAGGGACAAACATTGAAAAAAAGCGTCTAAAGTGTTGAAAAAAGGAACAAAACTGTAAGAAAAAGTTAAAAACATCGACGAAAAGCATCAAAACAAATGTTGACTTTCAATTTTGACAACACGAGGGTTAAAGAGATGACTTTTGTGTGATTGCTGAATTATATCCCAAAATGTGAATGCCGCTGTAACTTAATGAGCCAGAAAACATACTGACTGAATCTCAACCACATTATTTATCAGCACCGTATCCCTTTTGTCTACGCTGTCAAAAAAAAAAGGTACAAACTTAGCAAATGTTCCCTTAAAAGTACAAAAATGCATCTTGAAGGTACATTTCTGCACCTTCCGTTGTACAGTGTGTACTTTCTGAGGTGTAAGGTACATATTTGTACCTTTAAGGTACATTGTTGATGAAGGTATAATATTGTCCCTTAGAAGGTACAAACAGGCAGGGCTGTAGTCAAGACCACCTTAGTCGAGTCCAAGACAAGTCCAAGACCAGGACTAGTCAAGTCCAAGTCAAGACAGAGTCCAAAGAGGTTTGAGTCCGACTCAAGACCGTGTCCAGGACAGAATAAAGGTCTTATGCATGACAGTATCAAGACAATCATTTTGGGTTTCCCTTTCCCTCCAATATCATTACCAACATAATAAAGACACCTGGACTCGGTCCAGACCAAAAGCCATATCTGGTAAGACCAGCTGCCGAGACAGAGACAAGTCTGAGTCCAAATACTAGCGAGTCTGAGACAAGTCCAAGACCACAGAAAAACGGTCTTGAGTCTGGACTTGAGTCCAAGACCGGACTTGAGTACTACAGCCCTGCAAACAGCTAAGGTCCAAATTGATCCTCTTATTCAAGGTACAACAATGTCCCTTTGAGGGTACCCCCCAGGGACAAGCTCTTGTTCCTTAAAGGTCCTGGTTTGTACTTTTTTTTTTTGACAGTGTACATTTCCTTATTATTTGTTCATAAAACGGACAAAGACACAAAGACTTCCAATCATTTTACTTGGGATTTGGTATTCTGTGACATTGACACTATTCCTAATCATCGCAGTGAAAGTGTGGATCAAAGACTCCCAATGTTCCCAATGTCTCCCAATGTCTCCCAACGACTTCACCTGCAGGTAATTGGCCCCATGTGTGTTCAATCAAGCCTGAGAGGTAGGACTGGGTGCACCTGTGGCGTAACCAAGGTGTAGGGCGACTCTTCATTTTGCATTGAGGGCTGAAATGCATTCAGCACATTTCTTCACCGTCTGTACAGCTCTTGTAATGCAGTGAGATTACATATTTGGGCCATATTATGGCAAATGACCTTTCTGATGATACGGATATCTGTAGGCAGCGTCGGGAGCTGTATGCTCAAGCATAAGGGTCGGAAGTTTAGCATGTGCTGTGTACCGGCTGTGAAAATCTCACTCTTTAGAGCGTATTGTACACCTTTGTATCCGGCCCACCTGTGGTGTCGTTATAAGCAAGGCAGCATTAGAGAACTCATAGTGGCATGAAGAAATCCAAAATGCGCTTTCATGCCATGTTATAGGCAAGCTAATGTCTGTACTGTTGACCTGCCGGGAAAGTTTCCACAGCTATCTTTACTCATGAAAGAATTGGAAGATTCATTCTGTTTATCTCTGTGTGTTTATCTCTTACCAACCAAATTTTAAAATCAACATACATTTAGTTGTAATGAAAGGGAGAAGATTAATCTCAATCATCAATTCATTTAAATAAATGTATGTAATTTTTAATTATGGTGGTAGTTTGTCTAGTTTTCGCTAAGGGGGTGCTGCAGCACCCTCCACACCCATAGTTCCCGCGGCCATGGCTTATAATGAGAGCATGAGGCTGCTGCTGAGAGCTCCAAGAAGCTCCAGTGCAAGCCATATGTTAGTCAGCGTTGGGGTACCTACCTGCTCTGCTGGTCTACAGAACCTGATGTACAGGTTCATGTGTAGGGTACCTGGGTCAGAACATGACATAATCACTGTTTTGGCTAACCCTGTACGTAGTTCTGTCAGATTCTCCTCCAGACTGTGGAACCATTGGCCAACATGTCTGTATATTAGACACTGAACATTGTGCAAGGCTTTATTTTGTTGTATTTTGTATTTTTGTGTTTGTGTATGTTTTTATGGTGATATGGATCCCCCGGGGTCTGAAATAAAGTTTACTATATTAAGTAGAATCATTAAAATCCAGACTTTTTTTTGGGCGAGTCCTGAGCTGCTGCGCTGGACTACCGCACCGTAGAATAAGACAGACAAAGGAGAGTTTTTTTTAAGTCGCATATCGACCCTTTCGTAACATTCACACAATGCAAGATAAGATAAGAGACTTTAATTGTCTTCCATCTGAATGAAGTGCAGTACATAAAGGAAGAAAACTGTGTTAATGTACAATGGATGACCTGGCATTTTTATTTGGTTTTCATTGACTGAAATTCTTTCACAATCCTCCCAAAAATGCAAAAATGTGTCTTTCTTTCTTTCTCTCCCACAGTAATCACGAACAAATGCATCTGCTGTGCACCGGCACACAGAAGATCTTGCTCAACATTTCTTTTTTGTGGAGGAACTGAGTTGAAAATAAACTGACCCTAACAGCGTTGCACATGAAAGCCTTTTCATACCACCCCCCCACCCCCATCCACCCTCCCAACTTGGCTTCTGACTACGACAGCAGGGATAATTAGGGAGTTGTATTTTGAAAATATAGGTCTGCATGGTAATGGGGGCACAAAGCTGAATTATATAAAAAAAAAAAAAAAAAGTCTTCAATTCAGCTCAAACTGTTCCAGAGTTGAAAAAGAAGATGAATGGCTTCAAGGCAGAGAAATGAAGTACTACTGTGGATTAAAATCAGATCTCTCTCTCTCACACACACACACACACACACACACACACACACACACACACACACACACACACACACACACACACACACACACACACACACACACACACACACACACACACACACACACACACACACACACACACAGCAACAGAATAACAGCAACTCATTAAGGTCACACAGAACAATGCAAACGTTTGGAGCTGTAAGTAAAAATTGTATATGGGGGGGACAGCCTCTGGATACCGGACCAGCTGACTTCACTATTGGCTGTTGAAACAGGAGACGTCTTTTACGTCCTAAAACCAGCCTCTGGAGACTCGATCAGCTGACTTCTCTATTGGCTGTTGAAAACAGGGAGACGTCCAGCTTTCACTATTGGCCTGAACCAGCCTCTGGAGACCAGCCTCTGGAGACTCGATCAGCTGACTTCTCTATTGGCTGTTGAACAGGAGACGTCTCTTATGTCCTAAAACCAGCCTCTGGAGACTCGATCAGCTGATTTAACTATTGGCTGTTGAAACAGGCGACGTCTCTTACGTCCTAAACCAGCCTCTGGAGACTCGATCAGCTGACTTCTCTATTGGCTGTTGAACAGGAGACGTCTCCTATGTCCTAAAACCAGCCTCTGGAGACTCAGCTGACTTCTCTATTGGCTGTTGATTTTACCTAAAACCAGCCTCTGGCTGTTGTGATTTATCTATTGGCTGTTGAAACAGGCGACGTCTCTTACGTCCTTAAACAGCCTCTGGAGACTCCAGACGGACCGGTTCAGAGCTATAAAACTTCTCTGTGCCTTTCCAAAATGGTTTTGTCTCGTCGCGATCTGGTTCTGAACTGGGCTTTAGAGTGACCGAGACGTAATGGAGGGAGACTCTCAGATAGCAACAGAGAGACCAGAGAGTATGCTCCAGAGACTAGAGAGGGACAGATGAGTGATGTGTGGCCCTGTGGGCTGAATCCTGTTTAAATTGGCTGCTCTCCTAGCTCAGGATTAGACTTGGGCTTAATACCTTTACACTAAAAGGCCTGTCCCTTCCCTTCCGAGGGAAATCTGCCGCCAGAACACACCCAGCTTTAATCCGCAGCTACAACAGCAACAACAAGAGTTTAACTGGCTGACGCTCGCCAGAGCAGATCACGCCCGCCAGGCGCACTCAAACACCCGCCAGGTCAACGTCTCAAATACAAAAAAAAAATGCACGCAAAACAAATAACCAGACGAATAGAAGCAGCTTCTGTTTCAGTTCAGAATCCATCTGAGTCTACAGCATGGCACGGCGTAGAGAGACGCTGACAGCCAATCAGAATCCATCTGAGTCTACAGCATGGCACGGCGTAGAGAGACTCTGACAGCCAATCAGAATCCATCAGAGTTTACAGCATGGCACGGCGTAGAGAGACACTGACAGCCAATCAGAACCCATCTGAGTTTACAGCATGGCACGGCGTAGAGAGACACTGACAGCCAATCAGAATCCATCTGAGTTTACAGCATGGCACGGCGTAGAGAGACACTGACAGCCAATCAGAACCCATCTGAGTTTACACAGCGTAGAGGACACTGACAGCCAATCAGAATACATCTGAGTCTACAGCATGGCACGGCGTAGAGAGACACTGACAGCCAATCAGAATCCATCAGAGTTTACAGCATGGCACGGCATAGAGAGACACTGACAGCCAATCAGAACCCATCTGAGTTTAATCCATCCAATCCTTGGGCACCCCCCATAAAATGTACCTAAATTCACAAATATGGAGGATATTACTGCGTGCTTGCCGTCGTTATAGTTACAGCAGTGTGGATGCTCACACCGTGACAGTTATGGTTACCGTTATGGTTATCGCTATGGTTACCGTCATGTTGTTGCTGCTTGGAGGTAGAGAGGCAAGAGCGCAGAACAAATTATCTGAAATAAATCATTTCACAGACAGCTGCTGCATGTACCTCTGATCACTGATGTAAAAATGTCAGCAGGAGCTGTCTGCCTGCCTGTCTGCTGCCTGTCTGTCTGCCTGTCTGTCAGTCTGCCTGTCTGCCTGTCTGTCTGCCTGTCTGCCTGTCTGCCTGCCTGTCTGTCAACGTGGTAGCATCTACCAGGGACTTTTTATCGTAATGGAAAACCAAAACAGACGAGTAGAGCCGAGCCGAGTCGGTTCCATGCAGCGGAAAAAAACGCCATTCGAGTCGGATTTGGTCCCATTTCTGGTTTTGTGCGGATGAAACGCTGTCGTCATGGGAGACACATCTCCGCTAGTCTTTCCTCAGATCAGGTCCTCGTGGACCAGATCGGACCAGATCGCTCAGGTCAGGGTGCCGTGAACCACTTGATTTTAACCCTCGTGTTGTCCTCCCGTCCACTGCACAAGACTTTGTTTTAAAATTAAATTAAATTTTAAATTAAAAATGCTTTTTTTCCCCAAAAGGTTCATTACATTTTTAAGCATTTTAAGCGACGTTGAAAAAAAGCGACAAAAATGACGGAAAAAGCTTAAAAAACGGAGGAAAACAGAAGAAAAGTGCCACACATTGGGAAAAAAACCTTTTCTCAATGTGTGGCACTTTTCTTCTTCATGTTGTCTTCATGTTGTCTTCATGTTGTCCTCATGTTGTCCTCATGTCTTCATGTTGTCCTCATGTCTTCATGTTGTCCTCATGTTGTCTTCATGTTGTCCTCATGTTGTCCTCATGTCTTCATGTTGTCTTCATGTTGTCCTCATGTTGTCCTCATGTCTTCATGTTGTCTTCATGTTGTCCTCATGTTGTCTTCATGTTGTCCTCATGTTGCCCTCAATTTGTTGTCCTCATGTTGTCTTCATTTTCTTCATGTTGTCCTCATGTCTTCATGTTGTCCTCATGTTGTCTTAATGTTGTCTTCATGTTGCCCTCATGTTGTCCTCATGTCTTCATGTTGTCTTCATGTTGTCCTCATGTTGCCCTCATGTCTTCATGTTGTCCTCATGTTGTCTTCATGTTGTCTTCATGTTGCCCTCATGTTGTCCTCATGTCTTCATGTTGTCTTCATGTTGCCCTCATGTTGTCTTCATGTTGCCCTCATGTTGTCCTCATGTCTTCATGTTGTCCTCATGTTGTCTTCATGTTGTCTTCATGTTGTCCTCATGTTGTCTTCATGTTGTCCTCATGTTGCCCTCATGTCTTCATGTTGTCCTCATGTTGTCCTCATGTTGTCCTCATGTTGTCCTATATCAATGTTCTTTTTAATTCCCCAAAACGGGGAATGCAATTTGTTGCTGATTTTAATTAACAACAGACTGGAGATGATCTGTGATTGGACGGCTTTCGTCTCTCTGACCTCTGAACGTCACTATCAACCTGTGTTCTCTACAGAATAACCCTTTAAACCCGTCATCATATTGTAGACCAATCAGCTGTTAGATCAGCTGAGAAGCCGGCGTTTCCCAGCATGCTCTGGGTCCGCCTGGCTCTTGCAGTCGGTGTAAAGCGTCTGTGCCGCCTGGTCTCAGACCTGCGGCCGCCGTGCGAGGTCATCGTCGCCCAGGTGTGCATGACGTCAGAGCAAGTCGGGATCAAGTCGGACACAAATCTACCCAGCATGCAACGGGAGCCGATGCGCAGACCTGGCTCATCTCCAACGAGCCTGCTGTCTCCAGTTCCTCTTAGCTGAATGTCTCTTTTGCCGTGATTTGATTGGACGGTTAGTCAGAGTCATGGTTACCTATTTATATCACCTGTTGCAGCACGGCGGCTCCTGAAACCCTGAATAGGAATTGAAAGCAGTGTGTGTTTTCCCTCTCTGGCCAATCAGGGTGACAGAGGACTTGCAGTGTGTTGTGTGTGTGTGTGTGTGTGTGTGTGTGTGTGTTGCAGTTTCTTAATTTTGGGGACTTTTATTACATTTTGCTGGATTAGCTTGTCTGCTGGCATCTTAACAGCAACACTTTGTGCAACATCTTTTTTCTAGTAAAACACACACACACACACACACACACACACACAGACACACACATTGTTATTGTCAGTTTCTCGTGAGATTAAAGGAAGTTTGAGGTATTGTGTGTTTGGGAACTGGTTCACAGCTTATTTAACTGAAGCAATAAAAACAACATAGCACTATGAATAAAACATTGAGTGCATTAAACAGTAATTTGAGGGAATGTTCATTCAATTCATTCAAACCTTTATTTAACCAGGCAGCAGCGCGGATTCAAATAGACACAGAGACACTTCCAGGTAAATACAGAGACACAGAGACACTTCCAGGTAAATACAGAGACACTTCCAGGTAAATACAGAGACACAGAGACACTTCCAGGTAAATACAGAGACACTTCCAGGTAAATACAGAGACACAGAGACACTTCCAGGTAAATACAGAGACACTTCCAGGTAAATACAGAGACACTTCCAGGTAAATATACAGAGACACTTCCAGGTAAATACAGAGACATTTATAGGTTAATACAGAGACACAGAGACACTTCCAGGTAAATACAGAGACACTTCCAGGTAAATACAGAGACACAGAGACACTTCCAGGTAAATACAGAGACACTTCCAGGTAAATACAGAGACACTTCCAGGTAAATACAGAGACACTTCCAGGTAAATACAGAGACACAGAGACACTTCCAGGTAAATACAGAGACACTTCCAGGTAAATACAGAGACATTTATAGGTTAATACAGAGACACAGAGACACTTCCAGGTAAATACAGAGACACTTCCAGGTAAATACAGAGACACAGAGACACTTCCAGGTAAAAACAGAGACATGACGTCATGTGTTCAGGTGCATTCTGGGTGTGCTGGTCTTACAGGGAGGTGTGTTCAGGTGCATTCTGGGCATGCTGGTCTTACAGGGAGGTGTGTTCAGGTGCATTCTGGGCGTGCTGGTCTTACAGGGAGGTGTGTTCAGGTGCATTCTGGGTGTGCTGGTCTTACAGGGAGGTGTGTTCAGGTGCATTCTGGGCGTGCTGGTCTTAACGGGAGTTGTGTTCAGGTGCATTCTGGGCATGCTGGTTTTACAAGGAGGTGTGTTCAGGTGCATTCTGGGCGTGTTGGTCTTACAGGGAGGTGTGTTCAGGTGCATTCTGGGCATGCTGGTATTACAGGGAGGTGTGTTCAGGTGCATTCTGGGTGTGCTGGTCTTACAGGGAGGTGTGTTCAGGTGCATTCTGGGCGTGCTGGTCTTACAGGGAGGTGTGTTCAGGTGCATTCTGGGTGTGCTGGTCTTACAGGGAGGTGTGTTCAGGTGCATTCTGGGTGTGCTGGTCTTACAGGGAGGTGTGTTCAGGTGCATTCTGGGCGTGCTGGTCTTACAGGGAGGTGTGTTCAGGTGCATTCTGGGCGTGCTGGTCTTACAGGGAGGTGTGTTCAGGTGCATTCTGGGCGTGCTGGTCTTACAGGGAGGTGTGTTCAGGTGCATTCTGGGCGTATTGCTATCTTGAGGAAGTGATCGCACCATTGACCAACAAAAACCTCCAGTCCATAACAAAGCATTTCATTGTTATTTTAACAGTGCATTAGTAAAATATGCCTATAGGCTCGTGCACAGCGCGCACACACTATCCTTGTTACACACACACACACACACACAGGGACGCACAGCAGCACACACACATGCAAAAGATTACATATAAAAATACTAAGGTGCAAATCCACCATCATAATAGCAATGCCGGGCGCACAGACCCTTTAATTTCACCGTCAAACTAGTAAAAGTGGACTTGGATGGGCGTCACGCAGTGTGCTTAGATCACTGAAAGAGGGATCGCGTACCGCTTTTCACACATTGAACACCTCTGAGACGGACTGTATAGGGTCGTTTCCTTATCCAGACCCTGAAAGGTCGCACATCTGCACCACAAAGGGTTAAACTGAGCCGTGGGAATGACAAGTCACAGATTTACGAGAGAGAGAAACCCCTCTATAAACACAGTGTGAATGCGATGGGTTGAGGACATGTTGATAGCAGTAAGGTGTGAAGAGGAGGGCTGTTATCACAGTGTGAAGAGGGGAAAACAGCAGTGATTGGCCACTCTGCTCGTCCCCATTGACCTCCATTACAGACGCATTAACTGAGGGATTAGAGAGGGACAACATGCAGCTGGAAATGCTCTGAAACACCTCGCGTCATGACGTTGTTGGACCTTCTGCAGACGCTGTTTTGCCCCCAGGACTGAAACTTTAAATGGAGTGAATCTGTGCCGAGATGTTATTTCCTGTTTTAATGTGTTGGAATATTAACCCCTCGTGTTGTCTTCCCGTCAAAATTGGCAATCAACACTTGTGTTGATGCTTTTTTTTTTGTTGGATGTTTTTAACATTTTCTTACGTTTTTGTCCCTTTTTTTCAACACTTTTGGCACTTTTTTCCCCCATGTTTGTCACTTTTTTTTGACATTTTCAACCCTTTGTAACACTTAAAAAATGTATTAACTTTAGTTTTACAGTTATTTTTGGAATTTATGGTCAATAAACCTCATTTACAGGAAATGATACCTAATGTTTGAGTTAGAAAAGCAGAAATTAGGAATTATTGAGACTAAAATTAAAGGAATGGATGTTGATGATAATCACAGACTGGAATATGTCAACTTTTACTCAATACTATTTCAAAAACACTTCCATTTGTTTTACAATGCTATAAAATTTAATAAGACGCCCCAAAATTAATGAAAGTAGAGATTTGTACTTGGCAAAGAGCGTTGGGTGGAATCAATCATGTTATTTTGGGGAATTAAAAAGGACATTGATATAGGACAACATGGGGACAACATGAGGCAACATGAGGACAACATGGGGACAACATGAGGGCAACATGAGGGCAACATGAGGACAACATGAGGACAACATGAGGACAACATGAAGACAACATGAGGACAACATGAGGGTTAAAGGGAAAATACGTGTCAAATCAATCATGTTATTTTGGGGAATTAAAAAGAACACTGATTGATATAGGAAAACGGGTCAATCTGACCCGAGGACAACCCGAGGACAACATGAGGACAACATGAGGGACGTGTTAGTCTTAATAAATAAGAGTTTCTGCTGTTCGAGGCGTTCGGTGTCTCTTTATTTTGAGTCTTTTTCGGGGATTATAACGCCGCTGCAGCATTAGTTGGCTGGTGGATGTCAGGCTGAAGCCCAGAGGTGTTGGAACGACATCAGACAGAGGAGGACAAAATGGAGGGAAGGATGGGAGGAGGAAGAAGAAGAGGAAGAGGGAGGGGGGGGGTGCAGGATGGGAGGAAGAGGAGGAAGAGAACGAGTGGTGCAGACACGGGCTGATTGCGAATCGTCTCTCTGTTTCCATTGGTCTGTCCCTGTCATCCTTCCTTCTTCACCTCCGTCTGTCTGTGTCCCTGTCTGGTTTCCCCCTCTTCCGTCTGTCTTTTATTTCCGTCTCCATCTTCGTCTTTTTGTATCGTCTCTCTTTTTTCGGTCTCTCCTTTAATTCCTCTCTGCCTCTGTCTTTTACTTTCTGTGTATTCCTTTTTGTCGTCCTGGTTTTCTTTCGTTCAATCTCTTGTTTTTTGTCTCCCTGTTGCTATTTCTTACTCTTTCTCCCTTTTCGTTGTCTGTGTTGTTACCTCTCAACGTCTTTCTTTTACATTTCTTCTTCCCTCTCGTTTCTTTCAGTCTCTCTTTCTGTTTTTTAGCTCTCGCCTCCTTTCTTTACCTCCCGTTTCTGTCTCCCCTTCAATTCGTCTCTGCCTCTTAATTTCCTCTTTTTTCTTCACATTTTCTCTTTTCTTGTCTTTGTCTCTCTCGCTTACTTTCATTCCATCGCTCGTTTCTTTTGTCTCCCTGTTGCTCCTCTTTCTCCCTTTTCATTATGTCACCATCTTTCTTTTGCATTTCTTCTCCCATTTACCCTCCTCCTATGTTTCTGTCTCTCTCTTTAGGTCTGCACATCTTTGTCCCTGTTTCATTCAGTCTGTCTCCCTCTCTTTTTTGCTTCTCTTTTCCTCTCCATGTTTCTCTTTTCTTGTTTTTCACTCTCTCTGGCTTTCATTCCATCGCTCATCTCTCGTTTTCTTTTGTTTCCCTCTCTCTCTCTCTCTCTCTGTCGTTCCGTTATGTCTTTCGGTCCTTCTGAACTTTTTGGACTTCTGTTTTGCATTTACCCTTCTCCTCTATCTATCTTTTTGTCCACCGGCTGTTCTGTCTCACTCTCTCTTCAGTCCTTTTTTAACCGATTTTAACAGACACATGCAAACATTAACATGACCTCATTATAAAGACAACATTTTAAAAAGAGAATCACAGTGTGTGGGCGTAGCATGGTCTTAAAATAGCAAAGACACTTAGCGAGACAGAGCCCCTCGACTCCATTTCCCAGTTGAGTTAGACTTCCACTCCTTGAATGTTTTGGCTGAATTCAAAAGTCCCGTCTTTTTCCACACTCGTCCAATTGTGCCTTTACAGATGGGTTCGGCAATAACTTCATAGGACAGAGCAGAGCAGTATGTAGTGGTTCAGAAAGGGGAACTTTTAAAGGTGTGGGGAAAAGCCGGTCCAGAGACACAATAATCGATCATACTCGTTGATAACAGCACACGCTTTTTTAGATAATCTTTCTTGCAATTTGCTCATATGTAAAGTGATAGACATTGGAGAATGAAAAAAGAGAGCTTGAGACAGCAGTTTACGGCGTTTCCTCACCTGCCTCGTTTAGTTCGGCTGAATCGCACCGGAGTTTTGTTGCCCCCATGGTGCGGTTCATTTGGGGCAACACATTCTCACTCCTATTGCGTGAAATACGGAGGCTTGGTCAGGTGCCTTTGGCGTTGTTATTGAAGCTAAAAGTCTCCTTTAGCGTCAGATCTAAACGTGCTTTATCTAAACATGTTTGGTCGGGACTATTGGAGTCACATTTGACGCAGTTAGGTTTAGGAAAAGGTCGTTGGTGGGTGGGCTTATAAAAGCTAAAAAACAAGAACGGGACAGTTGGGTTTAGGAGAAGAAGAACGGGACGGTTGGGTTTAGGAGAAGAAGAACGGGACAGTTGGGTTTAGGAGAAGAAGAACGGGACGGTTGGGTTTAGGAGAAGAAGAACGGGACGGTTGGGTTTGGGAGAAGAAGAATGGGACAGTTAGGTTTAGGAGAAGAAGAAGAACGGGACGGTTGGGTTTAGGAAAAGAAGAACGGGACAGTTGGGTTTAGGAGAAGAAGAATGGGACAGTTGGGTTTAGGAGAAGAAGAACGGGACAGTTGGGTTTAGGAGAAGAAGAATGGGACAGTTGGGTTTAGGAGAAGAAGAACTGGACAGTTGGGTTTAGGAGAAGAAGAACGGGACGGTTGGGTTTAGGAGAAGAAGAACTGGACGGTTGGGTTTAGGTGAAGAAGATCAGGATGCTTGGGTATAGGAGAAGAAGAACGGGACAGTTGGGTTTAGGAGAAGAAGAACGGGACAGTTGGGTTTAGGAGAAGAAGAACGGGACAGTCGGGTTTAAGAGAAGAAGAACGGGACAGTTGGGTTTAGGAGAAGAAGAACGGGACAGTTGGGTTTAGGAGAAGAAGAATGGGACAGTTGGGTTTAGGAGAAGAAGAACTGGACAGTTGGGTTTAGGAGAAGAAGAACTGGACGGTTGGGTTTAGGTGAAGAAGATCAGGATGCTTGGGTATAGGAGAAGAAGAACGGGACAGTTGGGTTTAGGAGAAGAAGAACGGGACAGTTGGGTTTAGGAGAAGAAGAACGGGACAGTCGGGTTTAAGAGAAGAAGAACGGGACAGTTGGGTTTAGGAGAAGAAGAACGGACAGTTGGGTTTAGGAGAAGAAGAACGGGACAGTTGGGTTTAGGAGAAGAAGAACGGGACAGTTGGGTTTAGGAGAAGAAGAACGGGACAGTTGGGTTTAGGTGAAGAAGAACGGGACTGTTGGGTTTAGGAGAAGAAGAACGGGACTGTTGGGTTTAGGAGAAGAAGAACGGGACTGTTGGGTTTAGGAGAAGAAGAACGGGACTGTTGGGTTTAGGTGAAGAAGAACGGGACAGTTGGGTTTAGGAGAAGAAGAAGAACAGGACGGTCGGGTTTAGGAGAAGAAGATCGGGTTGGTTGGGTTTAGGAGAAGAAGAACGGGACAGTTGGGTTTAGGAGAAGAAGAACGGGACAGTTGGGTTTAGGAGAAGAAGAACGGGACAGTTGGGTTTAGGTGAAGAAGAACGGGACAGTTGGGTTTAGGAGAAGAAGAACGGGACAGTTGGGTTTAGGAGAAGAAGAACGGGACTGTTGGGTTTAGTAGAAGAACGGGACTGTTGGGTTTAGGAGAAGAAGAACGGGACAGTTGGGTTTAGGTGAAGAAGAACGGGACAGTTGGGTTTAGGAGAAGAAGATCGGGTTGGTTGGGTTTAGGAGAAGAAGAACGGGACAGTTGGGTTTAGGAGAAGAAGAACGGGACAGTTGGGTTTAGGAGAAGAAGAACGGGACAATTGGGTTTAGAAGAAGAAGAACTGGACAGTTGGGTTTAGGAGAAGAAGAACGGGACAGTTGGGTTTAGGAGAAGAAGAACGGGACTGTTGGGTTTAGTAGAAGAAGAACGGGACTGTTGGGTTTAGGAGAAGAAGAACGGGACAGTTGGGTTTAGGTGAAGAAGAACGGGACAGTTGGGTTTAGAAGAAGAAGAACTGGACAGTTGGGTTTAGGAGAAGAAGAACGGGACGGTTGGGTTTAGGAGAAGAAGAACGGGACAGTTGGGTTTAGGAGAAGAAGAACGGGACAGTTGGGTTTAGGTGAAGAAGAACGGGACTGTTGGGTTTAGGTGAAGAAGAACGGGACTGTTGGGTTTAGGAGAAGAAGAACGGGACTGTTGGTTTAGGAGAAGAAGAACGGGACTGTTGGGTTTAGGAGAAGAAGAACGGGACAGTTGGGTTTAGGAGAAGAAGAACGGGACAGTTGGGTTTAGGTGAAGAAGAACGGGACTGTTGGGTTTAGGTGAAGAAGAACGGGACTGTTGGGTTTAGGAGAAGAAGAACGGGACTGTTGGTTTAGGAGAAGAAGAACGGGACTGTTGGGTTTAGGAGAAGAAGAACGGGACAGTTGGGTTTAGGAGAAGAAGAACGGGACAGTTGGGTTTAGGTGAAGAAGAAGGGGACAGTTGGGTTTAGGTGAAGAAGAACAGGACAGTTGGGTTTAGGTGAAGAAGAACAGGATGGTTGGGTTTAGGTGAAGAAGAATGGGACAGTTGGGTTTAGATGAAGAAGAACGGGACTGTTGGGTTTAGTAGAAGAAGAACGGGACTGTTGGGTTTAGGAGAAGAAGAACGGGACAGTTGGGTTTAGGTGAAGAAGAACGGGACAGTTGGGTTTAGGAGAAGAAGAACGGGACAGTTGGGTTTAGGTGAAGAAGAACAGGATGGTTGGGTTTAGGTGAAGAAGAACGGGACAGTTGGGTTTAGGAAACGTGACGTTCGGTTGGAGCAAAGCAATGCCTTAAATGGTGGTGTAGATTGTGACTGACGAGAGCAGCGGGAGGCCTTAAATAGACTTTTTGCTAACTTGACCAACACATTTGTTCTTTTACTACATGGGAGTCAAAAGGGTTGAAACTAGCACTGTCCCATCACAGGCTGAATTATTGATGAGCCGAATATTAGATAAAGAGCTTCATAATTTCATCCCCCATCCAGCTGCCGAGTGGCTTTCCAAACAACAGCCGTCTGTTGTCAGTGCAAACACAGGTTGAAGAGCTGTGACCCGACGTCGAGCTCTCCTTCGTAATGGATGTTGGATTAAGTACTCACTGATGAAGTCCAGGGAACTCTGATGGATCGGGGCCGTTGCATCTCTGAAATAAATACTAAATGTCTTGCAACTGCTGAAAAAGCACTTTGAATCTAATACTGCCTGATGGGAAGCGTGTGCAGCTGTGTCTGTGCACAGAGGTGGAGGTTATTTAACTTCAGGCTACTAGCGGGCAGAGTAAATGAGTTGTGTACGCCAGAGCTAACAGGCTAACGGCTCAGAGTAGTAAACAAGAGGTAGTGCAGCACTAAAGTGGTAAAAGGAGGCCGCCACAGGCCGCTTATGCAACAGGATATTGGAGAGCTTGTCAGGTCATGTTTACTTGCAGGACTGATGTACTGTACCTATTTTCAACACTCCAGAGATGTGTGCAACACAAGGTGCATTTATTTAAACCTGACAACAAACGGGTAAAATGTGTCAAAACAGCCCGAGAGAGCAATCACATGTTCAATTTCAATTTCAATTTCAATTTTTTTATAGTATCAATTCATAACAAGCAGTTATCTCGAGACACTTTACAGATAGAGCAGGTCCACACTCCAGGATTTACAAGGACCCAACAGGTCTAGTAGTTTCCTCCAGAGCAAGCAACAGTGCGACAGTGGCGAGGAAAAACTCCCCTTTGGGAAGAAACCTCGGACAGACCCAGACCCAGGCCCAGACCCAGGCCCAGACCTAGACCGAGACCCAGACCCAGACCCAGGCCCAGGCCCAGGCTCTTGGTAGGCGGTGTCTGACGGGCCAGTTGGGGTTAGAATGAAGAGTGGCAATAACAGTCCCAAAATAACAGTAGTTTGTAGTAGTTCTTTGTAGTAGTTCTTTGTAGTAGTTCTTTGTAGTAGTTCTTTGTAGTAGTTCTTTGTAGTAGTTCATGGCAGTTCCAAACCGCATGCTTGCCATAAAAAAAAATATACAATACAAAATGAGCGTTCGGCAACAACTTGGCGTCCACGTGTAGCAGCGAGTCTGACACTGCCTCAAGTCGACAAGTGGACCAATCAGAGAACAAATGAGGTCATTCATCCAGATAGCCGGGTTAACTGGAACTTTTATAGGTTTTATTTTATTAACCCTGGTGTTGTCTTCACCTCCGGGACCGTCTCCTGTCCCTCTCGTGTCCCCCTCGGGTCCAACTGACCCGGGACTTATTTGGGGTTTTAAAAGTAATTCTGAAATAACATTTTACATCATAATCTATTAACAAATATCGTCTTTATCCCTTGTGTTGCCTTCCCGTTAACCATGAACTTGCCCTTCCAGGTCAAAATGGATTTTTTTTTTGGTGCTTTTCCAATGTTTTTGTCCTTTTTCTGATTTATTTGTCACTTTTTCCAGCTTTTGGTGCTTTTTTTAAAAACCTGACCTGGTTTAATAACATGTTTTACACTTAATCTTGGAATCCATGGTCAAGAAACCTCATTTATATCAAATTATACATAAGGTTTTAGTTAAAAAGGCAGAAATTATGAATTATTTTGACTAATAGTTAAGATCAGAGGGTGTTGAGTGGATCACAGATGGGTAGATGTCAAAGTTCAAATGCTATAAGATTAAATAAAACCACCAAAAAATTCTTTGAAAGTAATCAATGTCACCTGAAGAACGTTGTATGGAGTCATCCATTTTATTTTTGGGCAATTTGGTTGAAAGAAATCCATATTTCTGATATAAAACACTTTGAAACGGGTCATTTTGACCTGGGGACAACACGAGGGTTAAACAGGGACACTGCATAAGTTAACATTAACCTAGTATAAGAACAAGGAACGTCTCCCTTGGCAACCTTTGGACCCAAAACAGCTCTGTTTTTAAAGGATGTGGATGTGTTGTCTCAGGTACCAGTGAAACCATAACATATGGAGCCAGAAAGGCCGGTTTGAGTAATAGATTCATGAGTTTGAAGGTTTATCAGACGGCAGAACACATTCATGATCATTTTTCCTGCATTTAGACAACAAATGAAACCGTAGAAATGCACCAATCAAGATTCAAAGTCCTTTATTGATCCCACCAATGCAGCGCTGATGACTAAATGAATAAATGAATAAATGAATGAAGCCCTCCCCTCGTTGCCAGCTCCAGTCTCCTGCCAGAGTGGAGATTTTAAGAAAACTTTGTTTGCCCGTTTAAATGTAAACTGAGACAAACGGCGGTTTAAGCAGCCAAGGAAGTGATGCGCTGCTGTTGTTGCTATTTTGAGGATTGTGATTGGCTAACGAGGGCTTGAGCTTCTCGTAACACTGCCACCTACAGGTTGGGCGTGCTCTTGGCGGCATTTACGGCATATATACACGGGTACGTGTAACCGAAAACTGACAGCCATGCAAAATTCGGATAGCTTCTGTCCAAACTTATCTGTACTACCTTAAATCATTGTTACACTGCTCATTTAGCCTAAACTATTATATCTATCTGTAAAAATTCTGTCTATAATAGCCTTCTGTACATATTCACCTGTAAATCTTGCTCATTTTATGTTCATTGTACATATCTGCATAATTTCTACTTATAGTAATACCCAAACTGTATATTATATTCAGTACATATCCAGCTGTAAATCTTGCTCACAATACTTGTTATCTATATTTTATATTCATAGGACAAACCCATCTGTAAAATTCTGTTTATAATAGTATTCATCTCTATATTTATTCAGTACATATCCATGTCCTGTACTCATGGGACCAGTGTATGTCCTGCACTTACCGCTATTGCACTTCTGGTTAGACCCAAACTGCATCTCGTTGCCTTGTACTTGTACCTGTGTAATGACAATTAAGTTGAATCTAATCTAATCTAATCTAATTTAATGTTATTTATGAAAACGGAGAGGTTCAAATGTCCGTTCAAAATAGCCGCCCGCGTGTAAACGTAGCATTAGTCCAGTCTGACTCATTGATCCTGTATCTGAATGAAGGTTTTTTTGCATGTTAGAAACAAGGCCCCACGGGTTAGGGTTAGGGTTAGGGTTAATATCAGTACACTCTAAGAAATAAATCCGTAAAATAACAGAAAAAAAGTTCTGGCAGGTCATTAACCGTAATTAAAAACAAAAATTGAAGAAAAAAATTGCAGCTGAAGTTAAAACTTAGAACAGTTTCTGTTATTTTAAATGTTATTTCACATTCTCTCAGATAAAGCTGCCGCATTTAGTCATTTTGATGCTTATTTCAACACTTCTTATTTACTTTTTGGCGCTTTTTTTTTACACATTTTCAACGCTTTTTGGTCCAATTTTGAAGCTTTTTTGAGGCTTTTGACCCTCCCTTATCCAGGAACCTCCTGGGGAAATGTAGACGGGTAAATGGCCTCCGTGGCTGCAAAAAGTCGCCGGAGCACAGATAAAGGTCCCATAATGCAATCTGAAATATAAATAAACACAAATACAACTGTGAATCACTTTCTATGGACAATTTCTGTTAGAAAACATACACTCATACAACTGTTAGAGTGTTGAAGCTCGTCTGTTAAAAGAGTTGATCATCCATCACCTTCAAACTCATGAATCTATTACTCAAACCCGCCTCTTGCAACCACATGCCATTGTTACCGGAAACAACACATGCACACCTTTAAAGACAGAGCGGTGTTTGGTCTTAAACCTCTGTCCTCATGTTGTCCTCATGTTGTCCTCATGCCGTCCTCATGCCGTCCTCATGTTGTCCTCATGTTGTCCTCATGTTGTCCTCATGTTGTCCTCATGTTGTCCTCATGTTGCCCTCATGTTGTCCTCATGTTGCCCTCATGTTGTCCTCATGTTGTCCTCATGTTGTCCTCATGTTGCCCTCATGTTGCCCTCATGTTGTCCTCATGTTGTCTTCATGTTGTCTTCATGTTGTCCTCATGTTGCCCTCATGTTGTCTTCATGTTGCCCTCATGTTGCCCTCATGTTGCCCTCATGTTGTCTTCATGTTGCCCTCATGTTGCCCTCATGTTGTCCTCATGTTGTCTTCATGTTGTCTTCATGTTGTCCTCATGTTGCCCTCATGTTGTCTTCATGTTGCCCTCATGTTGCCCTCATGTTGCCCTCATGTTGTCTTCATGTTGCCCTCATGTTGCCCTCATGTTGTCCTCATGTTGTCCTCATGTTGTCTTCATGTTGCCTTCATGTTGCCTTCATGTTGCCCTCATGTTGTCCTCATGTTGTCTTCATGTTGTCTTCATGTTGCCCTCATGTTGTCCTCATGTTGTCTTCATGTTGCCCTCATGTTGTCCTCATGTTGCCCTCATGTTGTCCTCATGTTGTCCTCATGTTGTCTTCATGTTGCCTTCATGTTGCCTTCATGTTGCCCTCATGTTGTCCTCATGTTGTCTTCATGTTGTCTTCATGTTGCCCTCATGTTGTCCTCATGTTGTCTTCATGTTGCCCTCATGTTGTCCTCATGTTGCCCTCATGTTGTCGTCATGTTGTCGTCATGTTGTCGTCATGTTGTCCTCATGTTGTCCTCATGTTGTCCCCATGTTGCCCTCATGTTGTCCTCATGTTGCCCTCATGTTGCCCTCATGTTGCCCTCATGTTGTCCTCATGTTGTCCTCATGTTGCCCTCATGTTGTCCTCATGTTGTCTTCATGTTGTCCTCATGTTGCCCTCATGTTGCCCTCATGTTGTCCTCATGTTGTCCTCATGTTGTCTTCATGTTGTCCTCATGTTGCCCTCATGTTGTCCTCATGTTGTCTTCATGTTGCCCTCATGTTGCCCTCATGTTGCCCCTCATGTTGTCCTCATGTTGCCCTCATGTTGTCTTCATGTTGCCCTCATGTTGCCCTCATGTTGTCCTCATGTTGTCTTCATGTTGTCTTCATGTTGCCCTCATGTTGTCCTCATGTTGTCTTCATGTTGCCCTCATGTTGTCCTCATGTTGTCTTTAATAAGTTAGTGTTACGTAGTGTTGAGAACATCAAATAAAGACAAACATTGAAAAAAAGAGTCAAAAGTGTTGAAAAAAGGGACAAAAACGTAAGAAAAAGTTAAAAACGTTGATTAAAAAGTGTCAACAGAAGTGTTGATTTTCAATTTTGACGGGACGACAACACAAGGGTTAATGTGCTGTAAAACTGGATCTGGATGAATGACTTCTTGGCCCAGAAGTTAGTTGCTAGTCCTAGGGGAGCGGCACAAACCGGGTCCATCCCAGACCAGTCAGACAATCAGCCATCCCATCTCCCAGAAGGCCAGTGAAGCCATCCAGTTGGTCACTCAGTCAGTTAGTTGTGGCAACAATATAGTGAGATTATCTGGAGCATGTGATGTATGTGTTTACACCTCTCTCTCTCCCACCCTCCATCTGTCTGTTTTCCTCCCTTGCTTGCACTTCCATCTCCCCCGTGTGATTGTTTCTCCACCTGAGTGCCTCTCTGTCTGCGTCTCCCTGCTTCAGTGTGACTCACTCGTTCGCCTTCTCCTCGGAGACGAGTGTGTGCGTCTGGACTCTTCACAGCTTCTCACACCTGAACAGGTGGCTGCTCCACATCAGCGTGTGACTCACGCATGCATTGATCTTTTGCTTCATTCATTAAATTCTCCAAACGTGTTACAACCAAGCAGCTGTTTTTAGAGGAGAAGTCTGGTGTAGTTTTCTTATTGTCAACAAATCCAAATTGATCCTTCTAACAAGTATAAATGCCTGCAAGGCATTCCCATGAATTGGTTTCGTATGATATGTTATGAAATTATGGCGACCTGAAGAACTTTAGCCGACCAGTTGCATGGCATTTACCTTTATTAAGTTAAATTTAGCTGAGAAACGGTGACTGAGCCATCGTTTCAACAGCTGTTGCAGTTGAGTTTAGCCAACAACGTCACCATCTTGATGAGGTTGGGTTAGGGGTTAGGTTTGTGTTAGAAAACCTAGAAAACTGTGTCTGTGATGGGAGCTATGAGGGGCAGAAGGGGGCCATATAATAATAATAATAATAATAATAATAATAAATTGAATTTGTATAGCGCTTTTCCCAAGCTCAAAGTCGCTTTACAGAGTAGAAACATCAGATAAATAAAATAAAAACTAAGGATAGGCAGAACAGAAGAGATGAGTCTTCAGACGGGACTGAAAAATGGTGAGGGACTCAGAGATGCGGATCTCATGGGGGAAAGAGTTCCAGAGCCTGGGAGCTGCCCTGGAAAAGGCTCTGTCCCCAAAACGGCGGAGCTTTGACTTGGGGGACGTAGAGGAGACCGGCTGAGGTGGATCTGAGGGACCGTGAAGGTTGGTAGGGGGAGAGGAGGACAGTGAGGTATGAGGTGGATCTGAGGGGCCATGAAGGTTGGTAGGGGGAGAGGAAGACAGTGAGGTATGAGGTGGATCTGAGGGGCCATGAAGGTTGGTAGGGGGAGAGGAGGACAGTGAGGTATGAGGTGGATCTGAGGGACCATGAAGGTTGATAGGGGGAGAGGAGGACACTGAGGTATGAGGTGGATCTGAGGGGCCATGAAGGTTGATAGGGGGAGAGGAGGACACTGAGGTATGAGGTGGATCTGAGGGACCATGAAGGTTGGTAGGGGGAGAGGAGGACAGTGAGGTATGAGGTGGATCTGAGGGACCATGAAGGTTGGTAGGGGGAGAGGAGGACACTGAGGTATGAGGTGGATCTGAGGGACCATGAAGGTTGGTAGGGGGAGAGGAGGACAGTGAGGTATGAGGTGGATCTGAGGGACCATGAAGGTTGATAGGGGGAGAGGAGGACACTGAGGTATGAGGTGGATCTGAGGGGCCATGAAGGTTGATAGGGGGAGGAGGACACTGAGGTATGAGGTGGATCTGAGGGGCCATGAAGGTTGGTAGGGGGAGAGGAGGACACTGAGGTATGAGGTGGATCTGAGGGACCATGAAGGTTGGTAGGGGGAGAGGAAGACCGTGAGGTATGAGGTGGATCTGAGGGACCATGAAGGTTGGTAGGGGGAGAGTAGGACACTGAGGTATGAGGTGGATCTGAGGGACCATGAAGGTTGGTAGGGGGAGAGTAGGACACTGAGGTATGAGGTGGATCTGAGGGACCATGAAGGTTGGTAGGGGGAGAGGAAGACCGTGAGGTATGAGGTGGATCTGAGGGACCATGAAGGTTGGTAGGGGGAGAGGAGGACACTGAGGTATGAGGTGGATCTGAGGGACCATGAAGGTTGGTAGGGGGGAGAGGAGGACAGTGAGGTATGACGGGGCAAGGTGGTGTATGGCTTTGTAGGTAAGGACCAGGATTTTGTTTGTGATCCGGTGAGAAATGGGAAGCCGGTGTAGCTGTTTTAGGACCGGAGTGATGTGGGTCCAGGATGTGGAGCGGGTGATGAGTCGTGCGGCTGAGTTCTGAACCAGTTGGAGCCTTTTAATGGAGGTTGAGCCACATGTGTGGAAAGCCACTTAAAACTCCTTAACCAAACCCAGTTCGGTTGTCTAACCTAACCCTAACCATCGCCGGTTAAGTTTAGGCAGCTAAACAACTAGTTAGGATTAGAAAAGACACTGTGGTTCCGTCCCATTAAGTAGTAGTTACAGTACATGAACACACGTTTTCTGGGTGAAAGTACTGTGTTTTCTCCTCAACTTCTTCCAAGACATCCCCACCGACCTCGTTCTTCCCTACGAGGATCTTCACTCTCTTATCCCTCATGTTGTCCTTGGGTCAAATTTGACCCTTTTTCAGTTAATTTCTTTATTTTTTTGTAACAACAAATGGGCCGTTGATAATGTCAACATTACAAATATCAAAAACCTTTGAAAAAAAACATCAATAAAGCACCCACAACATTGGAAAAGTTACAAAAATGTCAGAAATAGTGATAATAATGTTGAAAAAACATGATCAAAACGTTTTTTTGTCATGGTTGAGGGGAAGTCAATGGGCTGCTGTCAGTAAGAAATATGTGAGATACCAATTAAAATGCTCTACTTTCCATCGCTCTATATATATATATATATATATATATATATATATATATCTACACGAATGGCTCATGAGAGCAGGCTGAAGCCTGACATATCTTCATCCTATGTGTCATTAAAACACATCAATGAGTCAGTATTTCACTGGGCGACATGTTCCTTCATCACCAAGAACACACACGCAAACACAACGTCCTGCTGCCACAAATACTCACTTATTATAGCCAAATGTGGATTAATCTGACGCGGAAAATAGTCCCCCCAACAACAACAACTGTTTGCTCCTGTTTGTTTGATAAAGGAACTACAGTGAGCAGCTTTAAATGTAGTTTATAAAGAAACATACCTTCTGTAGGGACCAATGGGCTTGGAGTTGTGAGACACAGACAGGAAGACGGACAGTCTTGAGGCATGTACAGTATGTTGGCAGCAAGCACATTGTTCTTAAGTTATATTTGAATTTTTGGCATCCGTTTGGCATTTTGGTGACGTGTTTAATCCCTAAACTATACATTTTTATTCGCACACGTTGGACCATATTTGAAGGGCCGTACTTTTAAATTTTCTGATTGTATGATGTCGTTGGTGCCTTGAGAGGATCTTCGTCAAGTCTGGGAAATTAACCCTGATGTTGACTTGATATTAATGTCATCGGCTCTGGCTTGGAGACTACAAATATTCAACCGACATCTTACAAAGATTGAAAGAAGGGGGATGTTTTGTGGGCCTGCCCGATTAGGGGAAAAATATGAATCAAGATTTTTTAAGCTTGGAATTGATATCACAATTCTTTGCCACGAGTGTAATGTTTATTGCACGCATGACCAAACAAAACACATTGGCAGTACCAGACTTAGATGTTTTTTGGCATCCTGTAGGTAGGAGTGGGCCATATGTCGTAAATCAAATATCGCAATATTTTTGACCAAATACCTCAATAATGATACTGCAACGATATTGTAGTGTTGGCTATTGGTGCTTTCACAAAATACTGACACAATGAGATTTTTGATAAATAATCATCAGTAATGTGAATATAACGACTAAGTGGGTGACGGCCAATAATAGAACAGTTACAACAGTCTGGTAAGACCTCACTTTACTGTAATGCAGCCTTTAAAACCAGGAAAAGACACTTGTGCCATATTACGATATCCAAAATCTAAGACGATATCTAGGCTCATATCACGATATCGGTACAATATCGATATATTGCCCAGTATGTGCATCACCATAAGTCTGTCAACATAGAGGCTTCATTGAAGAGAAGGGAGAGCATGGCAGCGATCGGGAGCACTTTACAACCTATTTTATACACTCTAAGAAATAAATCTGTAAAATAACAGAAAAAAAGTTCCGGCAGCTCATTAACCGTAATTAAAAACAAAAATTGAAGAAAAAAATGGCATCTGAAGTAAAAAAAGTTTTTTTTTACACATTTTCAACGCTTTTTGGTCCAATTTTGAAGCTTTTTCCAATTTTGAAGCTTTTTTGAGGCTTTTGACCCTCCCTTATCCAGGAACCTACTGGTGAAATGCAGACGGGTAAATGGCCTCCATGGCTGCAAAAAGTCGCCGGAGCACAGATAAATCTCCCATAATGCAATCTGAAATATAAATAAACACAAATACAACTGTGAATCACTTTCTGTGGACAATTTCTGTTAGAGAACATACAGTCATACAACTGTTAATAAACAGAAATTTCTTAGAGTCTACAGCCTTTGTTTAAAACTCATGGAAGAAAGAAGCGTTTGTGATGCAGTCGGCTCATGAAATTAAATGAGAATCAAAGTCATTAAAAAATGGAATCGTCACAGGTTGAATCGAGATCGTAATTTTACAACGATTAATCGAGCAGGCCTATTTGTGGGTACATCAAAGTTGCATTATTAGAAATGTAGGATCCAATACTTTTTGGGGTCTTTTCACACCTGTAGTTTGCTTGCTCTGGTCCGAATCAGTGGATGTCAACGTTTTCTCCTTGGCTCGGTTTTGTTTCACACTTGGGAAAATCTAAGTGAACCCAAAAGCGTGACTGATTAGGCAACATCATAATTGCATGTCATTTCCCGCTGAGATTCTCTGTTTTGTAACACTTCATTCCTCATTCGTGGCACAGTCTAGACCGGGCTAATTGAGTGTCTATGGTGTTGAATCAGACTATTAACCATCTGTGCCTCGTGCTCTTCTCTGCCCCCTCTTATCATCCCTTCTTTCCCTCAAGCCCGCCACATACTCTAATCTCTCGGTTTCCCTTGTTTTTTCTCTGCAGGAGTTTGGAGGACTAGTAGGATGCTGAGTATCTTTCCTCCTCGCCACTGTTCTCCACCCTGCTCTCCATGACCTGAGAGCACCACCCCAGCAGGAGGAACGAAACACCAGAACGAGAGAGAGAGAGGAGGGCAGAAGGCCAGGGAAGGAAGGAAGGAAGGAAAGAAGGAACAGGCTTTTTTTTTGTTATTGGTTGTTTTCCCTTTCCGAAATGGCAGCGACAGAGGCCAATGCGGCGCCGGTGGTCCAGGAAGACGGGAAAACCCCCGAGAGCAAGCCGGCGGAGGCCGAGCAGCTGGCCAATAACGCTAACACAAACTCAGAGACTACCAACAGCGAGGTTGTTGATAAAGACGGTTCCGCTGTCAACAGCGAGGTTGTCGATAACAAAGAGACTGTGAATAACGACAACGCAGCGGGAGCCGAAGACGGAGATGCAGCAGCGCCAGCGAGCGAGGAGGCGGCGGCACCGCCTCAGAACTCGGAAAATGCCTCCTCTGCAGAGCCCAAGACCTCGTTCCTGGACTCTTTCCTCAACAAGAGTGGCCTGGGGAAGGTGATGGGAGGAAGGAAGAAGAAAGAGTCGATCACGGCCACCGCCGGAGGAGAGGAGAACGCAGTCGAGGGAGGGGAGAAAGAGGGAGAGAAAGGGGGCGAGGAGGCTGCGGCGTCTGAGGCAGGAGCAGAGGGCGGCACAGACGGAGAGGCGACGATAGAGAAAGCGGAAAATGGAGAGAAGGAAGAAGAGAAGAAGGCGGAGAAGGGCAAACCGGCGGAGGCCAAATCCACGGTTCGAGATCTGATCAGGAAGCCGGTGGCGAGGATCTTCTCCCATCGCAGCACCGAGAAGAAAGACGTTAAGGTTCGATCCAAGTCCCTGGACCGGCTGGATCCCGAGGCACTTAACGCCGCTGCAGACTCCACCGCAGAGGAGGGAGGAGCCACGGAGGCAGCGGCGGCGGCGGCGGCGGGAGCAGACGAAGGTGAAGAAGGAGAACAGAAAGCCACGACGTCCTCGGCAACCACCAAGCACATGAAGCGCTGGCACTCCTTCAAAAAGCTCATGGCTCAGAAGGGGCACAAGAAGAGCGGAGGAGAAGACGTAAAGGAGGAGGACGGGGAGGGAGGTGGAGACTCGTCCACGCTGGACTCCAAGGAGTCGGGGCAGAAAGATGGAAGCTGAAACGCTCCTGGACCTTCCAGGGTTTGAAGAGGGACCCGTCGATGGTCGGCATCAGCGGGAAGGCCAAGGGCTCGGACAAAGACTCTGCCGACAACGCAAAGCCAGAGGAGGAAGTGGCGGCGGAAGAAGTGGTGGAAGGAGATGAGGCCAAGGAGGAGGGAGGAACAGAGGAAGCCAAGGCGGAGGGAGGGGAGGAAAAGGAAAAGGCTGAGGGAGGGGAGGAGGAGAAGGCAGCAGCGGGTGGTGGGACGGTGACGCAACACGCCAACGAGATCTGGACCTCCTTCAAGAAGCGCGTCATACCCAAGTCCAAACGCGCCAACACGGAGTGCGCCCCCTCCGGAGAGGAGGATGCAACCGCAGCCGCCGCCTCAGGTGAGACGACGCACAAAATATCGAGACAACTTCCGGGGAAAAAAACAGCATCTGGTTAGGGCCGCTTGTCGTGATTGTTTTCATTATCAATGAATCTGCCGATTAATATTTTAGTCTATAAAATGTCAAAAATAGCAAAGAATGTCCATCACAGTTTCTTAAAGACCAAGTAGATGTATTTAAATGTCTTGTTTTGTTAGTCCAAAACCTAAACATATTCAGTTTAATGTGATAGAAATACAGAAAAAAGCAGGGAACCACCATAATTGAGAGGCTGAAAACAGCATTTTCTGCCATTTGTTTGCATAAGAAAACGTTTAGCAAAATGGCGGGAAAACACGATGCAACCGCAGCCGCCGCCACGGGTGAGATACACACAAAATATTGTAACAACTTACAAAAAAGCAGCATCTGGTTGGGGGCACTTGTCACATTTCAGATAGTTTCACGTCCAGATTTTGAAGCCCAAAAAGTTGCAGAACGTCACTGTTTTTGCGTCTTTGCTACACCATCGATCATCTCATGAGCTCCATCTCATGAGGAGGGTCTGGCTGGTCCACACAGCCTTCTGGGATGAGAGGAGAACGTGCTCTGGTTTATTGACATTTCTTTAAACCAATCACAGTCGTCTTGGGTGGTGCTAAGCGCCGGACGGAGCCACGGTGCCACTGCTAAATAGCCTCGGGGAAAGAACTTGTTTTGGTGGAACGTGTGTATGTGTAAGTAGTTTTAGTTGTGCAACAGAAAACTCTGATTGGACAGATAGTCTAGCTAGCTGTCTGGATTTACCCTGCAGAGATCTGAGGACCAGGTAACCATAGTCCTCAGATTGGACAGATAGTCTAGCTAGCTGTCTGGATTTACCCTGCAGAGATCTGAGGACCAGGTAACCATAGTCCTCAGATTGGACAGATAGTCTAGCTAGCTGTCTGGATTTACCCTGCAGAGATCTGAGGACCAGGTAACCATAGTCCTCAGATTGGACAGATAGTCTAGCTAGCTGTCTGGATTTACCCTGCAGAGATCTGAGGACCAGGTAACCATAGTCCTCAGATTGGACAGATAGTCTAGCTAGCTGTCTGGATTTACCCTGCAGAGATCTGAGGACCAGGTAACCATAGTCCTCAGATTGGACAGATAGTCTAGCTAGCTGTCTGGATTTACCCTGCAGAGATCTGAGGACCAGGTAACCATAGTCCTCAGATTGGACAGATAGTCTAGCTAGCTGTCTGGATTTACCCTGCAGAGATCTGAGGACCAGGTAACCATAGTCCTCAGATTGGACAGATAGTCTAGCTAGCTGTCTGGATTTACCTGCAGAGATCTGAGGACCAGGTAACCATAGTCCTCAGATTGGACAGATAGTCTAGCTAGCTGTCTGGATTTACCTGCAGAGATCTGAGGACCAGGTAACCATAGTCCTCAGATTGGACAGATAGTCTAGCTAGCTGTCTGGATTTACCCTGCAGAGATCTGAGGACCAGGTAACCATAGTCCTCAGATTGGACAGATAGTCTAGCTAGCTGTCTGGATTTACCCTGCAGAGATCTGAGGACCAGGTAACCATAGTCCTCAGATTGGACAGATAGTCTAGCTAGCTGTCTGGATTTACCCTGCAGAGATCTGAGGACCAGGTAACCATAGTCCTCAGATTGGACAGATAGTCTAGCTAGCTGTCTGGATTTACCTCTGCAGAGATCTGAGGACCAGGTAACCATAGTCCTCAGATTGGACAGATAGTCTAGCTAGCTGTCTGGATTTACCCTGCAGAGATCTGAGGACCAGGTAACCATAGTCCTCAGATTGGACAGATAGTCTAGCTAGCTGTCTGGATTTAATCCTGCAGAGATCTGAGGACCAGGTAACCATAGTCCTCAGATTGGACAGATAGTCTAGCTAGCTGTCTGGATTTACCCTGCAGAGATCTGAGGACCAGGTAACCATAGTCCTCAGATTGGACAGATAGTCTAGCTAGCTGTCTGGATTTACCCTGCAGAGATCTGAGGACCAGGTAACCATAGTCCTCAGATTGGACAGATAGTCTAGCTAGCTGTCTGGATTTACCTTCTGCAGAGATCTGAGGACCAGGTAACCATAGTCCTCAGATTGGACAGATAGTCTAGCTAGCTGTCTGGATTTACCCTGCCTGAGATCTGAGGACCAGGTAACCATAGTCCTCAGATTGGACAGATAGTCTAGCTAGCTGTCTGGATTTACCCTGCAGAGATCTGAGGACCAGGTAACCATAGTCCTCAGATTGGACAGATAGTCTAGCTAGCTGTCTGGATTTACCTTGCAGAGATCTGAGGACCAGGTAACCATAGTCCTCAGATTGGACAGATAGTCTAGCTAGCTGTCTGGATTTACCCTGCAGAGATCTGAGGACCAGGTAACCATAGTCCTCAGATTGGACAGATAGTCTAGCTAGCTGTCTGGATTTACCCTGCAGAGATCTGAGGACCAGGGAACCATAGTCCTCAGAAATCAGCCGCAGGTTAGAGTGCCAACACAGAGACGGAGCAATAAAATCACAGTATTTTTGATTTAGTAGAAAACAAGCTGGTAGATGGATCAAAAATCAATGCAGGAATCATGATGCATTTAATCTACCGCTAGTAGGAATGTAACGCCATTTAGCCAATCAGACGTAGTTATGCTGTAGTCTTAACTGCAGAATATTTACTGTAGAATCACAGATAATAAAGAGAAGTCTAAGTCTCTAAGTCTATCTTTCTGTGATTTACATTAACTTGTAGAGTTATATGTGATGAACATATTAATCAGAAGATTTTAATAACTGTTATGCCAGTTATGTTGCACATCCTCGTGTCAGCTTTTAGCTTTAATTGGTTATTTAAATGTTGTTTTTGATTAACCATGGGAACTTAATGCCCCATAAACCAGACGTTGGTGTCTTTTGTTTCCACTTTGTTTTTTAAAGACCTCCGTTGGAATTTACGGCAGCACCTGAATAATCCTGGAAATGAAACGTCGTTGATATAGACTACATTTTCTCTGACTCATACCCGGGTTCTCGTCCGTAAACAGCTTTCCGACCATCGTTTTTTTTGGTGTGTTTTATTTAATCTTATAGAATTTGAAATATTTTTTTTTTATGGTTTTAAAACAGTATCCGGACTAAACTTTGACATCTACCCATCTGAGATCCACTCACCATCCTCTGATCTTTTATTATATTAAGCTAAAATAGCTAAAACTATTAGCTAAAATAATTATAATTTCTGCCTTTTTAACCAAAAACGTATGTATAAATTGATATAAATGAGCTTTGTTGACCATGAATTCCAAGAATAAGTGTAAAACCTGTTATTAAACCAGCTCAGGTTTTTTTTTTAAAAGCGTCAAAAGCATGGAAAAAGTGACAAATTAATCAGAAAAAGGACAATAAAAATTAAATTTTGACATGGAAGGGCAAGTTCATGGTTAACGGGAAGACAACACGGGGGTTAAAGAGGTACGCTAGAACGATGCAGACACACCAGCGCACAATTGTGAATCCTCACGATGACGCAGAGTCCCTTTAATGCTAACGATCCTTTTAAAAGAAGCTGTAGAACAAAACCTTTACAGACGTCGTCTCATTTAGACTGACAGTTCGAAATGGATACCATTAAAGACACCGAGACGCAGACGCTGACAGCGTGTTCACGCTCACTTTGTGTCTGTCTCCGTCCAGGGAGAAAGACAGGAGGTCGTGGTTAACTGCTAACTCTGAGGGAGACATTTTCCACAAATAAAATATTCAACATCTGATGTGAAATTCAAGTCACACTGTGGATTCAGTCAACAGTAAAAAAGACTTATTGCTCTCTGGCTGCATGAAGAAAATACAGAATCCTGGACACCTCCACGTTTTGGAGGAAATTGCTTTGAACTCAATCCATTTTTAACCTAGATTCCCCTTTGTGATGATGACCAATAAGATGCATTAAAGTAGATCAAAAAATAAGTATTTCTTCAAATTGGATTTATCCACTTGAATTGTTATGACGAATCTAATTTGGCTGGCGAGGAAAGTTGAGCCTCTAGCAGCTAACGAGGCAGATGTTTTTCTCAAGAGTTGATAGAGAACCAAACGGAGCTAAAAGTAGAGTTACAATTGGACTCACGTTCATCGTAAACAACTCCAATGGGATGATGTTGCTCGGTGTCTCCTAAATATGGAAATAGACCCAATCACAATGTTTGTTCGCAATAACTTCCTCGTAGAAACTCGTGCAAGTCATAAATGTGTATGACATAACGCTTCTTTTTAGTAAGTGTCATTCGGTTTTGTCATGACAAGTGGCTAGGGTCTTAGGACTTATGGTTAGGGTCCATGTGTTCATGACAGTGTCATGTCACTCTTAAGTAGATATCCTAAAGTAAAGTGTTACCCCCCAAACTAGCAGTCAGTCTGACTGGCGGCACTGTGCTGCTGTTCCTACAGCTAGATTTGGTAAATATTGTACCTGTACTGAACTATATGTCTTTAATATATGTTCCAGTTATGGCAAGAAATGACAACTGAATTGTTTTTTAAGTTTGCTTTGTTTGTTTGTTGTATTTGGATCCCCAATTTGCTTCAGCATACACTAAAAGCTATTCTTCCTCAGGTCCTACAATCTTTCCTTTGACAATACTCATCATGACATTTCATTACACACACATACATACATTTGAAAAAACAAATCATAAGTAAATCTTACAGTTAACACAATATAATAATAATAATAGTTAATACAACAAATTAAACAAAAGACACTACTCTGAATAGATTAATCTATTTTAAGAAATACAATAACAAAAGCCGTATACCAAACAAATTTTATATTAAATATTTAATTCCTTTGAAATAAATGTCTTAAGTGATTTTTTAAAGCCATACTGAGAGTTGTGTTTGATAGTGCTGATATTTCCTATTTCTCCGCATTTCAAATCAACAGGCCTTTGTTAACCCGGGCGTTGTTTTTGTGTTAGCACAACATTACGCTAATTCGGTCAATAGGCAACTCTTGAACCTTCAATTCTTTAATGATAGGGTGGTGGCCATAGAAGAATGAATGCAGCTTTTAATATAGTTATCAGAAACATTATGCTTGTGAAAATCCTATTCACGTATTCACGTCATTCTGCAGGAGGAAGTGCAGTTTCTCTGAAATGGCCGATGTTTTATTTATTTATTTATCTATTTATTTATTTATTTATTTATTCATTTATTCATTCAGGACAGTGCACATTGATGAACAAGCACAACAGCACAGGTAAATGTGCCAGATTGTAGCCCAAGAGCTAATTTCCATCTGCAGTCCAATAGGCAGGTTGGAGTTACAGTTAAAAAAGACATAGGATAGTAGCATTTAGTATATAAATACAAGAAGAAACAAAAAGAAAAGAACAAAACAAAAACAGGACAATTCATTAGTAAAAGTTAAAATGGAAACACAAGTAAGCGGCGGTTACACGTCTGGTGAGCTCTAAGCCACAGGAGGCCAAAGTGGGACGCTCCCTTATAGTCGGGGGAAGTGTGTCCCATAATGCACTGCCTTTAATAGTCCCTGTTTACCACAGCTGTGGTGATCCGAGTGTGTCTATATTTAATAAACTCCAGTAGTGGAGGTGGCGCCAGGCCCTGTAGTACTTTATAAATTAAACACAATGAGGGAAATTTACAATAATTATCAAAACTCAATAAGTTATATTTCTCTAAGATTTTGGAGGTAGTCAATGAGAATCTTACTCACACAGAAGCTTTAACCGCTTAACTGTCTCCTCCCGTGCAGGTGAGGATGGAGCAGCGGAGGAGGGCAAAGACGCAAAGGCAGCCAAGGCCAAGCGCTCCCATTTTGGCCGCGCCGTTTCTCTGAAGAACTTCATCCTGCGAAAAGGGCAAGTCCACTAGCGTGGACATGGGCGAGGGCGCCAAGGAGGAGGAAGAGGAGGAGGAGGAGGGGGCCGCCGCGGAGGGTGGAGAGGGAGGAGACGCGGCGAAGGAAGGAGCGGCCGACGCCAATGACAAAGACGCCTCGGAGGCGGAGAAGACGCCAGCGGCGCCGGAGACCGGAGGGGACGCGGCTAAGGTGGAGGCGGAGAAGACACCGGCCGACGCCCCAGTGACCAACGGGGAGAACGGCTGCTCCAACGGCACGGGGGACGAGAACGCCACGCACAATCACCAGGACGACGGGGACGAGGATGCCGGGAAGACGACGGGCGGCAGCCCCGTGAAGAAGAGCAAGGAATCAGGGGGGGCCAAAGAGGAGGCCAACGCCAAGATCATCAACACCACGGCGGCGGTGAACAGCGGTGAGTTAGAGCACGCCGACCGGGACTCTGACGGAGACTCTGAAGGAGACACTAACAGACAAACACTAACAAACCGTAGCCGTAAACAAACCAAAAGCAGCGGCCCAGAACCTGAGCTAGCATTAGCCGTTAGCAGGGAGGAGGAGGGGGAAGGGGGGGAGGTGGCGGAGGGAGGGGAGGCGGAGTCTCCACAAAACGGAGGTTGTGAAGATGGTGCAGAGAGGGAGGAGGAGGAGGAGGAGGAGGAGGAGGAGATGAGGAAGAGGGATCTTCGAGATGCAGCGGTGGCCATCGTTCAGAACGTGATGTCAGCAGCGGCGGACCAATTAGAGAGGGAGCTGTCCTTCGACAACGGTCTGAACGGGTGTTACGACGCCGACATCCGATACTAAGAACACAAACACACGTAATAATATTACCCCTCATATTGTCCTCGGGTCAAATTGACCCGTTTTCCTATATCAATGTTCTTTTTAATTCCCCAAAATAACATGATTGATTCCACCCAACGCTCTTTGCCAAGTACAAATCTCTACTTTCATTAATTTTGGGGCGTCTTATTCCATTTTATAGCATTGTAAAACAAATGGAAGTGTTTTTGAAATAGTATTGAGTAAAAGTTGACATATTCCAGTCTGTGATTATCATCAACATCCATTCCTTTAATTTTAGTCTCAATAATTCCTAATTTCTGCTTTTCTAACTCAAACATTAGGTATAATTTCCTATAAATGAGGTTTATTGACCATAAATTCCAAAAACCACTGTAAAACTAGAGTTAATAAGTTGGTGTTACGTAGTGTTGAAAACGTCAAAAAGTGACAAACATTGAAAAAAAAAGCGTCAAGAAAAGTGTTGAAAAAATAGGACAAAAACGTAAGAAAAAGTTAAAAACATCAATAAAAAGTGTTGATTTTCCATTTTAACCGGAAGACAACACGAGGGTTATCACAGACATTCATGCACAGGTAGACGCACCTAAAAGTAACTGACGTTAAAGGAATAGTAAAGAGTTAGCTAGCGCAGGCTTGTGCTCATATGTGGAAGCTAACGTTAAAGCAGGGGTGTCAAATTCAATTTCCAGGGTCGCACCAAATTAGAATTTTTCCCGCCAAACCCTAGGCTTGCACTAGGCGCGCTACGCTGGCCGACGTAATGCCGCTTCATTCATTTTTGAAATCCAAAGAAATTACACTAGGGAAAAAATCTTTGCATTTACTTTTCAGCTCCGACTACGCGAGCCCCGTCTCGTCTCTGGGTAACTTTAAGACAGCCAATCAAAAACACTGATCAGAGCTTGGTAGAAGCATGCTGCGGGAAGACTAACTCGCTGATGAGATGCCATCCTATGGCATTGAAGGACGAGGCATTTTTTGATACTCAATACATCGAAACTCAATTCCGTCGGTGCCCAAAAAGTATAGAATACGGTACCCAGCCCCAGTAGAGGAGATACAAAGATGGAGAGATAAAGTTACATGTCCCTGACATTTTAAGTTCTGTTTGTTCTCTAGAGCGGAGGTCTTCAACATCTTTTAGGCCAGGGACCCCTAAACTGAAAGACAGACAGAGGAGGGACCCCCTACCGCGCATATACAGTATATACAAACAGTATATACAGTATATATACTGTATGTGTGTGTATTTTTGTATATATGTTGTGTACGTGTGTATATATAGTATATGTATGTATATATATGTGTGCATGTATATATATGTGTATGTGGTATGTGTATATATATACAGTATGTGTGTATATATATATATATATATATATATATATATATATATATATATATATATAATGTATGTATATATGTGAGGATACATGGATATTATTTATGCATCAAGTTTTAATGTTTAACATCTATCTGTGGCGCCTGTGTAGCTCACCTGGTAGAGCGCACGTCCATATAAGGAGGCTCAGTCCTCAACGCAGCGGGCCGGGGTTTGACGCCAACCCGCGGCCCTTAGCTGCATGTCATTCCCCCCTCTCTCCCCTCTCACGTCTGGCTTTCTTATCAAATAAAAGGCCTAAAAATGCCCCCAAAAAACATCTATGTGGGAAAGCACAGGGACTCCTTAATAACTGTATGGCTATCATAGTGGCTAGCTTACCTATGATAAGCTTATCTTCAATGTGTAATTAGTTTTTCACAAATAGGGGCCAATTTATCTTTGCTATTAAAATTTTGCATTCATATAAATGTACAGTAACATCATTTGGCAGCCCCACTGCACTACACTGACCTGGACCTGGACCCCCTAACCCTGTTGAAGATCTCTGCTCTAAAGATAGATTCACTCCTCGTTCAAATCGTTTTACACGTTCCCACCCGGGAGCCAAAGCTCAAAGCTGCCGGACACTGAGCGTGAGGAGGTAAAGCGCCTGTGAACCAGAAGGCGCTCCATTATTTATCAGTCCCAGCCTCCACTCCATTCAAGTGCAGTTTTAGGGCTTGGAGTCCAGCTTGGCGTCGCTTTGATCTCACACAGACCAACAGATGTTTGTGGAGAGCAAGTGCGGCTCCTGCTGCGGCCGCCGTGCCGTTTACTCGAAGCCTCTTCATCTCGAAGGGCAAACACTGAACGCTGTTTAACACCTCGGGCCTTGGTGTTTTTGGCCTCCATCCTCCACCCTCCAGCGGATTGGCTGCTACAGCTCTAGTTAGTTAGCTCTCTGTTTTGCTGTGGAAGAGTTTAGCAGACATCAATAGAGTTGAGTCCATCAACGGATTAGCGGGCCAAATCAAAGTGTCACAGAGCCTCTAAAACAAGCCAGATTAACTAACCTTCTCTCTCTCTCTCTCTGGGGTGGGGTTGGATGGTCAGGTTTTTAGATTTCTGGGAAACGCCGTGAGCACAAAGGACAACCAAGACATAAAAGACAAAAGAAGAGAAGGCACAAATAAACAGAAACAGGACAAAAAGTGAAAAAAAACAAGCCAGATTAACTAGCCTTCTCTTTCTCTCTCTGTGTCTCTCTCCTCTGGGGTGGGGTTGGATGGTCTGGTTTTTAGATTTCAGGGAAACTGGGGTGGGGTTGGATGGTCAGGTTTTTAGATTTCAGGGAAACGCCGTGAGCACAAAGGACAGCCAAGACATAAAAGACAAAAGAAGAGAAGGCACAAATAAACAGAAACAGGACAAAAAGGGAAATGAGAGACAGACAGGCAGAAAGACAGACTGTACGTCTTCCTGTTGGTTATTATGTTATGCTGATGATCCTCTATTATAACGTGACAACTTTGTCATATGTTCCTCATGAAGTTGTTGTGTTGTTTCCTTTGTGTACATCCTTAAATAACTCAAACTAACCCAACACTAGAGAGTCGAACATCTGTACTAAACCACCTAACACACATGCAACATTTAACCCTTTTTATATGACTGTTTATTATTATTATTATTATTATTATTATTATTCTTTTTTTCCAAGACCTATTTTTTAATACATTTTTCAATCTCTTCTGTTATCATTTACCAGACAAAAAGGCGGGAAACGTGTGAGGCCCACACAAAGAGGATTAGAACTGCCTGGGATTCGCTGAGCAAGGAGCTCTGAGCCCCGCCCCCCTTCCCTAAATCCTCCTCCCTGCTTCCTGCCTCCTCCCTCCTCTTCTCCCTTCATCCCTCCTTCCTCCCGAATAAACGGAGTAATCACGTGTTAAGAGAACACCATGGTGAGAAAAAGAGATTGAAATGAGAGTTTGAGAGAATGAGAAAGATGCAACTCATGTAGATGAGAAGTAAAAAATAAGACTCAGAAAGCAATAATTCAAAGCCCTTCTTTTCCATCCTTCCATTCATCCATCCATCCATCCATCCCCTCCGTCCATCCAATTCCATACATACATACTGTACATGCATACACACATGTGCATCCAGTGTTTTAATTTTTTCTTTGCTTGTCTGTGAGATTTTATATTGTCTACGAGAGAAAAGAAATGTAAAAAAAAAAGAAAAGAAATTCAAATCGAGACATTCCATTTTCCTCCTCGTCACGCTACTTAACCGCTCTTCTCTGTCTCCACCGTCTCCTGATTGGTGGATAAAAAATAAAAAAAAAGACTTAGTTTTATATTGACGGCCATTTTGGTTTGTAGTCCCCCCCTTCAACCCCCCTTCTTCGCCCCCCTTCTGTCCAACCGTACCCTGTAGATATGTGACAGTGCAGCAGGACCATGTTGCTACGGTATATAAACCGCCCTGAGGACCACCACTTCCCAACCAACACTGCAATGTCTTCAGCTCTGTGTGTTTAATGTTTTTAGACTGTTATATTGTGTACATGAATTAAAAAAAAAGTACAAAAAAAAGTCAAATATTAAAATCAAAATGTTTTTTTTTGTTTTTTTTTTCCTTTTTGTTCGGTTTGGATTCTCTTTTTTCATGTTTTTGGTTCTTCTTTTTAAACACATCTTCTCACTGTTACTGCAGTCTGGCAATATGCTGTAATCAACAAAAAAAAAATGATGGTAATATTAATAATAATAATAATAATGATGATGTTTTTGTCGGTCCACGTTTTCACATGTCCGCTAGCAAATTGTCAAGAACAAAATAGTACAATAAAGACTAAAATCTAACTACTAAACTGAAAGTCATTGTGGGGTGTTCTGTTTTAAGTGTTGTGTGCAGACGGGCGGGCGGGCTGGAACCCCATTGGATGTTCATTAATCTGTGTATCGATAATCTCATCCTTTTACGTAATGGGCAGAATAATACTTTGTATTAAAGTAGATCTGTGTGTATTATCTGGCAGCAGACGGGCAGGGGACGTCCATATGACAGCCACAGTCCCCTTCACACCCCCGCCGTTATTACCGTAGACTGTTAATATTAATGGACCAAGCATCCGCTTTGGCAAAGTGTTGCAAACGCGGAAGTGCCTTAAACCTGTCTATCTGTCTGAATTCCTGCAGGGGGGGACTCCTTAAACCTGCTTTCTATCTGAATTCCTGCAGGGGGGACTCCTTAAACCTGCTTTCTATCTGAATTCCTGCAGGGGGGGGACTCCTTAAACCTGCTTTCTATCTGAATTCCTGCAGGGGGGGACTCCTTAAACCTGCTTTCTATCTGAATTCCTGCAGGGGGGACTCCTTAAACCTGCTTTCTATCTGAGTACCTGCAGGGGGGACTCCTTAAACCTGCTTTCTATCTGAATTCCAGCAGGGGGGACTCCTTAAACCTGCTTTCTATCTGAATTCCTGCAGGTGGGACTCCTTAAACCTGCTTTCTATCTGATCTCCAGCAGGGGGCGACACGTGCAGTTGCAGAAGTCGGTCTGTTTCTGTAGAAGTCTCTGAGAAAGTGACCCACTTCTCACCTGATTTATTACCTCAGTAAACATTTCCATACTGATTGTATGTCTCACTCTCTAGTTTGAAGTCTTCTGCAACACAGAATGATCATGCTTTGAATCATGGTCTCGATGATTTTAAAATCGGCGATAAAGCAGGGGGTGTTTTAGGGCGTGGCTATGATGTGATTGACAGTGAAAGTGTGTAACGTAACCAGGACGGCTGCGCCCGTAACGGCAAAGTTGACGACTCATAGGAGATCTTTACACACCAATGGGTGATGTCACACATGCTCTGTCCATTAATGTTAACTGTTGGTGGTTATTATCCTACTTTCATGTTTCACACATGCCGATAAAACTCCAAAACAACACGGTGAACTCTGGTCTTCTGGTTGCACCATGCTTTAGTAAATCAGTGAGAAATTTCCTTTGGAAAAAACGTCAGCTCAGTCCCTAATGAGAACAGCTCTAGGTCTAGTGTCCCCGTTTTAAGTTTTACAGATTAAAAACATGACGTGTTTTGGAGGTACATACTCTTCTGAGCTGAAAATGTCCCCGGATTTTGTCTGAGACATCTGGTCCCCTTACCTTACACTGACACAAATTAGACCACTGAACACAGTTTGATAAGAGTTGGAAAAAAAAGTGAATTTTAAACACGGCACCAAGGTGGGGATAGGTTCTGAGTCTGTTTGTATGCCAACACGCTGAAGAAAAGGGAAGCAAAAAAGCAGAACTAGTGAGAAAGTGTTCTTTCATTTTGACATGGTGAGGAGATAAGAAGCATGAAGACAAAGAAGGTTTCCACACAATGTTTTAGTCCATGCTTAACGCCTTCTGTCTCCAATTTCTCTTCCCACTTCTCCATTTTTCTACCATCTGAAATTAAAAGTGCAGGTTTTTTTTTTGCAGAGCAACTCTTCAACATTTTTAAAGAAAAATCTCTTAATTTTTCATAGCTGCTGCGTGGGCTTCTCCTCTCTTCTGCAAGGTGTTGAGGAGCCAGAATAGTTTAGTAGCCAAGTCTGTGATGAACTGCTTCGTTTATGTATCTTCAGCAGCATCTTTACACTTTCCCGTGTCGTACACGGACCGTCATTATGTTGTCTTCATGTTGTCTTCATGTTGCCCTCATGTTGTCCTCATGTTGCCCTCATGTTGCCCTCATGTTGTCCTCATGTTGTCCCCATGTTGCCCTCATGTTGTCCTCATGTTGTCCTCATGTTGTCCTCATGTTGTCTTCATGTTGTCCTCATGTAGTCTTCATGTTGCCCTCATGTTGTCCTCATGTTGCCCTCATGTTGTCTTCATGTTGCCCTCATGTTGTCCTCATGTTGTCCTCATGTTGCCCTCAGGTTGTCCTCATGTTGTCTTCATGTTGCCTTCATGTTGTCCTCATGTTGTCTTCATGTTGCCCTCATGTCCTCATGTTGCCCTCATGTTGTCCTCATGTTGCCCTCATGTCCTCATGTTGCCCTCATGTTGTCCTCATGTCGCCCTCATGTTGTATTAATGTTGTCCTCATGTTGTCCTCATGTTGCCCTCATGTCCTCATGTTGCCCTCATGTTGTCCTCATGTCGCCCTCATGTTGTATTAATGTTGTCCTCATGTTGTCCTCATGTTGCCCTCATGTCCTCATGTTGCCCTAGCCAGACCCTCTTCCACAGCGCTGTGCAAAGAATGGGAATATAGGAACGAATACAAAGCACATAATTAAATGTGCTAATATTCGTATATTTAAAAAGGATGATGATGGTCTGTGTGGTGTTTTAACTATAAATACTCGGCCTAACTACATCACTCCTCTTTGAACTGTCTCTGTCAACTCAGAGGGTCTGCGGGCCACATGTTGAGACTCCCAGCAGCAACAGTAGCATGTCTAGCCGTCTGTAAAGTGCGTGGTGATGATAATTCCCTACTGTCGGTTGAAATCGGCAGCATACTGTCTTGCTGTCGGTCCAAATCTCTGGGATTATGTTATTAAAGCCGTAATGCCAGCGTACAGAAGCTGCACACACACACACACACACACACACACTCTGTAACAACCTCGGGAAAACTGCTGCTTTGTGGTGTAAAGACGTTTTAATGGACAAAATGGGGTAGAGATCACGTCCGTTTTGACAATGTGTCGGAGTGTAAATGAACAGACGTGAAATCCAGACACAGACAAACTGAAGACGCTAACGAGGAAGCAGCTTTGAATGGCAGATGGAGAATATGTCGGGATAATGATAATGTCTGAGGGGGGCACGGTGGTCTTCAGACTTGTCTTCTGGTCGGGGGTGCAGCTGAGGTCGAAGGAGGCGGAACAGATGGATGACGTGTCGGGATTATCACGTAAAGACACCAGCTGCTGAGGACTGACCACACCTACGTCGGCTGCAGGCTTCTGCCTTCCAACCGCGTTCGATCTGAATGTGTGAGGAGTTCAGTGAAGTGTTCAGCAGCTGTCAGTAGACCAAATTAGAGTCTGCACGTGGAGGATTTGGGGTCAAGTTTAACCCTCATGTTATCCTCGTGTTGTCCTCGGGTCAAATTGACCCGTTTTCCTGTATCAATGTTCTTTTTAATTCCCCAAAATAAGGCAAGGCAGCTTTTATCTGTAGAGCACATTTCAGCAACAGGGCAATTCAAAGTGCTTTACACAAAATCAGTTAAACAGATAAAAAACAAGAATAAACAGTTAAAAACGAAAAAATAAAAACAGAAAACAGATAAACACAAGAATAAAAGTTACAGTGCAGTATAAGAAATTAAACATTAAAGAAATTAACATAATTTAAATAAAGGCAACATCAAAAAGAAAGGTCTTCAGCCTTGATTTAAAAGAACCGAGAGTAGCAGCGGATCTGCAGGTTTCTGGGAGTCTGTTCCAGATATGAGGAGCATAGAAACTGAACCCTGCCCCCCGTTTAGTTCTGACTCTGGGGACAGGAAGCAGACCTGTCCCAGATGACCTGAGAGGTCTGTGGGGGTCATAGTGTAGTAGCAGACCTGTCCCAGAGACCTGAGCGGTCTGGGGGGGTCATAGTGTAGAAGCAGACCTGTCCCAGATGACCTGAGAGGTCTGTGGGGGTCATAGTGTAGTAGCAGACCTGTCCCAGAGACCTGAGCGGTCTGGGGGGGGTCATAGTGTAGAACCAGACCTGTCCCAGATGACCTGAGAGGTCTGGGGGGTCATAGTGTAGAACCAGACCTGTCCCAGATGACCTGAGAGGTCTGGGGGGGTCATAGTGTAGTAGCAGACCTGTCCCAGATGACCTGAGAAGTCTGGGGGTGTCGTAGTGTAGTAGCAGACCTGTCCCAGATGACCTGAGAGGTCTGGGGGGTCATAGTGTAGTAGCAGACCTGTCCCAGATGACCTGAGAGGTCTGGGGGGTCATAGTGTAGTGGCAGACCTGTCCCAGATGACCTGAGAGGTCTGAGGGGGTCGTAGTGTAGAACCAGACCTGTCCCAGATGACCTGAGAGGTCTCGGGGGTCATAGTGTAGAACCAGACCTGTCCCAGATGACCTGAGAGGTCTGGGGGTCATAGTGTAGAACCAGACCTGTCCCAGATGACCTGAGAGGTCTGGGGGGGTCGTAGTGTAGAACCAGACCTGTCCCAGATGACCTGAGAGGTCTGGGGGTGTCATAGTGTAGTAGCAGACCTGTCCCAGATGACCTGAGAGGTCTGGGGGGGGTCATAGTGTAGTAGCAGACCTGTCCCAGATGACCTGAGAGGTCTGGGGGGGTCGTAGTGTGTAGTAGCAGACCTGTCCCAGATGACCTGAGAGGTCTGGGGGGGTCATAGTGTAGTAGCAGACCTGTCCCAGAGACCTAAGAGGGGTCTGGGGGGGTCATAGTGTAGTAGCAGACCAGAAATGTATTTTGGCCCTAAACCGTTTAGTGATTTATAAACTAGCAGAAGTACTTTGAAATCAATTCTTTGAGGTACAGGAAGCCAGTGTAAAGACTTCAGAACTGGAGTGATGTGATCCAGTCTCTTGGTCTCAGTAAGGACTGGAAAGATGTGATCCAGTCTCTTGGTCTTAGTGAGGACTGGAGGGATGTGATCCAGTCTCTTGGTCTTAGTGAGGACTGGAGGGATGTGATCCAGTCTCTGGGTCTTAGTGAGGACTGGAGGGATGTGATCCAGTCTCTTGGTCTTAGTAAGGACTGGAGGGATGTGATCCAGTCTCTTGGTCTTAGTAAGGACTGGAGGGATGTGATCCAGTCTCTTGGTCTTAGTGAGGACTGGAGGGATGTGATCCAGTCTCTTGGTCTTAGTAAGGACTGGAGGATGTGATCCAGTCTCTTGGTCTTAGTGAGGACTGGAGGGATGTGATCCAGTCTCTTGTCTTAGTGAGGACTGGAGGGATGTGATCCAGTCTCTTGGTCTTAGTGAGGACTGGAGGGATGTGATCCAGTCTCTTGGTCTTAGTAAGGACTGGAGGGATGTGATCCAGTCTCTTGGTCTTAGTAAGGACTGGAGGGATGTGATCCAGTCTCTTGGTCTTAGTAAGGACTGGAGGGATGTGATCCAGTCTCTTGGTCTTAGTGAGGACTGGAGGGATGTGATCCAGTCTCTTGGTCTTAGTGAGGACTGGAGGGATGTGATCCAGTCTCTTGGTCTTAGTGAGGACTGGAGGGATGTGATCCAGTCTCTTGGTCTTAGTGAGGACTGGAGGGATGTGATCCAGTCTCTTGGTCTTAGTGAGGACTGGAGGGATGTGATCCAGTCTCTTGGTCTTAGTGAGGACTGGAGGGATGTGATCCTGTCTCTTGGTCTTAGTGAGGATTGGAGGGATGTGATCAAGTCTCTTGGTCTTAGTGAGGACTGGAGGGATGTGATCAAGTCTTTTGGTCTTAGTGAGGACTGGAAGGATGTGATCCAGTCTCTTGGTCTTAGTGAGGACTGGAGGGATGTGATCCAGTCTCTTGGTCTTAGTGAGGACTGGAGGGATGTGATCCACTCTCTTGGTCTTAGTGAGGACTGGAAGGATGTGATCCAGTCTCTTGGTCTTAGTGAGGACTGGAGGGATGTGATCCACTCTCTTGGTCTTAGTGAGGACTGGAGGGATGTGATCAAGTCTCTTGGTCTTAGTGAGGACTGGAGGGATGTGATCAAGTCTCTTGGTCTTAGTGAGGACTGGAGGGATGTGATCCAGTCTCTTGGTCTTAGTGAGGACTGGAGGGATGTGATCCAGTCTCTTGTAAAACAAATGGAAGTGTTTTTGAAATAGTATTGAGTAAAAGTTGACATATTCCAGTCTGTGATTATCATCAACATCCATTCCTTTAATTTTAGTCTCAATAATTCCTAATTTCTGCTTTTCTAACTCAAACATTAGGTATAATTTCCTATAAATGAGGTTTATTGACCATAAATTCCAAAAATAACTGTAAAACTAAAGTGTGACAAACATCAAAAAAGCATCAAAAGTGATGAAATAAGGGGCCAAAATGTAAGAAAAAGCTTGATTTTTGATTTTGACGGGAAGACAACACGAGGGTTAAAGACATTTCAATTAACAGCGATGTAGTGCTTGTTTTACTGTTGATTATTTTCTGGGGGAATTTTTTTTGGGGGGCTTTAAAATGTCAGAAAATGGTAAAAAAAAAAAAAATGTACATCAGGGTTTCCCAAATATCCCAAGAAGACGTCCTCAAATGTCTCGTTTTTTTCCACAACTCAGAGATATTCAGTTAACTGTCACAGAGGAGAGAAGAAACTAGAAGATATTCCCATTTAACACGCTGGAATCAAAATAACATGACGGACTCTCTAGAAGACGTCGTTAGCTTCTCATCAACAGACACAGAAATGCTGCTAATCTTAATTAGCTTTGTAGCAACTCATTTAGTTACGGATTTGATGTAATGGACGTTCATTAATATCAAAAAGTTAAGCACTAAAACTTTAAATGTAAAAATGTCCATTGCATCACATCAAAAACGTTAAAAAGGAAAGAAAAATGTAATGTAAAAAAAAAAAAAAAGTGTGTGTAAAAATGTAAAAGAAAAGCAACAAATGTTGGGGAAAAAGTGTCAAATGTCAAAAAAACGTGGCAAAAAGCAACAAAAAATTAAAAGAAACGTCAAAAAAGGAACAAATGTTGGGAAATAAGATCCAAATCAAACACAACAAAAATCAGGAATTGAAAGCAGCTTGTTGTGTTTCATCTCTCGCGCCAATCAAAACACAAATGCAATGTAAAAAAGTTTGTAAAATACAAAAAAAAGTGTGTCTAAAAATTAAAAAAAGCAACAAATGTTGGGGAAAAAGTGTCAAATGAAAAAAAAAACGTGGCAAAAAGCAACAAAGGATGAAAGAAACGTAAAAAAAAAACTCCAAATCAACTACAAATAAAGCAGGAATTGAAAGCAGCTTGGTGGGTTTCCTCTCTCGGCCAATCAGGGCGAGGCAGAGGACTTAAGAGAGACGGGGGACGGTCCTCCCGGGACCTTCTGGTCCTTCCTCCACTCGATGCAGACGCCGTGTTAGCGGATCTCGTCAGCTAGCAAAAGTGTTCAATGTCCAAAAAAACGTGGCAAAAAGCAATAAATGTTGGGAAAAACATCCAAATCAAATACAAAAATAGATAAAACTTCAGAAAAAAGGCAAATGCTACAACTATCATGTCTTCCCACATGATGTAGAGAAAATCAGGTATGTGGCAAAAAGCAAAATTCAAAAAAAATGCAAAAAGCGATAAATGTCAAAAAAACGCAACAAAAAGCAACAAATGGTGAAAATAAAAAAAACGGGTAAATCAAGCTCCAAATCAACAGGAATTGAAAGCAGCTTGGTGTGTTTCATCTCTCAAACAATCAAAACACAAATGCAATGTAAAAAAGTTTGTAAAATACAAATAAAAATAATGAAAAAAACATCAAAAATGGGACAAATGTTGGGGAAAAAGTGTCAAATGTCCAAAAAAATGGGGCAAAAAGCAACAAAAGATGAAAGAAACGTAAAAAAAAAAACTCCAAATCAACTACAAAAAAAGCAGGAATTGAAAGCAGCTTGGTGGGTTTCCTCTCGGCCAATCAGGGCGAGGCAGAGGACTTTCCCATTTAGACGGGGGACGGTCCTCCCGGGACCTTCTGGTCCTTCCTCCACTCGATGCAGACGCCGTGTTAGCGGATCTCGTCAGCCAGAAAAAGTGTTCAATGTCAAAAAAAACGTGGCAAAAAGCAACAAAGGATGAAAATAAATGTCAAAAAAGGGACAAATGTTGTGAAAATAACATCCAAATCAAACAGAAATAAAGATAAAACTTTAAAAAACAGCAAATGTTACAACTATCATGTCTTCCCACATGATGTCGAGATTTTCAGGTATGTGGCAAAAAGCAACAAAAAATTTAAAGAAACGTCAAAAAAGGAACAAATGTTGGGAAATAAGATCCAAATCAAACACAACAAAAATCAGGAATTGAAAGCAGCTTGGTGTGTTTCCTCTCTCGCGCCAATCAAAACACAAATGCAATGTAAAAAAGTTTGTAAAATACAAAAAAAAGTGTGTCTAAAAATTAAAAAAAGCAACAAATGTTGGGAAAAAAGTGTCAAATGAAAAAAAAAACGTGGCAAAATGCAACAAAAGATGAAAGAAACGTAAAAAAAACCTCCAAATCAACTACAAAAAAGCAGGAATTGAAAGCAGCTTGGTGTGTTTCCTCTCTCGGCCAATCAGGGCGAGGCAGAGGACTTAAGAGAGACGGGGGACGGTCCTCCCGGGACCTTCTGGTCCTTCCTCCACTCGATGCAGACGCCGTGTTAGCGGATCTCGTCAGCCAGCAAAAGTGTTAAATGTCAAAAAAAACGTGGCAAAAAGCAATAAATGTTGGGAAAAACATCCAAATCAAATACAAAAATAGATAAAACTTCAGAAAAAAGGCAAATGTTACAACTATCATGTCTTCCCACATGATGTAGAGATTTTCAGGTATGTGGCAAAAAGCAACAAAAATGAAAATGAAAAAGCGATAAATGTCAAAAAAAACAGCAAAAAGCAACAAATGGTGAAATAAGATCCAAATCAAGCTCCAAATCAACAGGAATTGAAAGCAGCTTGGTGTGTTTCATCTCTCAAACAATCAAAACACAAATGCAATGTAAAAAAGTTTGTAAAATACAAATAAAAATGATGAAAAAAACATCAAAAATGGGACAAATGTTGGGGAAAAAGTGTCAAATGTCCAAAAAATGGGGCAAAAAGCAACAAAAGATGAAAGAAACGTAAAAAAACTCCAAATCAACTACAAAAAAGCAGGAATTGAAAGCAGCTTGGTGGGTTTCCTCTCTCGGCCAATCAGGGCGAGGCAGAGGACTTAAGAGAGACGGGGGACGGTCCTCCCGGGACCTTCTGGTCCTTCCTCCACTCGATGCAGACGCCGTGTTAGCGGATCTCGTCAGCCAGAAAAAGTGTTCAATGTCAAAAATGTGGCAAAAAGCAATAAATGTTGGGAAAAACATCCAAATCAAATACAAAAATAGATAAAACTTCAGAAAAAAGGCAAATGTTACAACTATCATGTCTTCCCACATGATGTAGAGATTTTCAGGTATGTGGCAAAAAGCAACAAAAATGAAAATGAAAAAGCGATAAATGTCAAAAAAACGCAGCAAAAAGCAACAAATGGTGAACGAAACGTAAATCAAGCTCCAAATCAAACGGAATTGAAAGCAGCTTGGTGTGTTTCATCTCTCAAACAATCAAAACACAAATGCAATGTAAAAAAGTTTGTAAAATACAAATAAAAATGATGAAAAAAACATCAAAAATGGGACAAATGTTGGGGAAAAAGTGTCAAATGTCCAAAAAAATGGGGCAAAAAGCAACAAAAGATGAAAGAAACGTAAAAAAAAACTCCAAATCAACTACAAAAAAAGCAGGAATTGAAAGCAGCTTGGTGGGTTTCCTCTCTCGGCCAATCAGGGCGAGGCAGAGGACTTAAGAGAGACGGGGGACGGTCCTCCCGGGACCTTCTGGTCCTTCCTCCACTCGATGCAGACGCCGTGTTAGCGGATCTCGTCAGCCAGCAAAAGTGTTCAATGTCAAAAAAAACGTGGCAAAAAGCAACAAATGATGAAAATAAATGTCAAAAAAGGGACAAATGTTGTGAAAATAACATCCAAATCAAACAGAAATAAAGATAAAACTTTAAAAAACAGCAAATGTTACAACTATCATGTCTTCCCACATGATGTCGAGATTTTCAGGTATGTGGCAAAAAGCAACAAAAAATTAAAAGAAACGTCAAAAAAGGAACAAATGTTGGGAAATAAGATCCAAATCAAACACAACAAAAATCAGGAATTGAAAGCAGCTTGGTGTGTTTCATCTCTCAAACAATCAAAACACAAATGCAATGTAAAAAAGTTTGTAAAATACAAAAAAAAAGTGTCTAAAAATTAAAAAAAAGCAACAAATGTTGGGGAAAAAGTGTCAAATGAAAAAAAAAACGTGGCAAAATGCAACAAAAGATGAAAGAAACGTAAAAAAAAACTCCAAATCAACTACAAATAAAGCAGGAATTGAAAGCAGCTTGGTGGGTTTCCTCTCTCGGCCAATCAGGGCGAGGCAGAGGACTTAAGAGAGACGGGGGACGGTCCTCCCGGGACCTTCTGGTCCTTCCTCCACTCGATGCAGACGCCGTGTTAGCGGATCTCGTCAGCCAGAAAAAGTGTTCAATGTCAAAAAATGTGGCAAAAAGCAATAAATGTTGGGAAAAACATCCAAATCAAATACAAAAATAGATAAAACTTCAGAAAAAAGGCAAATGTTACAACTATCATGTCTTCCCACATGATGTAGAGATTTTCAGGTATGTGGCAAAAAGCAACAAAAATGAAAATAAACGTCAAAACAGCGATAAATGTCAAAAAAACGCAGCAAAAAGCAACAAATGGTGAACGAAACGTAAATCAAGCTCCAAATCAACAGGAATTGAAAGCAGCTTGGTGTGTTTCATCTCTCAAACAATCAAAACACAAATGCAATGTAAAAAAGTTTGTAAAATACAAAAAAAAGTGTGTCTAAAAATTAAAAAAAGCAACAAATGTTGGGAAAAAAGTGTCAAATGAAAAAAAAAATGGGACAAAATGCAACAAAAGATGAAAATAAATGTCAAAAAAGGGACAAATGTTGTGAAAATAACATCCAAATCAAACAGAAATAAAGATAAAACTTTAAAAAACAGCAAATGTTACAACTATCATGTCTTCCCACATGATGTCGAGATTTTCAGGTATGTGGCAAAAAGCAACAAATGATGAAAAGAAACGTCAGAAAGCAACAAATGTTGGGAACAAAAATTTTTATATATAAACTTGGGAAAAAAGGCACATGTTACAACTATCACGTCTTCCCAAATGAATTCTTTCATCAAACAGCCTGAAAAACAGTGCGTATGAAGTTGGAGAAGAATAAGATGTACAAAGGGAAATAGGATGTTCTAACAGTGTCTTCTCAGATTTCTAGGCGTTCTTTTATCAAAGGGTGAAATGAAAGAGTCCCATATTCTTGTTTCTTTGTCATTTCCTGTCTCCAGTTCCTCTTAGCTGATTGTCTCATTTGCCCTGAGCTGATTGGACGGTTATTCAGATCACCTGTTCCTAAAACCCTAAACAGGAATGGAAAGCAGCTTGGTGGGTTTCCTCTCTCGGCCAATCAGGGCGAGGCAGAGGACTTAAGCAAAAGTGTCAAATGTCCAAAAAAAAAAAAATGTGGCAAAAAGCAACAAATGATGAAAGGAATAGTCAAAAAAGCGATAAATGTTGGGGAAATAACATCTAAATCAAATACAAAAAAAGAGCAAATGTTACAACTATCATTCCCAAATGATGTCGAGATTTTCAGGTTTGTGGCAAAAAGCAACAAAAATGAAAATAAACGTCAAAAAAGCAACAAATCAAATACAAAAAAAGGAATTGAAAGACAGAGGACATTCAGAGACCGGATCAGAGGACATTCAGAGACCGGATCAGAGGACATTCAGAGACCGGATCAGAGGACATTCAGAGACCGGATCAGAGGACATTCAGAGACCAGATCAGAGGACATTCAGAAACCAGATCAGAGGACATTCAGACATCCAGAAACCAGATCAGAGGACATTCAGACATTCAGAAACCAGATCAGAGGACATTCAGAAACCAGATCAGAGGACATTCAGAAACCGGATCAGAGGACATTCAGACATTCAGAAACCAGATCAGAGGACATTCAGAAACCGGATCAGAGGATATTCAGACATTTAGAAACCGGATCAGAGGACATTCAGACATTTAGAAACCGGATTAGAGGACATTCAGAGACCAGATTAGAGGACATTCAGAGACCGGATCAGAGGACATTCAGAGACCGGATAAGAGGACATTCAGCAACCAGATCAGAGGACATTCAGAAACCAGATCAGAGGACATTCAGACATTCAGAAACCGGATCAGAGGACATTCAGAAACCAGATCAGAGGACATTCAGAAACCGGATCAGAGGACATTCAGACATTTAGAAACCGGATCAGAGGACATTCAGAAACCGGATCAGAGGACATTCAGAAACCAGATCAGAGGACATTCAGAAACCGGATCAGAGGACATTCAGAAACCGGATCAGAGGACATTCAGAAACCAGATCAGAGGACATTCAGAAACCGGATCAGAGGACATTCAGAAACCGGATCAGAGGACATTCAGAAACCAGATCAGAGGACATTCAGAAACCGGATCAGAGGACATTCAGACATTTAGAAACCGGATCAGAGGACATTCAGAAACCGGATCTCTCAAAACACCATGGATGGTTTTTATGCGTCTGGAAGCCCCAGAGACTCAGAATAACCCCAAATCCCACAATACGGGCCCTTTAATGTCATATAAATAACATTTATTGATCATGATTTAATAAAAGCGCTGAAACAGCAACCCGTCCTCAGTCCTCCGTCCTCCGTCCCTTTAAGACACCCCTCCGGTAATTTATACACATAAATATTCATTGTTGACAAAATAAAAAGAAAGAAACTGACGAGAAAACAGTCACTTTCCAGTTTTAATTAACTTTTGATTTATTTCCAAACCAAACAGTACTTAATCAAAGTTGTTTTAATTTTCAGCGCCAACACACACACACACACACACACACACACACACACACACACACACACAGACAGACACACAGACACACAGACACACACAGACACACAGACACACACACACACACACACACACACACACACACTGTGGTACATGTCATAGTGAAGAAAAAACAGTGAAAAGAAAACAAACCGCTCATTAGCATCCAATTTGTCAAAATATACTGTGTATGTACTGTATGTATGTATGTGTGTGTATGTATGTATGTACTGTGTATGTGTGTATGTACTGTGTGTCTGTACTGTGTATGTGTGTATGTACTGTGTGTCTGTACTGTGGGGGTGTGTGTGTGTGTGTGTGTGTGTGTGTGTACTGATACTGATGTATGTGTGTGTACTGTATGCACTGTGTGTGTGTATGTACTGTATGTACTGTGTGTGTGTGTGTATGTACTGTATGCACTGTGTGTGTGTATGTACTGTATGCACTGTGTGTGTGTATGTACTGTATGTACTGTGTGTGTGTGTGTATGTACTGTATGCACTGTGTGTGTGTATGTACTGTGTATATGTGTGTGTACTGTGTGTGTGTGTGTACTGTGTGCGTGTGTGTGTGTATGTATGTGTATGTATGTATGTATACACACAGTATATTTTGACAAATACATACAGTATATATATATATATATATATATATATATATATATATATATATATATATATATATATATATATATATATTGCAATACAAACAGGTAATACAAATACCAAGAGGCGGCGTGCCGCTGTGATGGATTCTACTCCCAGTGTTATGTACAATCAAGGCTTACAAAGCTCATAAAGTCGGGGGTTCAATCCCACACAGACGCCGCCGCCGCTAAAACAAGCCCGCCCGTCCATCTCTCCGTCCGTCCATCCGTCCCTCCGTCCGTCCATCCGTCTCTCCCTCCGTCCGTCCGTCCATCTCTCCCTCCACACACGTGCACTTAATCAGCCTTCCTTCCCTTTTTAATCCACCTTGTACACCGACGTTAATCTGCATTATTCATCTTTACTCCATCTTGGACATCTCGAACTTCGTCGTCAAGGTTTCCTGCAACAGAACAACAAACCGCAGATCACTTTTGGACGACAGCAGCGGAGAAACTTGTTGTTTTCTTTTTTTATAGATAGGCTATGCCTGCTGTACACTCGAAGGTGGGGTGAGCAGCTGGACGTGTTGTCATTCAAACAGTCTTATTCAATTTTATAGCATTGTAAAACAAATGGAAGTGTTTTTGAAATAGTATTGAGTAAAAGTTGACATATTCCAGTCTGTGATTATCATCAACATCGATTCCTTTAATTTTAGTCTCAATAATTCCTAATTTCTGCTTTTCTAACTCAAATATTAGGTATAATTTCCTATAAATGAGGTTTATGGACCATAAATTCCCAAAAATAACTGTAAAACTAAAGTAAAAAAAAAATCACATCAAAAATGTGAAAAAGGAAACAAAAATGCAATGTAAAAAAAAAAAAAGTGTGTAAAAATGTACAAAAGTAGAAGAAAAATTGGGATAAAAAGTGTCAAATGTCCCAAAAAACGTGACAAAAAGCGACAAATGTTGGAAAAAAGCATCCAAAACAAATATTTAAAGATAAAAATTTTAGAAAAAAAGCAAATGTTACAACTACAAATAACTAATGTTAGGGAAATCTGTTTATGTTTTGTAACGCGTTTCTGGATTATTGTTTTTTAAATATATATCGGCCGATATATCGGCATATTAGATTTCTAAATAACCAAATATCGGTATCGGTATCGGGCTTAGAAATCCTTTATCAGTCGGGCTCTAGTAGAAGATAGAACTTCTCTCACATCATGTACGTTATGAACACAGTCTCGTTTGGGCTCAGCCTCGACTCGGTCTCGACTAGTCCTGGTCTAGGACTCGACTAGTCCTGGTCTCGGACTCCACAAAGGTGGACTTGCCTGCAGCCCTGCGACCGACAGTCTCAGCTAAAACAAATGGGAAAGATGAGGTTGAGGAGGAATAAACATGGAGAGAGAATCTGAAGTTGGATGAATCACTTTCAATGAGGTGTTTAACCCTCATGTTGTCTTCATGTTGTCCTCATGTTGTCCTCATGTTGTCCTCATGTTGTCTTCATGTTGTCTTCATGTTGTCTTCATGTTGTCTTCATGTTGTCCTCATGTTGTCTTCATGTTGTCCTCATGTTGCCCACATGTTGCCCTCTAGTTGTCCTCATGTTGTCTTCATGTTGCCCTCATGTTGTCCTCATGTTGTCTTCATGTTGCCCTCATGTTGTCTTCATGTTGCCCTCATGTTGTCTTCATGTTGCCCTCATGTTGCCCTCATGTTGCCCTCATGTTGCCCTCATGTTGTCCTCATGTTGTCCTCATGTTGTCCTCATGTTGCCCACATGTTGCCCACATGTTGCCCTCTAGTTGTCCTCATGTTGTCTTCATGTTGCCCTCATGTTGTCCTCATGTTGTCTTCATGTTGCCCTCATGTTGTCTTCATGTTGCCCCTCATGTTGTCTTCATGTTGCCCTCATGTTGCCCCTCAAATTGCCCTCATGTTGCCCCCTCATGTTGTCCTCATGTTGTCCTCATGTTGTCCTCATGTTGTCTTCATGTTGTCCTCATGTTGTCCTCATGTTGTCTTCATGTTGTCTTCATGTTGTCTTCATGTTGTCCTCATGTTGTCCTCATGTTGTCCTCATGTTGCCCTCATGTTGCCCTCATGTTGTCCTCATGTTGTCCTCATGTTGTCCTCATGTTGTCTTCATGTTGCCCTCATGTTTTCTTCATGTTGCCCGCATGTTGTCCTCATGTTGTCCTCATGTTGTCCTATATCAATGTTCTTTTTAATTCCCCAAAATAACATGACTGATTCCACCCAACGCTCTTTGCCAAGTACAAATCTCTACTTTCATTAATTTTGGGGCGTCTTATTCAATTTTATAGCATTGTAAAACAAATGGAAGTGTTTTTGAAATAGTATTGAGTAAAAGTTGACATATTCCAGTCTGTGATTATCATCAACATCCATTCCTTTAATTTTAGTCTCAATAATTCCTAATTTCTGCTTTTCTAACTCAAACATTAGGTATCATTTCCTATAAATGAGGTTTATGGACCATAAATTCCAAGGGACAAAAACGTTGATTAAAAAGCGTCAAAAGTGTTGATTTTCAATTTTGACGGGAAGACAACACGAGGGTTAAATTCCCTCAATCGTGATGAATTACATCTTTTGTCATAGAAGAGAAAATGTGGCGGATCAGGGGTCGGATTTCTTAAATAACGGGCGTGTTGCATAACCTGCCGTAAGGCCATGGCGAGTAGGGAGTTACTTCCCCTTCGTTTAATCTCCTAATGAGGACGACTCATCACATGCTCAGCCACACAACGCTGGGGCAGACAAACCAGCGTGATACAACCTCTTAAACACGCCTCCTAGTGCAGGGAACAGACCCCGGAGGGTTAGGGTTCTTTCAATCCGAGCCGATCAGACGCGTCCGTCCACCAGACGCACCGTGAAAGACGCCATGCTCTCTGTGGACTCTGATGTCTCTCAGCGCTCAGACGCCGGCTTACATAAGGAACGGATTGGACGCAAGGGGCACTCTGGTGTGATTGCTGCCGGGTCGCTTGTTAAAAACAGGTTCAGCTCGGAGATCAAAGTCATTTGGGAAATGGTCCGAGAGACGGTCCACGGAGGAGGGACGCAAGAAAAAACACACACAACCCTAAAAATGAGATGTGGACTGGGGATTTTCATTCACCAGTAGATGAATAAGTGACGCTTTCAAGTATTTTTGTGTTCAACATGATTATTAATGGCTGCAGCAGCACCCCCCATCGCTCTCTCACACACACACACACACACACACACACACACACACACACACACACACACACACACACACACACACACACACACAGTTTGACTGTGTTCTGCTCGCCATGACAACAGAAAAGAGGATAAACAGTGTGACGTAACCGTAGCAGAAGCGGCTTCCTGTTTTGATTGTTTGCCGCCACCTGCTGCTTACAATCTGAACTACACACACACACGTGTGTGTGTGTGTGTGTGTGTGTGTGTGTGTCCTGCAGACATGTATGCATGTTATATATCCTGATCTGTTGCACATCCTGCACTTATCCATACAGCCTCTTTCCTCTTACATGTCTAAATTTGTTTCTGTATTTATTGCCAATTTTTATAAATAGGCTATTTAATATGCTTATGTATGTACCAATAACCAAGGCAATAGACATTCGTGCTTTTACTTTTTTAAAGCTCCAAATATTTATGACTTAATCTATCTTTATATATAGTTATTTTACATATCCCAGCATATTCTCTGCCTCCATTTTTATGTTTTTAAATACATTTAGATCTCGTTCTCGGGGTTTTATCGTAGCATGAGCTGAAATCTTCTCGCAGTTTAAAAGGAAAACAGTGTCTTTTCTATCTTCTATCTTGCTTGTCTTTGTCTCCAATCAGCAGGATTTTCAAGTTAAAGAGACGATGTAAATCCTGATGTGTTTAAAGGTGCACTATGAGTTCCTGCATGATGCATTGTGGGAACAAGTTCTGTGGACCAATGAGGTTAAAGTAGAACTTTTTGGCCGCAATGAGCAAAGGTACGTTTGGAGAAGAAAGGGCACAGGCCACAACTCCAGTGTCTCCAGTGTTTCTGGAGGGATCGTGCAGTCAAACGTGGGTTTGGACTTTCTCTTCTCACGATCCTGCGAGCTGTTCTGATGTTCTTCTTGGTCTTCCAGATCTTGCTTTATACAACCCCAAAGCATGATTGATCCCCCACCCCCCCACCCCCATGCTTAACAGCTGGACAGAGGTTCTTTTCATTAAATTCCCTCTCCAAACGTACCTTTGCTCATTGCGGCCAAAAAGTTCTATTTTAACCTCATCGGTCCACAGAACTTGTTCCACAATGCATCAGGCTTGTCTATTTGTTCATTTGTAAACTTCAAACGCTGATTTTTGTGGTGAGGACGTAGAAGAGGTTTTCTTCTGATGATTCTTCCATGAAGACCATGTTTGTACAAGTATCTCTTTATAGTGGAATGGTGTACCACAACTCCAGTGTCTGCAGGTCTTTCTGGATGGATCTTGCTCTTCTCACAGTCCTGCGAGCGGTTCTGTCTGATATTTCTCTTGGTCTTCCAGATCTGGCTTTAACTTCCACTGTTCCTGATGACGGCCATTTCTTAATTACATTCCGAACAGAGGATATTGGCAACTGAAAACTCTTTGCTATCTTCTTCTAGCCTTCTCCTGCTTTGTGAGCGTCAACTATTTTCAGTTTTAGTTTTCTAGACAACTGCTTAGAAGAAGACATGGTGCTGAATGTTGGGGGGGGGGGGGGGGTCAGATGAGTCTGGGGCGAGGTCAGATGAGTCTGGGGCGAGGTCTGAGTCTGGGGCGTGATGAGTCTGGGGCGAGGTCTGATGAGTCTGGGGCGTGATGAGTCTGGGGCGAGGTCTGATGAGTCTGGGGCGAGGTCTGAGTCTGGGGCGTGATGAGTCTGGGGCGTGATGAGTCTGGGGCGAGGTCTGATGAGTCTGGGGGGTCGAGGTCAGATGAGTCTGGGGCGAGGTCAGATGAGTCTGGGGCGAGGTCTGGGGCATTTTTTGGTTTTCTGTTATTTTGAAAGCGTAAATGATGGAAATAAAACCTAACCTTTTGTTATACGAATGTCTAACCTGTCATTTGATGCCTTTTGGAGATTTTTCCATCTTTTCTTGGCTTCTTTATGCACATTAATATACATTTTAATGTGTTGTGGTATTTATTTTTCCATTTGGTCTGATACTGTATTTTTAATTGATGTTGTTGTCTTTGTTATGTACTGTGTGTCAATTTCTTTGCTACTGCAGCAAAATGAATCGCCCCTCGGGGACAAATAAAGGTCTTGAACTTGAACTTGAATTTTTACCTGGGATGGCCAAATATTTGAACCCCACTGTGTATATACTCAAAATCCAGATCTACATGTAATCTCACACATGTATAACGACCCTAAACCTCCCCCAACCGTCTTGTCTGTGATTGGCTGGAGTGTTTTGGTGCCTATCCTGTGTCTCCAGTGGTTGTTTGACGTGTTGTCTCCCAGATCAAGGAGAGACGCCTATGATTTGAGACACTGAAACCACACAGGAACTCATAGTGCACCTGTTCTGTTAACACTTGATCTAGAACTTATTTTTAAATCCATGCCTGCTGTTTTCAGCTTCTCTGCTCTCCAGACAGTACTGTCGCTCAACTCTGACCGAGTGTCTATACAGTGTTCTCCTATTGCTGGTGTGTGACGTCGTAGTGCATGGATGACGGGAAGGAACCCGGACGACTAACCTCATCGGAGTCCAGCAGGGGCGGCAGGGCGCTGTGAGAAGGGAGGACAAGCGTCACAACGTGAGTAATATTCATTCATTCAGGATTCGTAGTAACCAATCAGTGCCAACGGGCTGACTTACACATCTGCCATAGACGAGGGGATGTTCTCTTCGACCCATTTCAGATCCTCATCCTGGGAAAAAAAAAACAACAAAAGTGGTGTGGAGATGATTTTTTTTTTGCATTACAGTGACTTGAATGAGTTTACACACCCAGGCTAAAGTTGATTATCCCTTGTGTTGTCTTCCCGTTAACCTTGAACTTGCTCTTCCAGGTCAAAATTTAAAAAAAAATTTTTGGGTGGTTTTCCAATGTTTTTGTCTTTTTTCTGATTAATTTGTCACTTTTTTTCATGCTTTTGGTGCTTTTTAAAAAAAACCTGAGCTGGTTTAATAACAGGGTTTACACTTATTCTTGGAATTCATGGTCAACAAAGGTCATTTATATCAATATATACATAAGTTTTTAGTTAAAAAGGCAGAAATTATGAATTATTTTGACTAATAGTTAAGATCAGAGGATGTTGAGTGGATCTCAGATGGGTAGATGTCAAAGTTTAGTTAGATACTGTTTTGAAACCATTTAAAAAAATAAATAAAAAACAAGAATTTAAATGCTATTAGATGAAATAAAACACACAAAAATTCAATGAAAGTAATCATTAATTTTACCTGAAGAACGTTGTATGGAATCCTCCATGTTATTTTGGGGCAATTTGGTTGAAAGAAATCCATATTTCTGATATAAAACACTTTGAAACGGGTCAATTTGACCCGAGGACAACACGAGGGTTAAAAAAAGGAACAAAAAAAAACATCTTTTGGAAATTGATCTTAATGCGATTCAAAACATTTAGGAAAATCCAACCTTTTAAGGACACCAATTTTCTTTGTGAATGAATAATGTATTGTAAATAAATAAATGTTAAGAATAATTAAGCGCTAAATATCTGCGCTGTATCTGAGGTAGAAACCCAACATCCTGGCACTTACCACTTTGTTGGCTTTGGCCGTGCCGTTGCTCTCGTTTTTCGCGCCCCTCATTTTCATCCCCTCTGGAGACACAGGTGTCAAAAACAAACAGCCACATGAAAACATATGGAGGTGATCTAACTAACTAACTAACTAACTGACTAACTAACTAGCAATCAAAGTAACTAACTAATCTATCAACTAACAATACAACCAACTAACTGAATAGGACAGCACTGAGGATGGAAGAGAGGAGGCAACAGGTTAGGAAGGAGGGAGGAAGTGAGGGAGGAAAGGAGGAAAGGTTTCTGACCGAACGCCTCGTTCATCATGGGCTCCTTCTCCTCTTCCTCGCTCTCTTCATCCAGCAGAGGACTGAAGGCGTACCTGACACACGGACGGGGAGAAACAACCGGCTTTAATTCACAGTTCAATAGAGACACAAGTGTAAAAAAAAACAGCCCGACATCCTCTGACCTCTGGTTACCTCTGGTTATTGGCTGACGGTCGCCATAGGAACATGATGACCAATAGGATGATGGAGAACAAGAAGCGCCAGAACGCATCATCTATCCACAGCTCCCTCCAGTCCTAGAGAAAAAGAGAGAGAGAGAGAGAGAGAGAGAGAGATTTTAATGAAAACACTTCATTAACAGGAAGAAAAAATGACTGAAGATGATAAATGTTTCTGTCTCTTCCGGACTGAATCTCTCCCGGAGAATAACTCGTACGTGTAAGAAGAGGCGAGTCACAATTGATCTGAAAAATATCCTAATGAAGGGGGACAAAAGCCCTTTGGATATGATACGTCCCTGTTAGTGTTGGCGTTGCATAGTCTGTCCACCAGAGTCCAAGTCAAGTCTCAAGTCTTTGAGCTGAGTCCATGTTTCAAGTCTTTGAGTTGAGTCCAAGTCAAGTTTCAAGTCTTTGAGTTGAGTCCAAGTCAAGTTTCAAGTCTTTGAGTTGAGTCCAAGTCAAGTTTCAAGTCTTTGAGTTGAGTCCAAGTCAAGTCTCTGAGTTGAGGTCAAGTCTCAAGTCTTTGAGTTGAGTCCAAGTCTCAAGTCTTTGAGTTGAGTCCAAGTCAAGTTTCAAGTCTTTGAGTTGAGTCCAAGTTTCAAGTCTTTGAGTTGAGTCCAAGTCAAGTTTCAAGTCTTTGAGTTGAGTCCAAGTCAAGTCTCAAGTCTCTAAGTTGAGGTCAAGTTTCAAGTCTTTGAGTTGAGTCCAAGTCAAGTCTCAAGTCTTTGAGTTGAGTCCATGTTTCAAGTCTTTGAGTTGAGTCCAAGCCAAGTTTCAAGTCTTTGAGTTGAGTCCAAGTCAAGTTTCAAGTCTTTGAGTTGAGTCCAAGCCAAGTTTCAAGTCTTTGGGTTGAGTCCAAGTTTCAAGTCTTTGAGTTGAGTCCAAGTTTCAAGTCTTTGAGTTGAGTCCAAGTCAAGTCTCAAGTCTTTCAGTTGAGTCCATGTTTCAAGTCTTTGAGTTGAGGTCAAGTTTCAAGTCTTTGGGTTGAGTCCAAGTCAAGTTTCAAGTCTTTGAGTTGAGTCCAAGTCAAGTTTCAAGTCTTTGAGTTGAGTCCAAGTCAAGTTTCAAGTCTTTGAGTTGAGTCCAAGTCAAGTTTCAAGTCTTTGAGTTGAGTCCAAGTCAAGTTTCAAGTCTTTGAGTTGAGTCCAAGTCAAGTTTCAAGTCTTTGAGTTGAGTCCAAGTTTCAAGTCTTTGGGTTGAGTCCAAGTCAAGTTTCAAGTCTTTGAGTTGAGTCCAAGTCAAGTTTCAAGTCTTTGAGTTGAGTCCAAGTCAAGTTTCAAGTCTTTGAGTTGAGTCCAAGTCAAGTTTCAAGTCTTTGAGTTGAGTCCAAGTTTCAAGTCTTTGAGTTGAGTCCAAGTCAAGTTTCAAGTCTTTGAGTTGAGTCCAAGTCAAGTCTCAAGTCTCTAAGTTGAGGTCAAGTTTCAAGTCTTTGAGTTGAGTCCAAGTCAAGTCTCAAGTCTTTGAGTTGAGTCCATGTTTCAAGTCTTTGAGTTGAGTCCAAGCCAAGTTTCAAGTCTTTGAGTTGAGTCCAAGTCAAGTTTCAAGTCTTTGAGTTGAGTCCAAGCCAAGTTTCAAGTGTTTGAGTTGAGTCCAAGTTTCAAGTCTTTGAGTTGAGTCCAAGTTTCAAGTCTTTGAGTTGAGTCCAAGTCAAGTCTCAAGTCTTTCAGTTGAGTCCATGTTTCAAGTCTTTGAGTTGAGTCCAAGTTTCAAGTCTTTGAGTTGAGTCCAAGTTTCAAGTCTTTGGGTTGAGTCCAAGTCAAGTCTCAAGTCTTTGAGTTGAGTCCAAGTCAAGTTTCAAGTCTTTGAGTTAAGTCCAAGTCAAGTTTCAAGTCTTTGAGTTGAGGTCAAGTCTCAAGTCTTTGAGTTGAGTCCAAGTCAAGTCTCAAGTCTTTGAGTTGAGTCCAAGTCTCAAGTCTCTGAGTTGAGGTCAAGTCTCAAGTCTCTGAGTTGAGGTCAAGTCTCAAGCAAAACTAATGACAAAAAGCACAACTCCGGGAGAACTTGGTGTCGCCATCGTCAATGCATTTTTTGATAACTGAGTGCGGGCGCACAGGCGTAGCGCATGCGTTAGGTTGCACATTACGGCAAGGGCAGGGGGCATGCAGCCCATCACATGTTCCTCTAGTGCAGAGAAAATAGAAAGACATGAAAACATTTAGATTTAAAAAGCAGTAAGTGCATGAAAACAGGTTGACGAGTCTCGAAGCTCGATTCCAAGTCAAGTCTGATGTGTTTCGTATCGACTCGCAAGTCAAGTCTGAAGTCAGCTGTTTGAGCAACTTAAGTGCGACCCCATCTCTGGTTTTAACAGCAGAGCTTACTAAGAAACTGAACTATACTAATATATCCTATATGTCCTGCTGATTTATTACTAAATCTTGAGTACTCACAGCCAGACATGAAGACCGTCTGAAGGTCTTGGTGCTCCAGATGATGAAGATGACCGACGCTGGAAAAAGCAAAACCCACAGCTTCAAAGATATGAAACGATAACTTTAGTCTGTTAGTTTTACTTCTCGGCACGCGGGATCTTCTCCCTGAGGGCAGCTGGAACAATTCCTAATGTTGCTGTACAAGTAATGGTCTCAGAAATAAAAAAATAATTGCTTTCAACCCTCATGTTGTCCTAGGGTCAAATTTGATTTCATATTTTAGAAATATGGGATGCCGATATTAGTGCCAAAATGTAAAGGAAAAAAGTGACAATGTAAAAAGATTTTTAAAAAGTGGCATAATGTAAAAGAAATAATGTCAATAATGATGTCAAAAGAAAAGTGAATGTCAAAAGTGACAATAATGTAAAAAAGTGGCAATAATGTAAAAAAAGTGACAATGTAAAAAAGGGACAATATGTAAAAAAGGGACAAAAATGTAAATATGTGGCAATAATGTAAAAAAGGGACAATAATATAAAAAAAGTGGCAATAATGTAAATATGTGGCAATAATGTAAAAAAGTTGTAATAATGTAAATGTGGCAATAATGTAAAAAAGTTGTAATAATGTAAATATGTGGCAATAATGTAAAAAAGGGACAATAATATAAAAAAAGTGGCAATAATGTAAATATGTGGCAATAATGTAAAAAAGTTGTAATAATGTAAATGTGGCAATAATGTAAAAAAGTTGTAATAATGTAAATATGTGGCAATAATGTAAAAAAGTGGCAATCATGTAAAAAACTGACAATGTAAATAATGTAAAAAAGGGACAATAATGTGAAAAGGGACAATAATGTGAAAAGGGACAATAATGTAAAAATAAATTACAATGTAAATAATGTAAAAAGGGACAATAATGTAAAAAGGGGCAATAATGTAAAAAAAGTGACAATGTAAAAAAGGGACAATAATGTAAAAAAGGGACAAAAATGTAAATATGTGGCAATAATGTAAAAAAGTTGTAATAATGTAAAAAAGTGGCAATCATGTAAAAAAGTGGCAATCATGTAAAAAACTTTTACATTTTTTACAATGTAAATAATGTAAAAAAGGGGAAATGTAAAAAAGGGACAATAATGTGAAAAGGGACAATAATGTGAAAAGGGACAATAATGTAAAAAAGGGACAATAATGTAAAAATAAATTACAATGTAAATAATGTAAAAAGGGACAATAATGTAAAAAGGGGGAATAATGTAAAAAAGTGACAATGTAAAAAAGGGACAATAATGTAAAAAAGTTGTAATAATGTAAATATGTGGCAATAATGTAAAAAAGTTGTAATAATGTAAATATGTGGCAATCATGTAAAAAAGTGGCAATCATGTAAAAAAGTGGCAATCGTGTAAAAAACTGACAATGTAAATAATGTAAAAAAGGGGAAATGTAAAAAAGGACAATAATGTGAAAAGGGACAATAATGTAAAAAAGGGACAATAATGTAAAAATAAATTACAATGTAAATAATGAAAAGGGACAATAATGTAAAAAAGGGGGAATAATGTAAAAAAGTGACAATGTAAAAAAGGGACAATAATGTAAAAAAGTTGTAATAATGTAAATATGTGGCAATAATGTAAAAAAGTTGTAATAATGTAAATATGTGGCAATCATGTAAAAAAGTGGCAATCATGTAAAAAAGTGGCAATCGTGTAAAAAACTGACAATGTAAATAATGTAAAAAAGGGGAAATGTAAAAAAGGGACAATGTAGAAAAGGGACAATAATGTGAAAAGGGACAATAATGTAAAAAAGGGACAATAATGTAAAAATAAATTACAATGTAAATAATGTAAAAAGGGACAATAATGTAAAAAAGGGACAATGTAGAAAAGGGACAATAATGTGAAAAGGGACAATAATGTGAAAAGGGACAACAATGTAAAAAATGATAATAATGTAAAGAAAACTGACAATGTGAATGTCAAAAAAGTGAAAATATAAAAAGTGACAAAATGTGAAAAAAGCAACAACAACCACAATAAAAACTTTGAAAACTTCAAATGTGTCAGAAGCAACAATAACATCAGAAAAAGCAAACAAAATTGAAAAAAAGTGTCAACAAAAACATAAACACGAGGGGTTTTATTTTCATGGTCGAATAACAATATAATTGTCCCATTCAGTCAAATTTCAAAAAATAAAAAATATGTATTTATTATTTATTTTTCAAACCAGAGTTTTTGAATGAATCCCGGGACAGATGTGTTGGTTATATAGTCATGTGACCCAGATAATGTTATAACACAGGTACACAGCCTATGAAGTAACCCACGCCTCTTTATTATCATTAAAATTTAGTCCGACCACATCTTATATAATTACAATTTGGCCATAGCTAATGTTAGAAATTAATTGCGGTTCAACAAAAAGACACAGCGGAGACAGTTATTTAATAATTGATATCCAGGAGAAGAGAGGGTTGATTAAAGACAATAAAAAGTATTTTCCGTACCTATGACGGCGAAGATGAGCGTGTTGGTGAAGTGTCTGTAGAGCGACAGCTTGACCACGTTCCTCCGCAGCCTCAGCAGCTTCATCGTCTGGGCCAGACTCACAAAGATGTGGCGACACAGTCAAGGAACATGGACCACAGGTTGAACAACGGAGTCTGGGTCTGATCTACGCTTCTGTGTGACTGCACAGCCAAGCCAAAACGAAGAGCTTTAAGCCTTTATTATGTATAGTTTTTAAAAGTTTTGGTTCTCCAAAACGGCAGAAATGTCCAAATTCTGAGATTGTTTTTTGAAGGGAGAGGGAGAGCGAGAGGAAGCGAGAGGAAGCAAGAAGGAGAGCGAGAGGAAGCGAGAGGAAGTGAGAGGAAGCGAGAAGGAGAGCAAGAAGGAGAGCGAGGAAGCGAGAGAGGAAGCGAGAGGAAGCAAGAAGGAAGCGAGAAGGAGAGCGAGGAGGAAGCGAGAGGAAGCAAGGAGAGCGAGAGGAAGCAAGAGAAGCGAGAAGGAGAGCGAGAGGAAGCGAGAAGGAGAGGAAGGAAGCGAGGAGGAAGCGAGGAGGAGAGCAAGAGGAAGCGAGAAGAAGCAAGAGGGAGAGCAAAAGGAAGCGAGAAGGAGAGCGAGAGGAAGCGAGAAGAACGAGAGGAAGCGAGAAGGAGAGCGAGAGGGAGAGCGAAAGGAAGCGAAGAACGAGAGAAGCGAGAGGAGAGCGAGAAGGAGAGCGAGAGGAAGCGGAAGAACGAGAGGAAGCGAGAGGAGAGCGAGAAGGAGAGCGAGAGGAAGCGAGAAGGAGAGCGAGAAGGAGAGCGAGAGGAAGCGAGAGGGAGACCGAGAGCGAGAGCGACAGGGAGAGTGAGAGGAAGCGAGAGAGCAAGAAAGAGAGAGAACAAGAGAGAGCTCTGCCTTCTCATTTAGTCCTCTACTTTTTCTTTCTTAAATTTGACACTAGAGTATATTGATTGATACTGTTGTTGCTTTCCTGTTTTTTATTTTATTTATTTTTTTATCTAAAAATATATATATATAGAGGAAGCGTGAAGGAGAGCGAGGAGGAAGCGAAGAGGAAGCGATATATATAAGGAGAGCGAGATATATATATATATATATATATATATATATATATATAGCGAGACAATGTATTTCACATTAGGGAGAGCGAGAGGAAGCTTGGATTCTTGTCAGGAAGTGTGAAGGAGAGCCCTTGATTTTGTGAGAAGAATTTTAGAGGAGAGAGAGATAGAGAGAGAGACTTAAAATGGGAAGGTGCAAGTCAAGAAGGATATCCACCAGCAGAGAGGGTAGAGTCGAAAGGAGCCAGAGGAGAATAGCAGGAAACAGGAGAACTAGGTCACCTTCGAGAAGCCGACAGGGGAAGAAGGAAAAAGGGGAGCGAGAGGGCGAGGAAAGCGAGAGGAAGAGGAGCAAGACGAGAGGGAGAGGGAAGAAGGAAGAACGAGAAGGAAGGAGAAGGAGAGAAGAAGCGAGAGGAAGTAAGGAAGAAGGAGAAGAGGAAAGCGAGGAGGAGAGAGGAGAGCGAGAAAGAAGGAGAGGGTGAAGAAGGAAGCGAGAAGGAGAGCGAGAAGGAAGAGAGGAAGAGAAGGAGAGCGAAAGGAAAGGAGGAAGGAAGGAGAGCGAGAGGAAGAAGGAGAGCGAGAGGAAGTGAGGAAGAAAGGAGAGGGAGAAGAAGGAAGAGGAGGAGAGAAGAGGAGGAAGACGGTGGAGGGAGAGGAAAGGAAGCGAGAAGGAGAGCGAGAGGAAGAGAAGAACGAGAGGAAGGGTGAAGAAGGAGAGGAGAAGGAGAGCAAGAGGGTGAAGGAGAGGGCGAGAGGAAGGAGAGGGGAGAGCGAGGAAGGAAGAACGGAGGAAGAGAAGGAGAGCGAGAAGGAGAGCGAGAGGAAGCGAGGAGGAAGCGAGGAGGAAGCGAGGAGGAGAGCGAGAGCGAGAGCGACAGGGAGAGTGAGAGGAAGCGAGAGAGCAAGAAAGAGAGAGAACAAGAGAGAGCTCTGCCTTCTCATTTAAGAAAATTTGACACTAGAGTATATTGATTGATACTGTTGTTGCTTTCCTGTTTTTTATTTTATTTATTTTTTTATCTAAAAAAAAAAAAAAAATTATATATATATATATACACACACAATGTATTTCTTCTCACATTATAACCCTCGATTCGTTGTCAATAAAGCAATTTTAGAGAGAGAGAGAGATAGAGAGAGAGACTTAAAATGGGAAGGTGCAGTCGTGGATATCCACCAGCAGAGGGTAGAGTCGAGCACAGCCAGAGGAATAGCAGCCAGGAGAACTACGTCACCTTCAGCCTACAGGGGAAGAAAAAAACGAGAGGGTAAAGAAGGAGAGGGTAAAGAAGGGGAGGGTGAAGGAGAGGGTAAAGAAGGAGAGGGTGAAGAAGGAGAGGGTGAAGAAGGATTGGGTGAAGAAGGAGAGGGTAAAGAAGGGGAGGGTGAAGGAGAGGGTAAAGAAGGAGAGGGTGAAGAAGGAGAGGGTGAAGAAGGATTGGGTGAAGAAGGAGAGGGTGAAGAAGGAGAGGGTGGAGAAGGAGAGGGTAAAGAAGGAGAAGGAGAGGGTGAAGAAGGAGAAGGTGAAGAAGGAAAGGGTGAAGAAGGAGACGGTAAAGAAGGAGAGGGTGAAGAAGGAGAGGGTAAAGAAGGAGAGGGTGAAGAAGGAAAGGGTGAAGAAGGAGAGGGTGAAGAAGGAGAGGGTAAAGAAGGAGAGGGTGAAGGAGAGGGTGAAGAAGGAGAGGGCGAAGAAGGAGAGGGCGAAGAAGGAGAGGGCGAAGAAGGAGAGGGCGAAGAGGAGAGGGCGAAGAAGGAGAGGGCGAAGAGGAGAGGGCGAAGAAGGAGAGGGTGAAGAAGGAGAGGGCGAAGGAGGGTGAGGAGAGGGCAAAGAAGAAGGAGAGGGGGCGAAGAAGGAGAGGGCGAAGAAGGAGAGGGTGAAGAAGGAGAGGGTGAAGAAGGAGAGGGTGGAGAAGGAGAGGGTGGAGAAGGAGGGTGGAGAAGGAGAGGGTGAAGAGATAAAAGGGAGGTACAATACAAGTGTGCAAGAAAGCAGGATGTGGAAAGATGGTGGGACGAGGAGGAAGATAAGGAAGTGTGGAGAGGCAGGGAAAGAGAGGGAACGAATTAAGCAGCTAAAGTCATTCTTAAAAAAGCATGTTTTGCTCAACAGGGTGTGCCAGGTGGGTGGGGTTTACCCCATCATTCAAATCCACTCTGCGACCAACAGGTTCAGTTTTATGTGGCATGTTTTCAGGGCTTTCCCTGGCGTTATGAGACGTCTACCTCAGAGCATCTAATGATCTGAAAGACTCTTCTCAGACCTGATGGTCCTAGTAGGTCCAGCAAGTTCTTCTTTAAGCTTTTTGAGTGTTTATTCATTCTCTGCTCTAGCTTTTCCGACGTTTTAGGCAAAGATGTGTTAATAACAGTGGTACAAAATGATGCACAATTGCTTTTTTTTTAATTAAAAAGTCACATTTTCTTGATGGAAAGATCCCTAAACCCCCTGACAAACATCTGCACCTAAGTCTTCCACAAACCTAGAAACATCCTGGAGTCAAATCTGCACAGAACAATGAGCAGAAATGGACAGACAGACAGACAGACAGACAGACAGGCAGACAGAGAGAGAGAGGGATTTTGTCTTTTATCGCCTTCTAGGGGCAGTAGGTACGTCAGCAGCTGGATTTCAGCTCAGTCCGACCTAATATTGGTCCCTTTTCGTTTTCCACTCTGTGAAAATGGTGTGTGTGTGTGTGTGTGTGTGTGTGTGTGTGTGTGTGTGTGTGTGAGTGTGTACCATGTTTAACTACATTTGTGGGGACCAAAAACTGGAAATGCAGTATACTTATGGGGTCCTGACAGCTTTGTGGGGACAAAATGCTGGTCCCCATAACGTTAAAGGGCTGTTTGAGGGTTAAGACCTGGTTTTAGGATCAGGGTTAGAATTAGGTTATGGTTAGGGTTAGGGTTAGGCATTTAGGTTTGATGGTTAAGGTTAGGGTAAGGGGCTAGGGAATGCATTATGTCAATGACTGGTCCCCATAAAGATAGTGAGACAAGACTGTGTGTGTGTGTGTGTGTGTGTACACGTGTTAAAGGATATCCACCAGACAACACAGGAGTCAATGAAGGCCAGCACTATGTCACATAAAAGCCTACTGCTGGTGTCGCCTCGATCCTGGAGAGAGAAACAGGTTAGACACACACAGGTAACACACACACACACACACACACACACACACACACACACACACTATGTGTGAGACTTACAGCGTTGACTCGTAGGATCCCCTCGACGATGGAGAACAGCAGGTAAAGCAGACCGACTCCGACGACTCGGTGGAGCAGCGCACCGAGTCTGGGCCTGGTGGACAGACAGGGAGCAGTCTCAGAGCTCCCTCACGGTTTCTTATACATTGATTTATTGATTTATTGATTTATTTTGTCCTGGATTTCTCCCATAGCAACAAAGTCGGATTCAAAACGGTGATAACTGAAACAGATATACAACACACCATGCATACATGGTGTATATGTATGTATACATGACACATGTGTATACACTATATGTATTGCAAACAGACCTAAGTACTACACAATAAGAACATCTGCCTCTGCACCACCAAAGTGAACATAAAATAACTATTAAATATATAAATATATAAATGCATATGGCACTGTTGTCCAAACCCACGCAGTCACCCCTACCCCTTACCCCTTGGGTTCAAGGGCCAAGGGCCAAGGGCCAAGGGCCAAGGGGTAGGGGCCAGGGGTAAGGGGTAAGATGGAGAAATGGGATTCAGCCTTAGTCTTTCAGCTTACTTGACGATGCCGTATCCCAGACTGGCGATGATCACTAGCACCCTGGCCAGGGTCCTCTTCACCGCGGAGAGCACCTCGGCGAACACCACCGCCCCCTGGACTGCAGGAGGACACATCGCAACACATTATCCGCTGCTTATTATGCTTATTATCCCACCCCGTTTCTCCTTCAGCTACCTGACAAGCCGTCGTATCTGATGCTCTGGAACTCGGCGTAGTACACGGCCTTCTCCAGCATGCCCAGGAAGATGACTCCTCCGATCCAGAACTGGATCCGGAGCAGGTCCCTCCAGTAGCACGCCGACAGGAGCAGCCACAACACCGCCAGCAGCACGTACACGATGCACATCACCATGTAGAACTGGACGCGGGGTTACACAGACAGACACGTTGGGAAGACAGGTGTGTTTCAGAGTTTTAAATGATTCGGGTGTTGTGGTTTGGGGGTTTTGCTTTGGGTCCTCTTCCTCCCTTGTTTGGTTTTGTGATCCTGATCTGGTGTTTGTGTCTTGTTCCCTCCCTTGTCTTGTGTTGTTGGACCAGTCTTGTGTTCCCCTGAGTGTCTGTATGTTCTGTTTCCTGTTTTATTTTGAAGTCTGGTTTTTGTCTTGTGCTGTCGTTAGTTTTACTTCCTGTGTCTTCCCGTCATCCTCGTTACCTCGTTACCTTATCACCTCGTTACCTCGTCACCTCGTTACCTGCCTCTCTTTACCTTGTTACCTTCTTACCTCGTTACCTGCCTCTCATTACCTTGTTACCTTCTTACCTCGTCACCTCGTTACCTGCCTCTCACCTCGTTACCTTCTACCTCGCCACCTTCTTACCTCGCCACCCTCGTTACCTGCCCCTTGTTACCTTCTTACCACGTTACCTGCCTCTCGTTACCTCGTTACCTTCTTACCTCGCCACCTCGTTACCTGCCCCTCGTTACCTTCTTACCTCGTTACCTGCCTCTTGTTACCTTATCACCTTGTTACCTTATCACCACGTTACCTCGTTACCTTCTTACCTCGTTACCTGCCTCTCGTTACCTCGTTACCTTCTTACCTCGCCACCTCGTTACCTGCCCCTGCCCCTCCTCTTGTTACCTTCTTACCTCGTTACCTGCCTCTTGTTACCTTATCACCTTGTTACCTTATCACCACGTTACCTCGTTACCTTCTTACCTCGTTACCTGCCTCTCGTTACCTCGTTACCTTCTTACCACGTTACCTGCCTCTCGTTACCTCGTTACCTTCTTACCTCGTTACCTGCCTCTCGTTACCTCGTTAACCTTCTTACCTCGTTACCTGCCTCTCGTTACCTCGTTACCTTCTTACCTCGTTACCTGCCTCTCGTTACCTCGTTACCTGCCTCTCGTTACCTCGTTACCTTCTTACCTCGTTACCTGCCTCTCGTTACCTCGTTACCTTCTTACCTCGTTACCTGCCTCTCGTTACCTCGTTACCTTCTTACCTCGTTACCTGCCTCTTGTTACCTTATCCCCTCATTACCTTATCACCTTGTTACCTTATCACCACGTTACCTCGTTACCTTCTTACCTCGTTGCCTTATCACCTCGTTATCATCCTTCTGATGAAGTAAAAGCATGTGAATAACCTGAATGTCTGGAGTTGATGTGATGTCCCCCCCGATCTACAACACAGTATCTATTAAAAAGCTGAATGTGGTGGCCAGGGTGGTCCAGTGGTAGAGCAGGTGCACGTGTATTAAGAGGTTTAAGCCTCAACGCATTTGAACCCGACCTGGAATGATTTCCTGCATGTCTGCCCCCCCCACACACACCTTTACCTTTTCCTCACCTGTCCTGTCAAGAATTAAAGGTGGAAAATCTTAAGAAAATGTGGAATGTTTGTTCTCGGAGGGTGATGGTGTGTCTGTGTGTGTGTCTGTGTGTGTGTCTGTGTGTGTGTGTGTGTGTTCTTACCACCATCATTGGCCACTCCACGGCTGATAAGTAGTCGTGAGGACCCTTCATGCTGATCTGCACTGCAAACACAGACACACTCGATCAGACCGACGGGTCAACCTTCTCCTAGCTACACAGCAGCTGCTCAGGACGCAATATTTTCAACCTGTGTAGGACGATTGATCGGTTTTGATAGGTGGAATATTTAAGCATGGAGGTTTTCAACTGTATTTCATCTAGTCTAAGGATCTCCACAGAAGGCTTAGTCTGAGGTACCCCGATCCCACAGGCGAGCATAGATCAGAGTGTCTATTAGAAGGGTCTCACAAATAAGGACTAACTCTGTCTCACAGAAATAGATAAACCGACGTGTGTAAAGACGAGAAGAAAAGTATAAAAGAAGTTATTCTGATGTTCAGAGAGACACTTTGGGTGTTTTGGTGTGTGTTTCTGTGTGTGCGTGTGTGTGAGTGGTTGTGTGTGCGTGTGTGTTTTTGTGTGTGTGCGTGTTTCTGTGTGTCTGTGTGTGGTTTTGTGTGTTTCTGTGTGTGAGTGTTTCTGTGTGTGTGTGTGCCTGTATTTCTGTGTGTGTGTGTGTGTGTTTCTGTGTGTCTGTGTGTGTGTGTGTCTGTGTGTGTGTTTGTGTCTGTGTGGCTGTGTGTGTGTGTGTTTCTGTGTCTGTGTGGCTGTGTGTGTCTGCGTGTATGGGTGTGTGTGTTTCTGTGTGTGTGTTTGTGTGTCTGTGTGTGGTTGTGTGTGTGTGTCTGTGTGTCTGTGTCTGTGTGTGTTTCTGTGTGGTTGTGTGTGTGTGTGTGTATGTGTGTGTGTGCATGTGTGTGTGTCTGTGTCTGTGTGGTTGTGTGTGTGTGTGTGTGTGTGTTTCTGTGTCTGTGTGTATGGGTGTGTGTATTTCTGTGTCTGTGTGTGTGTGTGTGTTTCTGTGGTTGTGGTTGTGTGTGTGTGTGTGTGTGTGTGTGTGTGTGTGTGTGTGTGTGTTTCTGTGTCTGTGTGTCTGTGTGTGTGTGTCTGTGGTTGTGTGTGTGACTGACGCTGCAGACTCCAGGGTGTGGGGGGGTTGGTGGGGCTGATTTCTCTGATCTGCAGGATGAACATGTAGGGTCCGTCCTCCCAGCTCTCGGCCACCACGTCCAGCGAGGATCGAGCCGCCGCCTGAGCAACAACAGACCGGTGTAACATCAACACAACGTAACTGGACACACACACAACGTCAACACAACGTATCTGGACACACACACAGCCAACACAACGTATCTGGACACACACAACGCCAACACAACGTATCTGGACACACACACACACGTCAACACAACGTATCTGGACACACACACAACGTCAACGTATCTGGACACACACACACACAACGTCTGGACACACACACAACGCCAACACAACGTATCTGGACACACACACAACGCCAACACAACGTATCTGGACACACACACACAACGCCAACACAACGTATCTGGACACACACACAACGCCAACACAACGTATCTGGACACACACACAGCGTCAACACAACGTATCTGGACACACACACACAGCGTCAACACAACGTATCTGGACACACACACACAGCGCCAACACAACGTATCTGGACACACACACAACGTCAACACAACGTATCTGGACACACACACACAACGTCAACACAACGTATCTGGACACACACACAACGTCAACACAACGTATCTGACACACACACAGCGCCAACACAACGTATCTGGACACACACACAACGTCCAACACAACGTATCTGGACACACACACACAACGCCAACACAACGTATCTGGACACACACACACAACGTCAACACAACGTATCTGGACACACACACACAACGTCAACACAACATATCTGGACACACACACAGCGTCAACACAACGTATCTGGACACACACACACAACGTCAACACAACGTATCTGGACACACACACAGTGTCAACACAACGTATCTGGACACACACACAACGTCAACACAACGTATCTGGACACACACACACAACGTCAACACAACGTATCTGGACACACACACACGCCAACACAACGTATCTGGACACACACACAACGTCAACACAACATATCTGGACACACACACAGTGTCAACACAACGTATCTGGACACACACACAACGTCAACACAACGTATCTGGACACACACAGAGTGTCAACACAACGGGACACACACACCAACACAACGTATCAACACAACACGCGTCAACACAACGTATCTGGACACACACACAACGTCAACACAACGTATCTGGACACACACACAGTATGAGCCCATATCCATTCATAAAATTCAGAATTCCCGTGATTGATTGACTGACTGACTGACATATGGACTGACTGACATAAGGACTGACTGACATAAGGACTGACTGACCGACCGACCGATCGACTGACTGACATAAGGACTGACCGACTGACCTCTTTATGAGGGACGACAGCTTTCTCAGTTTCAGCCGAGTGCTTTCCTTCCGTTCCGTGGCAACCTGGAAGAAAAGAAAAGAAAAGAAAGGAGGGGAGCCATAAACATCTGTGAGTCAAACATTTAATATTTAAACATTTAAAATGAAAGGAGAGTTTAAAAACAACAGACCAGGTGTAACGTCAACACAACGTATCTGGACACACACACAGTATGAGCCCATACCCATTCATAAAATTCAGAATTCCCGTGATTGATTGACTGACGGACTGATTCACATTCGACCGACCGACCGACCGACTGACATAAGGACTGACCGACTGACATAAGGACTGACCGACTGACATAAGGGACTGACCGACTGACCGACCGACGACATAAGGACTGACCGACTGACATAAGGACTGACCGACTGACATAAGGACTGACCGACTGACCGACCGATCGACATAAGGACTGACCGACTGACATAAGGACCGATCAACCGACTGACATAAGGACTGACCGACCGACCGACCGACCGACCGATCGACCGACTGACATAAGGACTGACCGACTGACCGACCGATCGACCGACTGACATAAGGACTGACCGACTGACCGACCGATCGACCGACTGACATAAGGACTGAAGGACTGACCGACCGACCGACCGATCGACCGACTGACATAAGGACTGAAGGACTGACCGACCGACCGACCGATCGACCGACTGACATAAGGACTGAAGGACTGACCGACCGACTGACCGACCGATCGACCGACTGACATAAGGACTGAAGGACTGACCGACCGACCGACCGACCGACCGATCGACCGACTGACATAAGGACTGAAGGACTGACCGACCGACCCGACTGACCGACCGATCAACCGACTGACCTCTTTTTATGAGGGGACGACAGCTTTCTCAGTTTCAGCCGGAGCGCTTTCCTTCCTTCCTCCGTGGCAACCTGGAAGAAGAAAAGAAAAGAAAAGAAGGGAGCCATAAACATCTGTGAGTCAAACATTTAATATTTAAACATTTAAAATGGATTCTCTTAAAGCTTCAGTGCGTAACGTTGTTTTATACTAACGAACGTACGATACATCTACGCCACAAAACTCGTATTTCTCAGTTTGACGTGAAGATATTGACCTCTTCTAAAGATGGTTTTTAATCCTGTTTCCTCCTTGGCTACTAGCAACTGCTTGGAGAGTGTTGGTTGTGTGTGTGTGTGTGTGTGTGTGGGGGGGGGGGGTGTAGGTGCATGGTCACAGAAGGCTTGTATCATGTGAACGCGCCGACAATTTTGTCATTTCTTATAATTCCTCATGGGGCGACAGAAACTACGCACTCCAGCTTTAAAGGGCCCATATTCTGCTCATTCTCAGGTTCATGATTAAATTTAGGTGGGGGACTGGAATATGTCAACTTTTACTCAATACTATTTCAAAAACACTTCCATTTGTTTTACAATGCTATAAAATTGAATAAGACGCCCCAAAATTAATGAAAGTAGAGATTTGTACTTGGCAAAGAGCGTTGGGTGGAATCAATCATGTTATTTTGGGGAATTAAAAAGAACATTGATATAGGACACCATGAGGACAACATGAAGACAACATCAGGGCAACATGAGGACAACATGAGGGCAACATGAGGGCAACATGAGGACAACATGAGGACAACATCAGGGCAACATGAGGACAACATGAGGACAACATAAGGACAACATAAGGACAACATGAGGGCAACATGAGGACAACATGAAGACAACATCAGGGCAACATGAGGACAACATGAGGGACAACATGAGGACAACATGAGGGCAACATGAAGACAACATGAAGACAACATGAGGACAACATGAGGACAACATGAGGACAACATGAAGGTAACATGAAGGTAACATGAGGGCAACATGAGGGCCAACGTGAGGACAACATGAAGACAACATGAGGGACAACATGAGGACAACATGAGGACAACATGAGGACAACATGAAGGCAACATGAGGGCAACATGAGGGCAACATGAGGACAACATGAAGACAACATGAGGGCAACATGAGGACAACATGAGGACAACATGAGGACAACATGAGGACAACATGAGGACAACATGAGGGTTAATAGAATAATTTTGTAACAGAAAGGAAGGACAAAGCACACACCGTTTTTAAGCGGAGTTTTGAGCCAAAAGTGTCCTCAAGTGTTTTTATGTTTTTATGTCCTAGAAGAACTAATCTCAGTGTAAACTACCACGGCCAGACCTCATATCTCATCATTGTCGTATACTGGGCAGAAACAGGAGACTCCGCCCGCTGTTGCCATGGTGAGTGAGTTGGATGTGCACACCTTTGTTTTTGGAGCGTCCGCATCTCTCCTCGTCCTTTTCGCTGAATTCTTCTCTGTGATTGGCTGGAAAAGAAACGGAAACAGGAAGATGTGTTTAACACACTTAGTGCTTACAGATAGCTACAACTGTGAAATGTTGGTTTGGGGGAGAGAGAGAGAGAGAGAGAGAGAGAGAGACACAGGCTGGGTTAAAGAGAGAGAGAGAGAGAAGACCGGTAGAGAGACAGATGACATGAAGAGAGAGAGAGAGAGAGAGAGAGAGAGAGAGAGAGAGAGAGAGAGAGAGAGAGAGAGAGAGAGAGAGAGAGAGAGAGACGAGTAAGAAACACAGACTGGTTAAAGAAAGTGAGAGAGAGAGAGAGAGAGAGAGAGAGAGGCTGGGTTAAAGAGAGAGAGAGAGAAGACCGGTAGAGAGACAGATGACATGAAGAGAGAGAGAGAGAGAGAGAGAGAGAGAAGAGAGAAGAGACGAGAAGACAGGTAGCGAGACAGACGACATGGAGAGAGAGAGAGAGAGAGGGAGAGAGAGAAGACAGGTAGAGAGACAGACGACATGAAGAGAGAGAGAGAGAAAGAGAGAAGACAGGTAGAGAGACAGATCACATGAAGAGAGAGAGAGAGAGAGAGAGAGAGAGAAAGAAGACAGGTAGCAAGACAGACGACATGAAGAGAGAGAGAGAGAGAATACAGGTAGAGAGACAGATCACATGAAGAGAGAGAGAGAAAGACAGAAGACAGGTAGCGAGACAGAAAGGTTGAGAGACAGACGGCATGAAGAGAGAGAGAGAGAGAGAGAGAGAGAGAGAGAGAGAGAGAGAGAGAGAGAGAGAACCAGGAAGTGTCTTACCTGTTCCCGCGGCAATTCAGTCAGTCGAGTTTTCACGTCAAATTCATCCAGGCCGAACTGTGTGATAAAACAAACACACCCTCTTTAAAACCACCTAGCACACACACACTCACTGTATTACTCATTGTTTGCACTGTGTGTGTGTGTGTGTGTGTGTGTGTGTGTGTGTGTGTGTGTGTGTGTGTGTGTGTGTGTGTTTATTACCGTTTGGGGGCTTATGTGCGGCTCGCAGGTGATTGGAGGATATTGGTGAACAACATAATATCCACTTCCTCCTCCCTGGGTGACCTTCGTCAAGTTGAAGTAATTCTTTGCCCCATTTGCCTGTAGAGAGAGAGAGAGAGAGAGAGAGAGAGAGACACACACACACACACACACACACACACACACACACACACACACACACACACACACACACACACACACACACACACGAAAGAGGACAAAGCACAGAGCTGTTGTTCACCTGTATAAGGAACCTTCAATGATCCTGATGTATAGAGGAAAACATCATAATCACATTTATTCCGTTGAATACTGAAGTAATTCCTATTTAACACGATGACTGTTGATGATTGGAAAATCGTGCATTTACTTTAATTTATTTAAATAAAAAAACAGTTAGCCGTTGTGTTGTCTTTCCCGTCAAACATGCAACTTTTGGTTTTTCTGGGTCAAAAATTCAAAAAAATAATGTCTTTGTCACTCGTTCCCACGTCTTTTTCCCGCGTCTTTGTCACTCGTTCCGATGTCTTTGTCACTTGTTCCGATGTCTTTGTCACTTGTTCCGATGTCTTTGTCACTTGTTCCGATGTCTTTGTCTTTGTCACTGCGTTCCGATGTCTTTGTCACTGCGTTCCGATGTCTTTGTCACTGCGTTCGATGTCTTTGTCACTTGTTCCGATGTCTTTGTCACTCGTTCCGATGTCTTTGTCTTTGTCACTTGTTCCGATGTCTTTGTCTTTGTCACTTGTTCCGATGTCTTTGTCTTTGTCACTTGTTCCGATGTCTTTGTCACTTGTTCCGATGTCTTTGTCACTTGTTCCGATGTCTTTGTCACTTGTTCCGATGTCTTTGTCACTTGTTCCGATGTCTTTGTCTTTGTCACTCGTTCGATGTCTTTGTCTTTGTCACTGTTCCGATGTCTTTGTCTTTGTCACTTGTTCCGATGTCTTTGTCTTTGTCACTTGTTCCGATGTCTTTGTCTTAGCCGTTGTGTTGTCTTTCCCGTCAAACATGCAACTTTTTGGTTTTTCTGGGTCAAAAATTCAAAAAAAAATAATGTCTTGTCTTTGTCACTTTCGTTCCGGCGTCTTTGTCACTGCTTCCCCGTCTTTTTTCCAGCGTCTTTGTCACTGTTCCGATGTCTTTGTCACTTGTTCCGATGTCTTTGTCACTGTTCCGATGTCTTTGTCACTTTCCGATGTCTTTGTCACTCGTTCGATGTCTTTGTCACTCGTTCGATGTCTTTGTCACTTTCGTTCCGATGTCTTTGTCACTTGTTCCGATGTCTTTGTCACTCGTTCCGATGTCTTTGTCTTTGTCACTTGTTCCGATGTCTTTGTCTTTGTCACTTGTTCCGATGTCTTTGTCTTTGTCACTTGTTCCGATGTCTTTGTCACTTGTTCCGATGTCTTTGTCACTTGTTCCGATGTCTTTGTCACTTGTTCCGATGTCTTTGTCACTTGTTCCGATGTCTTTGTCTTTGTCACTGCGTTCCGATGTCTTTGTCTTTGTCACTGCGTTCCGATGTCTTTGTCTTTGTCACTTGTTCCGATGTCTTTGTCTTAGCCGTTGTGTTGTCTTTACCGTCAAACATGCAACTTTTGGTTTTTCTGGGTCAAAAATTCAAAAAAATAATGTCTTGTCTTTGTCACTCGTTCCGACGTCTTTGTCACTCGTTCCCACGTCTTTTTCCCGCGTCTTTGTCACTCATTTCGATGTCTTTGTCACTTGTTCCGATGTCTTTGTCACTTTTGTCACTGCGTTCGGCGTCTTTTTCCCGCGTCTTTGTCACTGCGTTCCGATGTCTTTGTCACTTTCGTTCCCGTCTTTGTCACTGCTCCGTTCCGGCGTCTTTGTCACTTTCGTTCCGATGTCTTTGTCACTGCTTCAGCGTCTTTGTCACTCGTTCCGATGTCTTTGTCACTTGTTCCGATGTCTTTGTCACTTTCGTTCCGATGTCTTTGTCACTTTTCGTTCCGATGTCTTTGTCACTGCGTTCGATGTCTTTGTCACTTGTTCCGATGTCTTTGTCACTGTTCCGATGTCTTTGTCTTTGTCACTTGTTCCGATGTCTTTGTCTTTGTCACTTGTTCCGATGTCTTTGTCTTTGTCCCTTGTTCCGATGTCTTTGTCTTTGTCACTTTCGTTCCGATGTCTTTGTCTTTGTCACTTGTTCCGATGTCTTTGTCACTTGTTCCGATGTCTTTGTCACTGCGTTCTGATGTCTTTGTCTTTGTCACTTTCGTTCCGATGTCTTTGTCTTTGTCACTTGTTCCGATGTCTTTGTCTTTGTCACTTGTTCCGATGTCTTTGTCTTTTGTCCCTTGTTCCGATGTCTTTGTCTTTGTCACTTTGTCGTTCCGATGTCTTTGTCTTTGTCACTTGTTCCGATGTCTTTGTCACTTGTTCCGATGTCTTTGTCACTGTTCCGATGTCTTTGTCTTTGTCACTTTCGTTCCGATGTCTTTGTCTTTGTCACTTGTTCCGATGTCTTTGTCACTTGTTCCGATGTCTTTGTCACTCGTTCCACGTCTTTGTCACTTTCGTTCCGATGTCTATGTCACTTGTCGTTCCCACGTCTTTGTCACTTTCGTTCGATGTCTTTGTCACTTTCGTTCCGATGTCTTTGTCTTTGTCACTTGTTCCGATGTCTTTGTCACTCGTTCCGATGTCTTTGTCACTTGTTCCGATGTCTTTGTCACTTGTTCCGATGTCTTTGTCACTGTTCGATGTCTTTGTCACTGTTCCGATGTCTTTGTCACTGCGTTCCGATGTCTTTGTCACTGTTCCGATGTCTTTGTCACTTGTTCCGATGTCTTTGTCACTTGTTCCGATGTCTTTGTCTTTGTCACTTGTTCCGATGTCTTTGTCTTTGTCACTTGTTCCGATGTCTTTGTCACTTGTTCCGATGTCTTTGTCACTTTCGTTCCGATGTCTTTGTCACTGCTCTTTGTTCGTTCGATGTCTTTGTCTTTGTCACTTGTTCCGATGTCTTTGTCACTTGTTCCGATGTCTTTGTCTTTGTCACTCGTTCCGATGTCTTTGTCACTTGTTCCGATGTCTTTGTCACTTGTTCCGATGTCTTTGTCTTTGTCTTTGTCGTTCCGATGTCTTTGTCACTTGTTCCGATGTCTTTGTCACTTTCGTTCCGATGTCTTTGTCACTTGTTCCGATGTCTTTGTCACTGTTCCGATGTCTTTGTCACTTTCGTTCCGATGTCTTTGTCTTTGTCACTTCCGATGTCTTTGTCTTTGTCACTTGTTCCGATGTCTTTGTCACTTGTTCCGATGTCTTTGTCACTTGTTCCGATGTCTTTGTCACTGCGTTCCCACGTCTTTGTCACTCGTTCCCACGTCTTTGTCACTGCGTTCCCACGTCTTTGTCACTCGTTCCCACGTCTTTGTCACTCGTTCCGACGTCTTTGTCACTCGTTCCCACGTCTTTGTCACTCGTTCCCACGTCTTTGTCACTCGTTCCCACGTCTTTATTACTCAATAATAAAGTTATAATAAAGTAATAAAGTTAAATAATAAAGTTAAATAATAACGTCTTTGTCACTCGTTCCGATGTCTTTGTTACTCGTTCCGACGTCTTTGTCACTCGTTCCGATGTCTTTGTCACTCATTCCAATGTCTTTGTCACTTTTTTCTACACTCTTATTGAGTGTAGAAAAAAGTTGAGTGGATGTTGATTTGAAACCATTTCAATTTACACCAAATTCAATGAAAGTGATTAATTGTATTTACAAAAAAAAGCGTTGCATGGAATCCATCCTTTTTTGTGGTAATTTGGTTAAAAAGAAACCCATATTTATGATACAGCCATTGTCAAAAAGGGTCAAATTTGACCCGAGTACAACAGGAGGGTTAAAAAATGTTCATGAAATTTTAGGCTAAGAAATTGCAAAAACAGAGTCCGAAAACATCCAGACTGCTGTTTTTAGTATGCATTTTGTTTTCCCATCCTGTATGCATTCAAATATTTGTTCTTATATTTCATTCCTATTATTATTTCATCCTAGTATATTGTATCCTAGTATTTCATTTATATTTATATTCTGTGCTGTGTGACTGATTTTACTGTTGTAACACTATAATTTCCCATTTTTTGGGATCAATAAATATCCATCTATCTATCTATCTATCTATCTATCCATGGTGAGTTTGTAGTGCAGGGGACGATATTCGAACGCAACCAATGAGACCAAAAATAATAACAAACATAAAGGTGATTATGAGTTTTGCCCTCCAGCGGAGCAGAGAAGCGAGCGTCTCACGTCCAGGCCGAAGACTTCGTCGTAGCAGTGGGAGTTCCTCAGATACCAGGATACGTCCAGCTGGACGGCCGCCAACGAGTTGCAGGCCTCGGCCTTCACTGAGCAACACGGAGAGACAACACAGAATCCACGTTACCGGGACACGTCATTACACATCATATCGTGGGGACATTTCATCGGACCTGCACTCAACTTTGGTTTTTGCCCCATTTTTCATGAGCTAAACTCAAAATTATTTTTCTACGTACACAAAAGGCTTATTTCTCTCAAATGTTGTTCACAAATCAGTGTTAGTGAGCACTTTTCCTTTGCCGAGGTATCCATCCACCTCACAGGTGTGGTGATTAGGAAGCGTAATGGTTGCACAGGTGTGCCTTAGGCTGGACATAGTAAAGACCACTCTAAAATGTGCAGTTTTACTGTAATGGGGGGAATCCAGGGGGGGTTACGGTTAGGGTTCATCTGTAAAGGGAACACCCCGAGAGAGCGAAAGAGAGAGAGAGAGAGAGACCCTAACACCAGATACTGACTGATTTTCTGACCCCCAACCCACCCCAATACTGTAAAAGTGCACATTTTAGAGTGGCCTTCAGTAGCTTCATTCAGCTTATGTGTGTTATCTAAATACATGAAGGCGATGTAATGCAAGTAGCTCTTGGCCACTTTAGTTTTTTCTAAGTAGCCCTTATAAAAAAAGTTGGAGAGCCCTGTTCTAGACCGATATCTCCGTTACATGACCCATAATGTAACGATATGAGGACAATATGCAGTAACGTTGAATATCGCGGTGACAATGTTACCTGTGATTAATAAACTGTAATTAAGGTGGACTCATCATCATTAGAGCGAAAAAAGGATTTTTAAAGGTCGATACAAATATTTGGTTATTTAAAAATCTGATATTCCGATATATCAGCCGATATATATATATATATTTTTTTTTAAGAATGCAGAAACGCTTGCGTTACAAAATATATTAGTTATTTGTAGTTATATATGAGTTCTCACTAAAATAATATAGTTTGTTTAATTGTCCCTAACCCTTTGAATTGTGCTGCTCACGATAATATCGGCCGTTAATATCGGCCCGCCGATATATCGGTCGGGTTCTAGTACTCACTTCTGCTGCTTTCAGTATTCTGCTCAAATTTCCAACTTTCTTTTATTCAACAAATTGAACATTGAATTGAACATAAAAAGGCAGCGACAATAAGAAATGACGGTTACATTTTAAAGTGTAATTTTCTCGCAATGTGCCGCAGCCTTAGTGTTGATTGTGCCAGTTGTTATCGCGAGGGCGGTAAAAAACGATACATGGTGCAGTCTAATCATAGGTACTCTTTATGGCATAATAAGTTTTCATTTTAGGGTTCCCACCAAATATCAACATTACATTTCTTTTCACAATTAACACTTGAAACTAAGGCCCTTATGGCTAAAGTAGTGCGCAATGGGAACCAAACCATAATAACAAGAGGATTTCTCTAAATGTCAGACTGCTCCGTTAAAAGCATCCAAACACCAGAAGAAGAGAAGGTCTTTCTACTCACGATGGACGAAGCTGCTGTTGAACAGAGTTTTCGTGAAGAAGAAGTGGTTCTGCTTCTTCACAGTTTCCTGGAACAGACAAAAACAAACAGATTAAAAACATTTAAGTCTTTGACAACTTTTAAAACTTAAAATGCACGATGGGTCAGACCACAGACTGTCTTTTTGGATGCTTTTTCAACGCTTTTGGACACTTTCTGACACATTATTTACGCCTTTTTAGACACTTGTTCAATGCTTTTTGGACACTTGTTGAAAACATTATCTATGTTTTTTTGGATACTTTTTTGATGCCTTTTCAACAATTTTTGGACACTTTCTGGACACTTTTTCAATGCTTTTTTGGACACTTTTCTGACATAATATATACGCTTTTTTATGCTTTTTCAACGCTTTTGGACACTTTCTGACACATTATCTACGACACTTTTTGACATTTTTATCTATGTAAACTTTTTGGACATTTATCTATGCTTTTTGGACATTTTCCAATGCTTTTTGGACACTTTTTGGATTATCTAAGTCTTTTTGGACATTTTTTGATGCTTTATACTATACTTTTGGACACTTTTTGGATGCCTTTTCAACACTTTCTGGACACTTTTTTTCAAAGCTTTTTGACACTTTACTGACATATATGCTTTTTTTTGGACACTTTTCTGACACATAGTAAAATGCTTTTTGTACACATTATCTACACCTTGTTAAACACTTTTTTAAGTTTTATCTATGCTTATTTGGACACTTTTTGGACACTTTTTCAATGCTTCATCTATACTATTTGGACACTTTCTGGATGCCTTTTCAACACTTTTTGGACACTTTTTCAATGCTTTTTGGACACTTTACTGACACATAGTAAATGCTTTTTTGGACACATTATCTACGCCTTGTTGGACACTTTGTTAAGTTTTATCTATGCTTGTTTGGACACTTTTTCAATGCTTTTTGGAAACATTATCTACGTCTTTTTGGACACTTTTTGGATGCTTTATCTATACTATTTGGACACTTTTTGGATGCCTTTTCAACACTTTTTGGACACTTTTCTGACACATTATATAAGCTTTTTTCGACACATTATCTACAACTTTTTGGACACTTTGGGCACTTTTTTGACGTTTTATCTACACTTATTTGGACACTTTTTCAAAGCCTTTTTGACATTTTTCTGACACATTATATATGCTTTTTTGAACACTTTTGGACACTTTTTGACACTTTATCTATGCTTTTGGACCTTTTTCTACACTTCCTTTACACTTTCCAACGCTCACACAGAGGCCACCTGACCACACCTTACTCAGGGAGTTAAAATCAAACGCTCCTTCAGAAGGACCCGCCCCCTTCAGGTGAAATCAATCCACTTAATCAGAGGCTATAAATAAACCCTAACCCTCCCGTTGGTCACATGTTCCCCCCCCCAGCCGTGATGTGTGTGTCCTGTAAGTTGGTTCACTTTAATGTTTTGACTGTCATTAACCCTCATGTTGTCTTCATGTTGTCTTCATGTTGTCCTCATGTTGCCCTCATGTTGTCCTCATGTTGCCCATGTTGCCCTCATGTTGTCTTCATGTTGTCTTCATGTTGTCCTCATGTTGTCTTCCCTCATGTCCCCAATGTTGTCCCCATGTTGCCCTTTTGTCTTCATGTTCCCCATGTTGTCTTCAAATGTTGCCCTCAATGTTGTCTTCATGTTGTCTTCATTTGTCTTCATGTTGTCCTCATGTTGTCCTCATGTTGTCCTATATCAATGTTCTTTTTTTCCCCAAAATAACATGATTGATTCAAAGTACAAATCTCTACTTTCATTAATTTTGGGGCGTCTTATTCAATTTTATAGCATTGTAAAACAAATGGAAGTGTTTTTGAAATAGTATTGAGTAAAAGTTGACATATTCCAGTCTGTGATTATCATCAACATCCATTCCTTTCATTTTAGTCTCAATAATTCCTAATTTCTGCTTTTCTAACTCAAACATTAGGTATAATTTCCTATAAATGAGGTTTATTGACCATAAATTCCAAAAAATAACTGTAAAACTAAAGTTAATAAAACAGTGTTACGTAGTGTTAAACGTCAAACGTGACAAACATTGAAAAAAGTGTTCAAAAAAGGGACAAAAACGCAAGAAAGAGTTAAAAACACTGATTAAAAAGCCTCAACAAAAGTGATTTTCACTCCACCTCCGGGACCCTCTCGTGTCCCTCGGGTCAAACTGATCCGGGACTTATTTGGGGTTTTAAAAACAATTCTGAAATAAGATTTTACTTCATAATCTATTAACAAATATTGTCTTTATCTCCATTTCCAACAGCTGAGATAACATCTATGTTTAGGGAATGCATCAGTCTCTACTAGAACACTATTAAACATGGAAGTGGGGTTAGTTTTATGTCATAAGGTTATAATTCATGTTTTAATCCACTATGGAGACAACATAAGTGTCATATCCAGAATAATGTCCTGAGTCAGGAATACATGTTTATCACAGGAAATAAGGAGAGGATGTTGATTTCAGGTAGAAAACATGTAACTTGGACCATTTTTCTTGTAAAAATTTGAAATGGGTCAATTTGACCTGAATACCATACAAGGGTTAAGACAGACTAGAGCTGGGCGATATATGGATATAAAAAAGAAATTGCTGTATTTTTAAATGTGATATGGAATTAGACCATATCTCGTACAATATGTCAATCCAGTTCAAATTTGCGCTGTGATCCTTGCTCCAAGCAAGGGAACTTTATTTTAATAAGACATTTATATAGTTGTCAAACTAAAAAATAATAATGTTGATATTGTACTTTTCTCATATAAATATATTTATTTCAGAAAAAGACTGGCCTATTTTATTTCATAAGCTATTTTTATTTAAGATTTTTTTTATCAAAATGTGCAGGCGTATGTGTTTCTGCGTGTGCGCGCGTGCGTGTCTGCGTTTCTGTGCGTTTGCGTGCGTGTGTGTGTGTGCGTTTCTGCGTGTGTGTCTCTGCGTGTGCGTGTCTCTGCGTGTGTGTGTGCGTTTCTACGTGTGTGTGCGTGTGTTGTGTAAATGGATTTTATTCAGTGTTATTTGTAGTGTCATATCATAACATAACTGATCTTTGAGAGAGAGAGAGAGAGAGAGAGAGAGAGAGAGAAAAGTAATTAGAAGAATGTAGTAAAGTAAAAAGTGAAATATTTAAATATTGTAGCGTGGAAGTAGTAGCAGAAATAAAAACAGGAGTCAAGTACAGTAACGTCAACATTGCCTTGGTAGGCTGCAGTAACGCTACTGTAGTAAATGTAGTAGATGTACTTAGTTACTCCTCTACTTTGTTTACATGTTTCTGACGCAGACGCAGTGAAGACCGCAGTGAAGCGTTTTATTATTATTAATATTCGGTAAATATTAACGTTAAACGCTAAAAACACTCCGACACAACAAGCAGGAAACTCACGCTGTCGACGTTCAGGACCCATTTCCCCGGTTCGGACACGGCACCGCCGGGCAACACCAGCTCCGCCAGCAGCACCGTCAGCACCAGCGCCGAGGACCAGAGTCCCGGCCCGGTCCGGCCCGGAACCGCAGAACGCGCCATTTGTGAGCGAGGAGGAAGAAGAAGATAGCAGCAGCGAAAGGCGACTACTCACAACAAGCTGGAACCTTCCGGGTTCCGGCTTGACGTTGGCAGGGAAGAAATGGTGCTTTCAGGGACCGTGGGAAGTTTAAAGATTGACATTGTAAATATGTTGTGTGTTGATCCCTCAGTATCGGTGTCACCTACACAAAATATCCCAATTTTAACATATGACTACGTTCAATTTGGACTTCAAATGGAGCACAGAACTGAGTTTGGAGTGAATAATCTGATTTTAATGGAAAAATATTTCATACACAAATGTCAATTTCTTAAAACATCCTCTGTCTTTAATGCCTTTCTAAATTATATAATCCTGTATGAACAATCCCTGAAATGTTGCAAAACAAAAAAGGTGGTCTCCTTCAGCATCATATAACGCGAGCTTGGTCGTCTCCTTTAGCGTCGTATAACAGGTGCATGGTCGTCTCCTTTAGCGTCATATAACACGTGCATGGTCGTCTCCTTTAGCGTCATATAACACGCGCTTGGTCGTCTCCTTTAGCGTCGTATAACAGGTGCATGGTCGTCTCCTTTAGCGTCATATAACGCGCGCTTGGTCTCCTTTAGCGTCATATAACACGAGCTTGGTCGTCTCCTTTAGCGTCCTAGAACGCGCTTGGTTGTCTCCTTTGAAGGCGTATAACACGCTTGGTCGTCTCCTTTAGCGTCATATAACAGCGCTTGGTCTCCTTTAGCGTCCTAGAACACGCAGCTTGGTTGTCTCCTTTAGCGTCATATAACACGCTTGGTCGTCTCCTTTAGCATCATATAACACACTTGGTCATCTCCTTTAGCGTCCTAGAACACGCTTGGCCGTCTCCTTTAGCGTCATATAAACCGCTTGGTCGTCTCCTTTAGCGTCATATAACACGCTTGGTTGTCTCCTTTAGCGTCAAAAATCGCGCGCTTGGTCGTCTCCTTTAGCGTCATATAACACGCGCTTGGTTGTACCCTTTAGCGTTATATAACACGCTTAGTTGTCTCCTTTAGCGTCATATAACACACGCTTGGTTGTCTCCTTTAGCGTCATATAACACGCTTGGTTGTCGCCCCTTTAGCGTCATATAACACGCTTGGTTGTCTCCTTTAGAGTCATATAACATGCTTGGTTGTCTCCTTTAGAGTCATATAACATGCTTGATTGTCTCCTTTAGAGTCATATAACATGCTTGGTTGTCTCCTTTAGCGTCAAATAACGCACGCTTGGTTGTCTCCTTTAGCGTCATATAACACGCTTGTTTGTCTCCTTTAGCGTCCATATAACACGCTTTTAGGTTGTCTCCCCTTTAGCGTCCATATAATGCACGCTTTAGTGTCGTCTCCTTTAGCGTCATAATGCACGCTTGGTCGTCTCCTTTAGCGTCATAATGCGCGCTTGGTCGTCTCCTTTAGCGTCATATAACACGCTTAGTTGTCTCATTTAGCGTCATATAACACACACTTGGTTGTCTCCTTTAGAGTCATATAACACGTTTGGTTGTCTCCTTTAGCGTCATATAACACGCGCTTTGGTTGTTTGTCTCCTTTAGCGTCATATAACACGCTTGGTTGTCTCCTTTAGCGTCCATATAATGCGCATTGCGTCTCCTTTAGCGTCATAATGCGCGCTTGGTCGTCTCCTTTAGCGTCATATAACACGCTTGGTTGTCTCCTTTAGCGTCATATAACACGCTTGGTTGTCTCCTTTAGCGTCATATAACACGCTTGGTTGTCTCCTTTAGAGTCATATAACATGCTTGGTTGTCTCCTTTAGCGTCATAATGCGCGCTTGGTCGTCTCCTTTAGCGTCATATAACGCGCTTGGTTGTCTCCTTTAGCGTCATATAACACGCTTGGTTGTCTCCTTTAGCGTCAAATAACGCACGCTTGGTTGTCTCCTTTAGCGTCATATAACACGCTTGGTTGTCTCCTTTAGAGTCATATAATTTGCGCTTGCTCGTCTCCTTCAGCGTCATATAACACGCTTGGTCGTCTCCTTTAGCATCCTAGAACGCACTTGGTTGTCTCGTTTAGCGTCATATAACACGAGCTTGGTCGTCTCCTTTAGCGTCCTAGAACGCGCTTGGTTGTCTCCTTTAGCGTCATATATTCGCGCTTGGTCGTCTCCTTTAGCGTCATATAACACGCTTGGTTGTCTCCTTTAGCGTCAAATAACGCGCGCTCGGTTGTCTCCTTTAGCGTCATAATGTGCGCTTGGTCGTCTCCTTTAGCGTCCTATAATGCACACTTCGTCGTCTCCTTTAGCGTCATATATAATGCGCTTGGTTGTCTCCTTTAGCGTCATATAATGTGCGCTTGGTCGTCTTCTTTAGCGTCATATAACGCGCGCTTGTTTGTCTCCTTTAGTGTTCATATAATGCGCGCTTGGTCGTCTCCTTTAGCGTCATAATGCGCGCTTGGTCGTCTCCTTTAGCGTCAAATAACACGCTTGGTTGTCTCTTTTAGCGCCATATAATTTGCGCTTTGTCGTCTCCTTTAGCGTCATAACATGCTTGGTCGTCTCCTTTACCGTCATATAACACGCTTGGTTGTCTCCTTTAGCGTCATATAATGCGCGCTTGGTTGTCTCCTTTAGCGTCATATAACACTCTTGGTTGTCTCCTTTAGCGTCATATAACACACTTGGTTGTCTCCTTTAGCGTCATATAATGCACGCTTGGTTGTCTCCTTTAGCGTCATATAACACGCTTGGTTGTCTCTTTTAGCGGCATATAATCCTCGCTTTGTCGTCTCCTTTAGCGTCATATAATGCACGCTTGGTTGTCTCCTTTAGCGTCATATAACACGCTTGGTTGTCTCTTTTAGCGCCATATAATTCTCGCTTTGTCGTCTCCTTTAGCGTCATATAACATGCTTGGTCGTCTCCTTTAGCGTCATATAACACGCTTGGTTGTCTCCTTTAGCGTCATATAATGTGCGCTTGGTTGTCTCCTTTAGCGTCATATAACACGCTTGGTTGTCTCCTTTAGCGTCATATAACACGCTTGGTTGTCTCCTTTAGCGTCATATAACACGCTTGGTTGTCTCCTTTAGCGTCATATAATGTGCGCTTGGTTGTCTCCTTTAGCGTCATATAACACGCTTGGTCGTCTCCTTAAGCTAATGGAAAGCTCGTGGGTGGGCTTATGGTTTGGAAACGGGACGGTTAAGGACACACGCGGGACACGAAGAGTTCTTTTTTCATCACATCAGCCGCTGTCCAAACGTCCGTATTTTACAAGTTCAGAGCGAGAACGTGTTGCTAAACTACACACAAACCTCTTTTATTTACCTGGCTCTGCAGATTATATCATGCAACAACAGTTAATTTAGCAGGTTATACAGAATAATACAACACATTATCCAAATCATCCTTATCAATTCAAATTTATTTCAGCAACACAGGTCCATATATACAGTATAAAAATATGTAAAAACAAACACACACCAGACAGAAGTTGTAAAAATTAATTACAAAGGCAACTTAACCAATCTCTTTCCACCTAAAAACCTAGCAGGAAAGGGAGAGAGTGTCTTCTGAGCCAAGGGGAGGCTTTTATTGTAAAACATCAGTGAAGGAATTTCATAAGAATTTAAGATTTAAAAGATGATTCATATATTTGAGCGGGGGGAGTCTGTGGATCCTCTCCCAGGAGAGCATCAAACACTGTTTCCTGCATTCTGATATCTTGTCTTAAGCCCTAGCACATGATTAAATTGTCTTTACTTACTTTCACTTGAGCCCAACATCCAAATCGTTTTGATGAGTTTGAACATTGCGACCGTACCCAGGCCCAGTTGGTCCACTCGAGTCCACCTAATAAAGTGGTTTTGAGGCCTACAGATGTGTAATGTTACTCCCGTATGGTACGCACCAGGTGTGAAAACACCTGTACCAAAACACAGAAGTGGACTGGTTTTTAGGGTGACTGCCAATATTTCTCTATGAAGAAAACAATCACATATGTACAATGGGATTCTATAATTGTTCCTTTGCAATGGTTTAAAGGGTTGCCAATGTAGTTGTCTGTCTGTCTGGGTCTTCTCTAGGAAAGCTACGCCTGATATTATCCCACCCTGAACTGCTCTGGTTTGGCTGTGTGAGAGCCGAGCCGTCCATCTGGCTGTGAGATCCTACTCCGTGCCCTGCGCTCCTCCTGCCTCTTCACCCAGCAAGTCGTCAGCACCACCCAGGTGATCCAGCTCCATCTTGTCCTCTCGTCTTGGCGTCTGCCCTCTGCTGGCCTAGAGAAACATGACAGGAAATGTCTTAGATACCTTTTTCTTCTCCAAAAGAGATACGCTGCTCTTACAACACAGGGTTAGTGACCAGTACAAAGCAGCGTGGAGGCCAGTTGAAATGTTACTTCTTCTTTATATCAGTAACTTATTCAGTCTCTCTGTCAAACCCTGTGCCGGTTAATTAGATTTTTTGAGTGCTGCTTGGGCCGGGACAAGAGGAATTAGTGGAAGAGATGACAGAAGTTACAGAAGAAGCACGTCACAGCAGAGTGCTGCAGGACAGAACATCTGCATATCTAGCAGGGTGTCCACTTTCAATGACTGGTGATATTTCTTTTATCTTATAGAAATGCAGTTTTATTCACTTACTATGTAAAATGGCTTCTACTTTGCTGTTTTTCTTCTTTCTTGATGCTACAGTTTGCTTTCATGAGAATGAAAAACAGCATTTTCTGCTGATGATTTTTATTTAAAAAGCCTACCAGGAACTACTCTAGCACCAAGGCAGAATTTCGGAAAAGAAACTTCAGATACAGTATTAGGGACCACTAAGGTCTATATAAAAGAGACTTCAGATACAGTATTAGGGGACCACTAAGGTCTATATAAAAGAGACTTCAGATACAGTATTAGGGGACCACTAAGGTCTATATAAAGAGACTTCAGATACAGTATTAGGGGACCACTAAGGTCTATATAAAAGAGACTTCAGATACAGTATTAGGGACCACTAAGGTCTATATAAAAGAGACTTCAGATACAGTATTAGGGGACCACTAAGGTCTATATAAAAGAGACTTCAGATACAGTATTAGGGGGCCACTAAGGTCTATATAAAAGAGACTTCAGATACAGTATTAGGGACCACTAAGGTCTATATAAATTGGTACATAGAAGTGTGTAGTGTGTGTGTGTGTGTGTGTGTGTGTGTGTGTGTGTGTGTGTGTGTGTGTGTGTGTGTGTGTGTGTTTAGTACCTTGACGTAGCAAAACAGGGCAGCACCGGACACGAGCACCAGCAGCACCAGGACCACCAGTCTGATGACCAGATGTGTTACAGAGGCTGAAACACATTTACGATCATTCTGGATGGACGCTCATAAACGCTGAATGTGTTTTCATACAGTCAAATAGTTTATATAAACCGGCTGATTCAGATTGTCAGGTTCTTTAATAAAACACAATCTAGTTTAATCAACAATTAAATGCAAATTAAAATGCAGTTAACCCTCCTGATGTCCTTGGGTCTAATCTGACCCCTTTAAAAAATGTCTATATCTGAAATATGAGTTTCTTTTTAACCAAATTACCCAAAAATATGGATTGGATTCCTTCCAACGCTCTTTGCAAATACAACTGATCACTTTCATTCCTCTGATATTAACTATTAGTCAAAATAATTCACAATTTCTGCTTTTTTTAACTCAAATATTAAGTATAATTTTATACAAATGAAGGTTATTGACCATGAATTCCAAAAGTAGTGTAAAACTAGTAAGGTGGTGTTAGTGAAAACTAAAAAAAAGTCTGAAATAGGGACAAAAATGTCAAATTTTTGTCAGTTTTTTAACCCGGGAGGACAACACAAGGGTTAAACAGACATCAGCAACCTTAAATCCACCTTCATATGGACGTTATACTTAGTCCCAGTTTGCATGGCTTTTATCCATCCTTTCATTCATGAGATTATTCTGAACAGGAGCAGGAAACATTGTGTGTTTTCATGCATGGAAACAGTCGGCACCTCATGACTCTTTATCTAATCTAGTCAAATAATACTCTGATGCATGTATTCCATGCAGTCATTTGATCTAGATTGTCTATAAAGTTACCTCCGAGAGTGAGATGGAGCGGCCGGCTCTCAGAAGAGAAGTTATGGGAGAAAACATAGAGGTGGTAAACACAGCGGTACTCCCCCCGGTGGGTGGAGTCTGCAGCAGAGAACAGGAAGTGGGCTGAGTGATTGACAGCTGGCAGGGTGTAGGTCTTCTGCTCTGGGTCGGGGGTGTTGAAGATGAGCTGGAAGGAGCCTCCTGGGTACTGGGGCAGGATGGAGCAGCTAATGGTGAAGTCGGAGCCCATGAGCACTCGCAGTCCCTGCTGCGTGGCCTCAGAAACCCCGTCAATGTGGGTGGAGAAGGAGATGTTTGGTTGAGCCAGCAAATCTGGACGACAAATGAAGACCACATGTCAAGAATCTAAAGTTCTACCATCATCGTCTTTATTTGTTAAAGTGAGGAAAGTAAAATATGTTTCACCCAGGGGCGGACGTTGTTAATATTTGGGGCTCAGCTCTAACCTGGGGGGGGACCACTAATGTCTATACTGAAAGAGACCCCCTATATGCAGGGCCCCCTACATACGAGACTTCAGATACAGTATTAGGGACCACTAAGGTCTATAGAAAAGACACTTCAGATACAGTATTAGGGACCACTAAGGTCTATATAAAAGACACTATAGATACAGTATTAGGGGACCACTAAGGTCTATATAAAAGGGACTTCAGATACAGTATTAGGGACCATTAAGGTCTATATAAAAGAGACTTCAGATACAGTATTAGGGACCACTAAGGTCTATATAAAATAGACTTCAGATACAGTATTAGGGACCACTAAGGTCTATATAAAAGAGACTTCAGATACAGTATTTGGGGACCACTAAGGTCTATATAAAAGAGACTTCAGATACAGTATTAGGGACCACTAAGGTCTATATAAAAGAGACTTCAGATACAGTATTAGGGACCACTAAGGTCTATATAAAAGAGACTTCAGATACAGTATTAGGGACCTCTAAGGTCTATATAAAAGAGACTTCAGAGACAGTACTTGGGGACTACTATGGCCTATTTAAAAGCATCCAAAAAGCAGCATAGGATCTTTAATTCTGAGTCGGGTACATACAGCTGTAGGTCTCCATTGCTGGCTGAATAAGATAACTTACTCAATGCTGCCTTTTCATTTCCCATAAACCTATGCATTGCTGCGTGCACCTGCAACCATGTGGCACTGTCAGATGGAGTGTAAAACTAAGCTCTTATTCTTGATGACTTCTCCTGGATCTACTTTAGCGTGGATGGTACCTCATTTGGACGCTTTGAACAAAAGCATCTGTGAAATGTAAATGCAAGCAAAGAGACTGAGATTACAATTATAGCTGAAGAATTGCCTGGTGAGGTGTTACCTGAGCAGATGATCTCCAGGATGGAACGGGAAAGGGAAAAGGAATCCTCCGATAATATACACTCTCTAACAGCCGACGTGGATTGAAGACAGGTTGAGCTAATGATCCATTTTACTGGGTACAACTCCATCTTTTTCCTCTCTGTTGAAACCGCGGAGCCACAGTCAAGATGTCTACACACTACATCTGCTGCCTTTAGGTTCCAGGCATAAGGTTTATTAACCACTTCACGCCTCTCTCCATCTTTCTTCATCTCCAGTTCACCGGCACAGCGACTGGATCCTCTCACCAACTGTAAATTATCGGGCTCTGAGCAGACAAGAGTAATTAGTAAAAATAGATCATGTTACATTTTTTAAAATAGAAACTCAACTCAAAGCTTCAGCTTCTCTTCTCTACCTGAGCAGGTGAGTCCAGCAGCTTTGCCAGAAGAGCAGGTGTTTCTATCTGAGCTGTCACAGTCCATCAGAGCAGACTCATGGCCTCTACACTGGAACTCTTTGGTCCACACTGGAGCCTCCATGTCTCCATAGAGCGCCCCTGGAGGACTGAAGGAGCCCCACAGCCAAGCTCCCTGCAGACCACCTCTGCATCCTGCAGGTCAAAGTCATCTTCACACACTGAGGACCACGACTGGGTAGACTGGTTAGACTTTACCTCCAGTCTGCCTGAACACAGACTAGTCCCATTCACCAGCCTGACAGAGCCTGGAGAAGAGAGAGAGAGAGAATTGAAAGTGTATAAATGGCATAGCAAAATAACAGTAACACATTATAGCGCTACCAGTTGCGTGTTTTTGTTATTCTTGCTAGGCAACCACCAAATCTCCGGCTTTGGCCACGTTTTCTCTCTGAATTGACTTTTTTTTTTTTAACTCAAAGCGTTCAGGGCACTCCTGCAAAAATGTGAACAGAGAGGAAAATTATGAGGTTCAATACGCTTAACTTTTCTTGAAAAAGCCGCCCGAGGCTGATAAACTCTGTCTGATCGGGGCCTTAGGTCGTCCAACCAAAAAACATATAATGTCCAACGTATCAGGCTGCTCATGAACCATACAGCTGTAGGTTACACATACACTGCTGCTGTATCAAAGCACTGTGGACTGCTTAGGGAAGACAGCGCTTTCATATTCGTACTGAACAGACAAATCTGATTCAGATAACTTAAAGGTCCCATGGCATGAAAATTTCACATTGTAAGGTTTTTTTAACATCGAGTCCCCCAGACTGCCTATTGTCCTCCAGTGTCTAGAAATGGCGATAGGTGTAAACCGAGCCCTGGGTATCCTGCTCTGACTTTGAGAAAATGAAAGCTCTGATGGGCTGATCTGGAACCTCCCCTTATGAGGTCATAAGGGACAAGGTTACCAACCCCTTTCTCTTATTTGCCGGCCCAGAGAATTTGGCCCACCCATGACAGAGACATCATGGCTTTCAAATGAGCAAAGTAGCAGTTGGTCAAGGCCACACCCCCAGCCTCCACATTGCCCCCCCAAAAAAAAAAACGCACTGGACTCAGAAATGGCACATACTAAGGAAAGATCATTGTGGGACTGACTCTAGTGGCTGTAATTCTGCACCAAGGCTGAATTTCGTAAAAGACTTCAGACACAGTTTTAGGGGACCACTAAGGTCTATATAAAAGAGTCTTCAGATACAGTATTAGGGACCACTAACGTCTATATAAAAGACTTCAGATTCAGTATTAGGGGACTACTATGGCCTATTTAAAACCATCCAAAAAGCAGCTTAGCATAGGATCTTTAATTCTGAGTCGGGTACATACAGCTGTAGGTCTCCATTGCTGGCTGAATAAGATAACTTACTCAATGCTGCCTTTTCATTTCCCATAAACCTATGCATTGCTGCGTGCACCTGCAACCATGTGGCACTGTCAGATGGAGTGTAAAACTAAGCTCTTATTCTTGATGACTTCTCCTGGATCTACTTTAGCGTGGATGGTACTTCATTTGGACGCTTTGAACAAAAGCATCTGTGAAATGTAAATGCAAGCAAAGAGACTGAGATTACAATTATAGCTGAAGAATTGCCTGGTGTGGTGTTACCTGAGCAGATGATCTCCAGGATGGAATTGGAAACGGAAATGGAATCCACCGATAATATACACTCTCTAACAGCCGACGTGGATTGAAGACAGGTTGAGCTAATGATCCATTTTACTGGGTACAACTCCATCTTTTTCCTCTCTGTTGAAACCGCGCAGCCACAGTCAAGATGTCTACACACTACATCTGCTGCCTTTAGGTTCCATGGAGAATCTTTAACAGCCACTTCATGCCACTCTCCATCTTTCTTCATCTCCAGTTCACCGGCACAGCGACTGGATCCTCTCACCAACTGGAAATGAACGGGCTCTGAGCAGACAAGAGTAATTAGTTAAAATAGATAATGTCACATTTATTAAAATAGAAACTCAACTCAAAGCTACAGCTCCTCTCCTCTACCTGAGCAGGTGAGTCCAGCAGCTTTGCCAGAAGAGCAGGTGTTTCTATCTGAGCTGTCACAGTCCAGCAGAGCAGACTCATGGCCTCTACACTGGAACTCTTTGGTCCACACTGGAGCCTCCACGTCTCCATAGAGCGCCCCCTGGAGGACTGAAGGAGCCCCACAGCCAAGCTCCCTGCAGACCACCTCTGCATCCTGCAGGTCAAAGTATTCTTCACACACTGAGGACCAAGACTGGGTAGACTGGTTAGACTTTACCTGCAGTCTGCCTGAACACAGACTAGTCCCATCCACCAGCCTGACAGAGTCTGGAGAACAGAGAGAGACAGACAAAGATACAGAAAGGTAAAAAAACATGCAGATAGAGAATTGAATGTGTATAAAAGTATTTGGCATGGCAAAATAACACTGACACATTACAATAAAATGAAGACAAACAGCAATATGTGGGCATTCTGCACTCTGTTTTTTCAAGTCAAGACGTTCAGTTCACTCCTGCACCAATTTCACATTTCAATCGTGAGTTGTCCAACTGGGTCATTTTGGGACCTTAACTTAACTCTTTGTTTAGGTGCCTAAACTTAACTCTTTGTTTAGGTGCCTAAACTTAACTGTCATCACAGCATGACGCCCACTGTTTTGTTGTCTAAACTTAATTCTAATGCCCACCAAAATGACCAGCAACTCGGGTGCCCTGTACCCGGATCAAAGTCCTCTTTTTCTGAACTGAACTACCAACCACTGCTTATTAGACGGAGCTCTGTATCGTCAACCTAAAACTTTTTGTTCTGGATTTGAATCCGGGTCGTTCCGGGTCTTTCTGTGTGGAGTTTCCATATTCTCCCTGTGTTTGCGTGGTTTCCTCCAGGTGCTCCGGTTTCTTCCCACCATAAAGACATGCATGCTGGGTAACTAGGACTACAGTTGAGATTAGCCGACTGGCTAACAGTGGCACGTTTACAGAAATGTTGTTTAACGTGCATTGTCCTAATAAAATACATAAATCTACATCTACTCCACCTGGCGTCACAGAGCTCTGTAGCAGTGTTTTAGTACTAAATGTGGCAAATTATTACATAATGCGAGTGTTATTACATAATGAAGTATAAATACATTACATGTTGAAAATTGAGTTTATTGTATGTTATTATCACAATGAAGTATAAGTGTTACAGGCCATTTTTCAGATTACATTACATAGTCCCGTTGTTACAGGTTCTGATGTCCCCTTCTGGGAGTAAGAGGAATATCTCGGAAGGTTTGAAGCCATGAGCCTCAACAACAAGCCTACTCATTAGCTTGCTTTGGAAATTGTGTTGTTGTGTTACTGATGGTTGTTACCTAAGCAGATGATCTCCAAACTGGTAACCTTAACCTGGGACATTTTTATTAAAAAAGTCGTAGACCTCTTTGTTAAACATTTCTTCAGTCTAGGTCCAGACTCGAGACAGGAAGGTGTGATTCTGCTAAAACGGCCTGACCGACTTTTTGATGAAGCTCGAACCACAGAGCCACAGTCCAGATGTCTGCAAACTACGTCTGCTAACTCCAGGTTCCAGTTCCAGTCATACACTTCTCTCCACTCTCCCTGGCTCTTCACCTGCAGCATACCAGAACAGCGGCTGGATCCTCCCATCAACTGAATATCATCAATACCTGAACACAGGTGAGGGAGTAATTAGTACAGAGAAATATTTGGTACATCTATTGCATGAGACAGGTGAGTAGGAGAGAGACGAGTAGGTCAAAGGTTTAAAAGAAACTCCCGCACACTGTCTAATTTGCAAAGAAAAGAACTGGGGACGTTTCAGTACTAAACCTGGATCTAAAACCTTTTTAAATGTATCAAGTCAGACAGTGTGCGAGAGTTTCATTGCAACAAGAGAGTAATTAGTAAAATAATCTCCTGTATATATCTAGTTTCTCCATTTTACCTTCTTCCTCTGTCTGGAAACCTTGGAGGAATCCTAAAAGAAACAGAAAATAAATGAAAAATGTGTCCTGCTCAGTATTAGGGACCACTAAGGTCTATAATAAAAGACTTCAGATACAGTATTAGGGACTAAGGTCTATATAAAAGAGACTTCAGATACAGTATTAGGGACCACTAAGGTCTATATAAAAGAGACTTCAGATACAGTATTAGGGACCACTAAGGTCTATATAAAGAGACAGATACAGTATTAGGGACCACTAAGGTCTATATAAAGAGACTTCAGATACAGTATTAGGGACCACTAAGGTCTATATAAAAGAGACTTCAGATACAGTATTAGGGGACCACTAAGGTCTATATAAAAGAGACTTCAGATACAGTATTAGGGACCACTAAGGTCTATATAAAAGAGACTTCAGATACAGTATTAGGGACCACTAAGGTCTATATAAAAGAGACTTCAGATACAGTATTAGGGACCACTAAGGTCTATATAAAGAGACTTCAGATACAGTATTAGGGACCACTAAGGTCTATATAAAAGAGACTTCAGATACAGTATTAGGGGACCACTAAGGTCTATAAAAGAGACTTCAGATACAGTATTAGGGACCACTAAGGTCTATATAAAGAGACTTCAGATACAGTATTAGGGGACCACTAAGGTCTATATAAAAGAGACTTCAGATACAGTATTAAGGGACCACTAAGGTCTATATAAAAGAGACTTCAGATACAGTATTACCCACTAAGGTCTATATAAAAGAGACTTCAGATACAGTATTAGGGGACCACTAAGGTCTATATAAAAGAGATTTCAGATACAGTCCATTAGGGGACCACTAAGGTCTATATAAAAGAGACTTCAGATACAGTATTAGGGACCACTAAGGTCTATATAAAAGAGACTTCAGATACAGTATTATGGGCCCACTAAGGTCTATATAAAAGAGACTTCAGATACAGTATTATGGGCCCACTAAGGTCTATATAAAAGAGATTTCAGATACAGTATTAGGGGACCACTAAGGTCTATATAAAAGAGACTTCAGATACAGTATTATGGGCCCACTAAGGTCTATATAAAAGAGACTTCAGATACAGTATTAGGGACCACTAAGGTCTATACAAAAGAGACTTCAGATACAGTATTAGGGGACCACTAAGGTCTATATAAAAAGAGACTTCAGATACAGTATAACCACTAAGGTCTATATAAAAGAGACTTCAGATACAGTATTAGGGGACCACTAAGGTCTATATAAAAGAGACTTCAGATACAGTATTATGGGCCCACTAAGGTCTATATAAAAGCATCCAAAGAGCACCATGTCTCGTTAAAGTCCCCTGCTCTAGCCGATATTATTATGGTGTAATTCTAAAGACGATTTAATATTTCAGACTACATAATGCCAGTTTTAAGATTTTGTTCATAACAAAATATGAAACTTTTTACATTTAAAAAAAGCTAAATCGGCCACGCCCACATACACCAATCACTTAAAAATTCCGCACCAGTACACAACCCATGTCCAGTCGGTGTGTCGCCTGGCTCTCTGTCGTCTTCAGGTCTCTTGACCTTATAAGTGTCTTTCAGCTCTCTTCAGATGTGCAGTTTCCTCTCTTATCTTTAATCTCCTTATCAGGTTTTGGGTGGTTTCTCCATTTGCTAACAGGAAGCTGCCATTTCAAGTGACATCTTGTAATGTCATTTTAAATGTTTCATCATTTAATGCAGTACCAGTTACTTACTAGAACTGGACTGTGGACAGGTGTTGTACCTCAAAGTGAATGATGTCTGCAGGAGAGCCCTGTGCCCTCGATTATAACCAATCCAGTCCTTTTTACCACTCGCTAAAATGTGATTTCAGCTTCTACCATGTCACTGAAATGTTAGTCATTCCTCAATATGACTTGATTTCATTCAGAAGGCTTTTTTTCTGACAGATTATCGTTTGCACAGAACTTTTCTTCTGCAGAATTACCTTTTTTAAAGATGCAATACAACCTATAAACTATTAATTTTCATATGTATACTTTGCCATTTAGGCTATGAAGCTACAGCTATAACGTTATCTAAATGGGGCCCACCACAAAGATATTAAACCATATTGCCTATTTGTGACAACCACATATCAACAGTAATCATAATTAGCCAGGAATTAGCCATGTTTCACTTCCTTCTCAAACATACAAGAACTTTCCTCCTGCTCATCTCTTTCTGTCACCAACATACTCATCTCCGTTGTTGCTTATGTATTTGTGTTGAACCGTCTCGCCCACCGTAGAGATGGACGTATGAGTCAATTGGACTCACTGTGTGAAGGGCGTTTCCTTTCAAAGTTTAAGCCTAAGTTATAGCGTCACGATCAGGCCAATTACCACCATCCCCATCCGTAATGGTGCCAATTCTCATGTCTCTAGCGAGTTCCTGCCCCCATTAATTTTAGAAAATACATTGTTTTTTGTGCTAAATCGGCCACGCCCACATGCACCAATCAATATGACACTTCAGACCCTGGTTACTACTCGCCCCCAGACCATGTGTACCAATTTTGGTGAAATTCCATCCATCGGGTTTTGAACACAAAGGGGAGATTCTTCCTATTCTGCCAATATCTAAACCACATTCTGCGCTGTATTATCACTGAAATATTAATAGACACATTGAAAAAATATTGTCGTCCGAGGGTTGATTTCCCATCCTGGCCTATGACTCATATTCACATCCAATCACACTTTAATAACCCTTGTGTTGTCTAACTGTCAACCATGAAAAAAAACATTTTGGTCACTTTTTTTCAACATTATTATGTTTTTTCCAAAGCTTTTTGATATTTATAATGTTGACATTTTCAGCTTATTTCGACGGCCCATTTTTGTGACATAAAAACAACACAATTAACTGCAAACAGGTCAGTTTGACCCAAGGGCAACATGAGGGTTAAAGTACTTTTTGGCCTTTAAATCTGGGATTTAAATCTGCATTTATGTCAACACCTAGAGACTTTCAAACATCAAAATGTCATGTATTAAATGTATTTATGTAAAAATGACATATAAACATATTTTTGTATTATATTGGCATGGAAACGCTTGAAAAATAGGCGTTGGCCCTATTTCTAACATGCACGCCATGCAACTGACACGCAAGAGAAACGCCACGCAGCCAGTGTGCGGCCTGCCTTCTAAGGTCTAAGGGCATTTTATTTTATTTGTATTTAACCTGGTCCCTGATCCTGAACCTGATCCATGTGTGTCCTATCAACATATTCAGAACAAACACAGCTTTCTGTATAGTGAGGCCTAAATCTCTCCTAGAGCAATGTGTAAAGAGATCATTTGGCCATAAAGCCTACGGGTCATTTGGACCTCTGTCCTCAGAGGGTTAATTTCCCATCCTGGCCTATGACTCACATTCACATCCAATCACACTTTAATAAAGTACTTTTTGGCTTTTAACTTTTATTGCACTTACAATAACAAGCGGAGCTGTCCTCAACTCAAACATCCCAGAAACAATTGACAGTTAACTAATCAAAGTAAATAGAAAAAGTACATAAAACAACAACAATCCAGACAGCTGTACTGTAGTTAAACAGGTTGAAGTCCTACCTGAGCTCCAGAGCAACATGAACAGCACCAGTACACGACCCATGTCCAGTTGGTGTGTCGTCTGCCTCTCTGTCGTCTTCAGGTCTCTTGATCTTATAAGTGTCTTTCAGCTCTTGTCAGATGTGCAGTTTCCTCTCTTATCCTTAATCTCCTCATCAGGTTTTCTGTGGTTTCTCCGTTTGCTAACAGGAAGCTGCCAGTTCAAGTGACATTTCATAATGTTACATCAATAACTGGACGTCCCTTCACCTAGTCCTGGGTCTTCCCGAGGCCTCCTCCCAGCTGTACCCCTCCCAGCTGTCCTGGGTCTTCCTCCACCTAGTCCTGGGTCCCCACCTAGTCCCTGTCCTGTCCACCGAGGCCTCCTCCCAGCTGGACGTGCCTCCCTTGTCCCACCTAGTCCTGGCTCTTCCCCCCTGGCCTTCACCCCCCCAGCTGTACGCCACCTGTCCTGGGTCTTCACCGAGGCCTCCTTCCCAGCTGGACGTCCCTCCACCTAGTCCTGTGTCTTCCCCGAGGCCTCCTCCCAGCTGGACGTCCCTCCACCTAGTCCTGGCTCTTCCCGAGGCCTCCCCCAGCTGGGTTCACCTAGTCCTGGGTCTTCCCCGAGGCCTCCTCCCAGCTGGACGTCCCTTCACCTAGTCCTGGGTCTTCCCGAGGCCTCCTCCCAGCTGGATGTCCCTTCTACCTAGTCCTGGACGTTTCACCTAGTCCAGGCCTCCTCCCAGCTGGAATTAATGGACCACCTCCCTAGGGAGGCGCCCAGGAGGCATCCTTACCAGATGTAAGATGTATCAATAATATATCGATATCGTAACATGAGACTAGATATGGTCTTAGATTTTGGATATCATAAAACTGCAATGTGGTAAGTGTTGCACTTTCCTCAGTTTACCAGACTGTTGTAATATTTGCTTTCACCCACTTAGTCATTAAATTGACATATCTGATGATTATTTATCAAAAATCTCATTGTATGAAAACATGTTGAGCACCATTTGTCAACCCTAGAATATCATCCTAACATCGACATTGAGGTATTTGATCAAGAATATGATTTTTAGGTAGGACTACAGTTGAAAAATAGCCGATTGGCTAACACTGGCGCATTTATAGAAATGTTGATTAATGTGCATTGTCCTAATCAAATAAATGCATAAATGTGATTTTCTGCATACCGCCCAGCCCTACCTGGAGGGCACTAGGCCTGGGATGGGCTGTGTGAGGGCCACGGGCCCAAGGGGGACCGCTGGTGTGAGTAAAAGACTTTAAAACCTCCTTAAAACAACAAGGTCGGTTATATAAAGACTGTTTACCAGAAGGTCAGATATTCTAGCAGGTTGTAGGAACCACGGGACAGGACGGACAGCGGGAGAATAAATAAAAGGTCCCCTCCACACCGGCCCTGGCCTCTCTCCCGGAAAGATAACCAAATAAATTAAATACATTTAAAAAAATGTAACCTTCGTGTTGTCTTGCCGTCAAAATAGAAAATCTATTTTGTTGAAGCTTTTTAATTGACGTTTTTAACTTTTTCTTAAGTTTTTGTCCCTTTTTTTTCCAACATTTTTGATATTTGTCACTTTTTTGACGGTTTTCAACACTACTTAACACTAACTTATTAACTTTAGTTTTAAAGTTATTTTTTAGAATTTATGGTCAATAAACCTCATTTATAGGAAATTATACCTAATGTTTGAGTTAGAAAAGCAGAAATTAGGAATTATTGAGACTAAAATTAAAGGAATGGATGTTGATGATAATCACAGACTGGAATATGTCAACTTTTACTCAATACTATTTCAAAAACACTTCCATTTGTTTTACAATGCTATAAAATTGAATAAGATGCCCCAAAATATACCCATCAAAATATATATATATATGTATATGTGTGTGTGTATACATATGTATAAGTATAATATATATATATAAATACATATATACATACAACGCTTTTTTTTATAATATTTTTAATGCTTTTTTACCCTTTTTTTGAAGCTTTCCAACGCTCACCACAGAGGCCACCTGACCACACCTGAGACAGGGAGTTAAAATCAAGCGCTCCTTCGAAAGGACCCGCCCCCTTCAGGTGAAATCAATCCACTTAATCAGAGGCTAGAAATAAAGCCTTCCTCATTTCTCCCCCAGCCAGCCATGATGTGTGCATCCTGTAAGTTGAGTTACTTTAATGTGTTGCCTGTGGTTAATGCACACAAGTTGTGTTTCTGTTTGAGTTTTTGTTATCTCTCTGCAGTTAAAAACCAAACGCCCAGACAGAACCCGAGGCGGCAAAGCGTTGACTAGAATCTGCCTTCTGTAACCAATCTGAGACCTGTATCCTACTACGATCCAGATCAACGTGCTCTAGATTGATTTCAGTCACCCAGCTTTACTAACCCTAACAACAGCGGTCCCGCAGTTTAGTGTCCCAAATCCACTACGACCCCGCCAAGGCCCCTCATTGGTTGGGGTTAGGATTTGACCTCCAGTGTTTAGGATAGTCGATTCGTCCCTCCAAGATTTTTGCGATGTCACGATCATGCCAATTCACGCAAATTCAACCAATCACCGTGACTTAGGTGTGAGTCGCATTTTGACCAATCACTGCAACTTATTTGCAAGTTTGACCAATAACCGGAGTTTCTAACCCTAACCCTAAGTTAATATAGTTTAATAGAATTTATTTTAGACTGGACACCGGGCATTGGATTTATCAACACAACTCTACTCTCCTTTTTCTATATATATATATATTTTATTTTTTATTTATCTTAATAACTCCCCCCCCTTTTCTCTCTATGTACAGTATATATTATATATTTTAATTATTGTAATTTTACTCATCATAATCATGTGTTAGTGTCTCGGGGAGAGGATCCGAGCAGGAGTGGAGGAGACCTTTTCTTTAAAGTTTTATGTCCCCGCTGTCCGTCCTGTCCTGTGGTCCCTAGGCTCTGCTCTGAGCATTTGGCCGTCTTTTAAACAGCTTTTTAGAACCGAACCAGGTCTTTTTAAGGAGATTTTAAGTGTTTTACTAACACCGGGGGTCCTCTTGTGCCCTTGCAGCGCCCATCTAGGGCACTGCGTTCTACCCTAACCCTAACCCCGCGACTCCAACCAGTCCCACGTGCCAGACTTTGTCTCAGCATGTGACTCTGAGAGCCGATGACCAATCAGGAGTGAGAACAGGCTGACATCCCACGGACAAGGCCAAATTCATTTCCTTGTTTAACGAGACGTGTGTGACTCGAACATCTCACATCTACCAACAGAACGTACAGCGAAAGACCGCGCAAAGCATTTCAGACCGTCCCGCCAACCTGTAAACATTTTCACTTCAATTTTGTTTATATAGCTCCAAATCACAACCGTTATCTCACAACACTTTTCATAGAAGAGCAGGTCTAGACCGTACTCTGTGATGTTATTTACAGAAACCCAACAAATTAAACACCAACATTTTAAAGGTCTCTGGCATTAAACATTAATATGAGTCCCCCCAGCCTGCCTATGGCCCCCTAGTGGCTAGAAATGGTGATAGGTGTAAACCGAGCCCTGGGTATCCTGCTCTCCCTTTGAGAAAATGAAATCTCAGATGTATGCGAATATTTTTTTGCAAGTGCAAATTTAAACACACAAGTTCAGATTTTTTGTTCTCACATTAACCTTCAGAAACAAAAGCCATTCAATGTTCTGCATGTAGCGTAGATAGGCCTCCTGTAGGTTTGGTGTATACATGCAGAAGTTCGATCAGACTCGCTTCGGCTCGGGCTCTCCTCTAGCAATGCTGACTCAAGTGACTCGCACAACCCGGTTCAGTTTAGGGAGTGACTCAGAATCACTTGAATCCTTGAAAGGAACCGGGTTTGCCTGGCATACTCATCAGGGAATGCTGAAGGGGTTTTGTTGGTCTCTAAATGTTCTGAATCTCTCTCTCTCTCTCTCTCTCTCTCTCTCTCTCTCTCTCTCTCTCTCTCTCTCTCTCTCTCTCTCTCTCTCTCTCTCTCTCTCTCTCTCTCTCTCTCTCTCTCTCTCTCTCTCTCTCTCTCTCTCTGCGCATTGAGCTGCAAGAATGAATGGGTCAATGGCCAGTGCTTTTATACCAGTTGATCTCTAATCTCCAACATAAGTGTATAGGTGTTCAGCATAAGTTACCACGGTGATTTAACCCGGTAACAAGTGATGCACTAAACCCTGGGTTGAACCTGAAGTTACCTTGTTAGCACCAAATCTCGCTTCGTAGTACCGGCCTCTGTTGACTGCGTCCCATGCTGACGAGCTCCAGTGTTTCCTTCAGATTGACTTTATGTGGTGTTGAAGTTCCTCCCTGTGACCCCAAGATGGCGCTCGTGTATAAATACATTTAAATGGTTGAATTGGATAATAAGAAGGAATACCAAGACCAAGTACATGGGGGCAAGGCTGCGTTTATTTAGCTTCACAGTTCAGTCACAACAAATGTCACCTGGAAGTACAGTGTGTTTAATCAATACAAATTGAGTATAATTGAAAACATTTATTTACATTTTAAATCTAAATTGGCTCCTTTGCAAATATGGTACATAGGCGACATGCATGGCAGAGCAATGAGGAGGACAAAAGAAGGCATGTAAACAGTATTTATCTTTATGTAACTGCAACTTTTGTCTTTTTGAATGTGTTATTGATCTGCTCTGAAAATTAAGAAGACTTAAAATGATGGCTGACAATATTTCAAGCAAGTGGTAAAAAATGAACAACTCCATCAGCTTTCTTTCCTTCATCACCACAATTCATCTTGTTTTCATCATGCAAAAAAGAATATAGTTAAACATATACACTTGTCTAATGTGGCAATACGTGTTTATCATGAATAAAGGCAAGCTAACGGCTAACGCACATCTTTTCTTGGTATACGTGCAGTTTTGTGTCCCAAATTCCCCGTAATGTTACCCCATTTGTGCACGTCCTATCCCCTGACCAATCGGCTGTCCTAACTTTCACCACTCAAGGTCAAATGCCTAACCCCAACCAATCGGCGGGTCCTGGTGTGGCCAAAATGGAATTTGGGACACTAAACTCAACACGTTCTCACTCCCATCTTGTAAAAAATGGACGCTTGGGCAGGTGCCTTTGTTGTTATATGACGTTAAAAGTCTCCTTTAGCGTCATATAACACGCTTGGTTGTTGCGTATTGGCGTCCCCTTTGACGCTGTTAGGTTAATGGAAAGCTCGTGGGTGGGCTTATGGTTTGGAAACGGGACGGTTAAGGACACATGCGGGACACGAAGAGTTCTTTTTTTGTCCCATCAGCCGCTGTCCAAACGTCCGTATTTTTACGAGTTCGAGGAGAACGTGTTGCTAAACTACACACAAACCTCTTTTATTTACCTGGCTCTGCAGATTATATGATGCAACAACAGTTCACTCAGCAGGTTATACAGAATAATACAACAAATTATCCAAATCTTCCTTATCAATTAGAATTTATGTCAGCAACACAGGTCCATATATACAGTATAAAAATATGTAAAAACACACACAGACCAGACAGAAGTTGTATAAATTAATTACAAAGGCAACTTTACCAATCTCTTTCCACCTAAAAAACCTACCAGGAAAGGGAGAGAGTGTCTTCTGAGCCAAGGAGGCTTTTATTGTGAAACATCTGTGGTGTCTGGATGATGTGTTGATAAGAAGTCTTTGATTTTAAAGGTTTATTACATCAAAGATTTTCAGCATTAATTTACAAGCTCTGCAGAAGCTCGGAGCGACCTAACCCAATGAACACTCTGTCTCATACACCAAACATTGTCTTCATAGGGTAGGATGTTTAGATGACATGTTAAGTGACCTAGAAAGTTATGGGGAGTTCATAGAAGGGGGCACCAAACTTAATATAAAGTTCCTTGAAAATACACAGCCACCAATCACAGCTCTCCACATAGCACATCCCTTTCAAAGACCACTCCACTAAGATGTAAACCATTGACCCTCTGCATTAGTGCGTGACAGTGCTGCATGCCAGAACCTAGTTCAAATTTATAAGTCATTAGATACTACACATCAGTGCAGGAATTTCATAAGAATTTAAGATTTACAAGATGATTCATATATTTGAACAGGGGAGTCTGTAGATCCTCTCCCAGGAGAGCATCAAACACTGATTCCTGCATTCTGATATCTTGTCTTATGTCCTAACACATGATGAAATTGTCTTTACTTACTTTCACTTGAGCCCAACGTCCAAATCGTTTTGATGAGTTTGAACATTGCGACCGTACCCAGGTCCAGTTGGTCCACCCGAGTCCACCTGATAAAGTGGTTTTGAGGCCTACAGATGTGTAATGTTACTCCCTGTTTATGGGCACCAGGTGTGAAAACACCTGTACCAAAACACAGAAGTGGACTGGTTTTTAGGGTGACTGCCAATATTTCTCTATGAAGAAAACAATCACATATGTACAATGGGATTCTATAATTGTTCCTTTGCAATGGTTTAAAGGTTTGCCAATGTAGTTGTCTGTCTGTCTGGGTCTTCTCTAGGAAAGCTACGCCTGATATTATCCCACCCTGAACTGCTCTGGTTTGGCTGTGTGAGAGCCGAGCCGTCCATCTGGCTGTGAGATCCTACTCCGTGCCCTGCGCTCCTCCTGCCTCTTCACCCAGCAAGTCGTCAGCACCACCCAGGTGATCCAGCTCCATCTTGTCCTCTCGTCTTGGCGTCTGCCCTCTGCTGGCCTAGAGAAACATGACAGGAAATGTCTTAGATACCTTTTTCTTCTCCAAAAGAGATCCGCTGCTCTTACAACACAGGGTTAGTGACCAGTACAAAGCAGCGTGGAGGCCAGTTGAAATGTTACTTCTTCTTTTATATCAGTAACTTATTCAGTCTCTCTGTCAAACCCTGTGCCGGTTAATTAGATTTTTTGAGTGCTGCTTGGGCCGGGACAAGAGGAATTAGTGGAAGAGATGACAGAAGTTACAGAAGAAGCACGTCACAGCAGAGTGCTGCAGGACAGAACATCTGCATATCTAGCAGGGTGTCCACTTTCAATGACTGGTGATATTTCTTTTATCTTATAGAAATGCAGTTTTATTCACTTACTATGTAAAATGGCTTCTACTTTGCTGTTTTTCTTCTGTTGATGTTACAGTTTGCTTTCATGAGAATGAAAAACAGCATTTTCTGCAGATGATTTTTAATTAAAAAGCCTACCAGGAAAGAGAGATGGGCCATTGGAAGGCTTTTAATTTGAAATGTCACAGAAATGGCAAGTCCTAAGGAAAGCTCATTGTGGGACTGGCTCTAGTGGCTGTAATTCTGCACCAAGGCTGAATTTCGGGAAAGAGACTTCAGATACAGTATTAGGGGACCACTAAGGTCTATATAAAAGAGACTTCAGATACAGTATTAGGGGACCACTAAGGTCTATATAAAAGAGACTTCAGATACAGTATTAGGGGACCACTAAGGTCTATATAAAAGAGACTTCAGATACAGTATTAGGGACCACTAAGGTCTATATAAAAGAGACTTCAGATACAGTATTAGGGGACCACTAAGGTCTATATAAAAGAGACTTCAGATACAGTATTAGGGGACCACTAAGGTCTATATAAAAAGAGACTTCAGATACAGTATTAAGGTCTATATAAATTGGGACCACTAAGGTCTATATAAATTGTGTGTGTGTGTGTGTGTGTAAGTGTGTGTGTGTGTGTGTGTGTGTGTGTGTGTGTGTGTGTTTTAGTACCTTGACGTAGCAAAACAGGGCAGCACCGGACACGAAAATGCACCAGACACAGCACCAGGACCACCAGTCTGATGACCAGATGTGTTACAGAGGCTGAAACACATTTACGATCATTCTGGATGGACATAAACGCTGAATGTGTTTTCATACAGTCAAATAGTTTATATAAACCGTGATTCAGATTGTCAGGTTCTTTAATAAAACACAATCTAGTTTAATCAACAACTAAATGCAAATTAAAATGCAGTTAACCCTCCTGATGTCCTCAGGTCTGACCCCTTTAAAAAATGTCTATCTGAAATATGAGTTTCTTTTTAACCAAATTACCCAAAAATATGGATTGGATTCCTTCCAAACGCTCTTTGCAAATACAACTGATCACTTTCATTCCTCTGATATTAACTATTAGTCAAAATAATTCACAATTTCTGCTTTTTTTAACTCAAATAAAGTATAATTTTATACAAATGAAATTGACCATGAATTCCAAAAAGTAGTGTAAAACTAGTAAGGTGGTGTTAAAAACTAAAAAAAATCTAGTCTGAAATAGGGACAAAAATCAAATTTTGTCAAACCTTAAGGGTTAAACAGACATCAGCAACCTTAAATCCACCTTCATATGGACGTTATACTTAGTCCCAGTTTGCATGGCTTTTATCCATCCTTTCATTCATGAGATTATTCTGAACAGTAGCAGGAAACATTGTGTGTTTTCATGCATGGAAACAGTCGGCACCTCATGACTCTTTATCTAATCTAGTCAAATAATACTCTGATGCATGTATTCCATGCAGTCATTTGATCTAGATTGTCTATAAAGTTACCTCCGAGAGTGAGATGGAGCGCCGGCTCTCAGAAGAGAAGTTATGGGAGAAAACATAGAGGTGGTAAACACAGCGGTACTCCCCCCGGTGGGTGGAGTCTGCAGCAGAGAACAGGAAGTGGGCTGAGTGATTGACAGCTGGCAGGGTGTAGGTCTTCTGCTCTGGGTCGGGGGTGTTGAAGATGAGCTGGAAGGAGCCTCCTGGGTACTGGGGCAGGATGGAGCAGCTAATGGTGAAGTCGGAGCCCATGAGCACTCGCAGTCCCTGCTGCGTGGCCTCAGAAACCCCGTCAATGTGGGTGGAGAAGGAGATGTTTGGCTGAGCCAGCAAATCTGGACGACAAATGAAGACCACATATCAAGAATCTAAAATTCTACCATCATCGTCTTTTATTTGTTAAAGTGAGGAAAGTAAAATATGTTTTCACCCAGGGGCGGGCGTTGTTAATATTTGGGGCTCAGCTCTAACCTGGGGGGGGGGGACCACTAATGTCTATACTGAAAGAGACCCCCCAGTATGCAGGGCCCCTAAGGTCTATATAAAAGAGACTTCAGATACAGTATTAGGGACCACTAAGGTCTATATAAAAAGACACTTCAGATACAGTATTAGGGACCACTAAGGTCTATATAAAAGACACTTAGATACAGTATTAGGGGACCACTAAGGTCTATATAAAAGAGACTTCAGATACAGTATTAGGGACCACTAAGGTCTATATAAAAGAGACTTCAGATACAGTATTAGGGACCACTAAGGTCTATATAAAATAGACTTCAGATACAGTATTAGGGACCACTAAGGTCTATATAAAAGAGACTTCAGATACAGTATTAGGGGACCACTAAGGTCTATATAAAGAGACTTCAGATACAGTATTAGGGGCCATTTGATAAAAGCAGACACTAAGGTCTATATAAAAGAGACTTCAGATACAGTATTAGGGACCACTAAGGTCTATATAAAATTGAGACTTCAGATACAGTATTAGGGACCTCTAAGGTCTATATAAAAGAGACTTCAGTATTAGGGACCTGACTAAGGTCTATATAAAAGAGACTTGGGGACTACTATGGCCTATTTAAAAGCATCCAAAAAGCAGCATAGGATCTTTAATTCTGAGTTGGGGTACATACAGCTGTAGGTCTCCATTGCTGGCTGAATAAGATAACTTACTCAATGCTGCCTTTTCATTTCCCATAAACCTATGCATTGCTGCATGCACCTGCAACCATGTGGCACTGTCAGATGGAGTGTAAAACTAAGCTCTTATTCTTGATGACTTCTCCTGGATCTACTTTAGCGTGGATGGTACTTCATTTGGACGCTTTGAACAAAAGCATCTGTGAAATGTAAATGCAAGCAAAGAGACTGAGATTACAATTATAGCTGAAGAATTGCCTGGTGTGGTGTTACCTGAGCAGATGATCTCCAGGATGGAACGGGAAAGGGAAAAGGAATCCTCCGATGATATACACTCTCTAACAGCCGACGTGGATTGAAGACAGGTTGAGCTAATGATCCATTTTACTGGGTACAACTCATCTTTTTCCTCTCTGTTGAAACCGCAATGAGCCACAGTCAAGATGTCTACACACTACATCTGCTGCCTTTAGGTTCCAGGCATAAGGTTTATTAACCACTTCACGCCTCTCTCCATCTTTCTTCATCTCCAGTTCACCGGCACAGCGACTGGATCCTCTCACCAACTGTAAATTATCGGGCTCTGAGCAGACAAGAGTAATTAGTAAAAATAGATCATGTCACATTTTTTAAAAATAGAAACTCAACTCAAAGCTTCAGCTTCTCTTCTCTACCTGAGCAGGTGAGTCCAGCAGCTTTGCCAGAAGAGCAGGTGTTTCTATCTGAGCTGTCACAGTCCATCAGAGCAGACTCATGGCCTCTACACTGGAACTCTTTGGTCCACACTGGAGCCTCCACGTCTCCATAGAGCGCCCCCTGGAGGACTGAAGGAGCCCCACAGCCAAGCTCCCTGCAGACCACCTCTGCATCCTGCAGGTCAAAGTCATCTTCACACACTGAGGACCAGGACTGGGTAGACTGGTTAGACTTTACCTCCAGTCTGCCTGAACACAGACTAGTCCCATTCACCAGCCTGACAGAGTCTGGAGAAGAGAGAGAGAGA
>CM049373.1:32621844-32643844 GCA_026937815.1 Etheostoma perlongum | reverse complement strand
GTAACAACCTACACGGACTCCAGGTACGCTTTTGGAGTTGTACATGATTTTGGGGCATTGTGGAAACACCAAAACTTCCTAAAGTCTTATGGTATGCCCATTTTGCATCACCAATTGATCAATGACCTTCTGACGGCCATCTTACTTCCATCTTAGCTAGGCATATCCAAATGTTCTGCATACACGGTGCAGCTGACTGATTCTTTCACTTCCAGATTCAGTAGCTGCAGAATACAGTGGAAATGTGGAAATGTGCAGGGTGCACCTTTTAATGAGGGTGTCTGGCAGGGGCCAGTTTCAAAACCTTGACTTCCACACCATTTTTCACACATTTTGCAAAGATGACACATGGGCGGGACCATGTGTCAAAAGGGCGAGTGCTATTATTGTTAACGAAAACATGGTACACAAAGGGCTTCACAACATTTGCAGAAAGGGAAAATTTTGTAAAGCAGGCATTTGAGCATATCATGATGGATTTTGTGGTTTTGTTGATCTCACACCATCGGAGGGGAAAAGGTGCTGTTTGGTGATGGTTGATATGTTTTCAAAATGGGTGGATGTGTTTCCCGCTTCAAAACAGACTGTTTCAGTGTTAGCAAAAGCTCTAATGACAGAAATCATTCCCAGATGGGGAATATCAAGTCGGTAGTCAAGCAATAACGGCACATTAAGAACAAAACTATGTACATGTGAATGAGGGTAAGAACGCGCAGTAACCTCAGTCCTTTTGAGATTCTTTTCGGCAAAACCACCCAGTGTGGGGGTAGAGGCTTCTAAAGCACCCATTCCCTCCACAGCTCTGTGTGAGCATGATATGTTGAGTAGTGTGTGCAACTGTCTTGTGCTCTCTGCCATAAGAATCCAGGTTTCTGCTGCCCTGCGCGACCCAGCTGAAGGACCACCACACACGCTGTAGCCAGGAGATTTCGTGGTCGTAAAAACTTCAGGAGGGAAAACTGGCAATCCCAACGCTGGCAAGGTCCCTTCCAGGTTGTTCTGGTCACCCACATGGCAGCGAAGGTTGCTGAGCGGGCTCCGTGGATCCACGCATCACACTGCAAGAGAGTCCCATCGCCAGAGGACGAGCCAGTCTCGCCAGGAAATCCGTGACCTGACAGACGGTGTTCTGTGTCACCAACGAAGCAACGCCCGGAAAATCTGACAAGTGTCACCAACAACACACGCACATACCAGAAACGAGGCAGTGGTAAAGACTGACTCCGACGGTGTGTCACGTGCTAGTGGACAAACCTCTGAGACCAGAAGAAATCCACTACACCAGAAGCAACACAGTCCTTATCTACAGCCCGGTACTGCATCGCCCAGCCACCCACACACACACAGCACCTTCCTAAAGGGCGCAGCAGGCTTGCTGTGACGATGGAAGAACACAGGAAGAGACAGACATGGTGTATGACATAAATGTATTCTTGTTCCCTGTTTTCTGTCTGTGTTTGTGGAGGTAGCATTTTGGTTGTTAGACAGATATGATAGAGCTAAATCTGACAACACCATTTATTATAACACCACTTCTTCTCCCATTAATGTTACTACTGATGCACGATACACAGACACACACAGTTTTCACTCGTCAAATAAAGGGGTAAAATGAGTAGAGCGCTCTTCACCTTTCTCGTATAGACAGTCCTGAAAACCCGGAGTACGAGAAATATAAACAAAGCAATAACTTTAGGACAACAAACTTCACGGTAGTAGCTAATACATCAACCACCTTTCTGTTACAACCATGTGATTACTTTCAGTGCGAAAATGACAAAATCAACTCAAATGATTAACATTGTGCAAAATACATGGGTTGATGTATGCTGCTGCCCCCGCGACCCGACTCCGGATAAGCGGATGAAGATGGATGGATGGATGGAAAATACATGGGTTCTTTCTCCTAACAAAGGAGAAACCAAACAAACGTATGACTGGGTCAGCAAATTCACACGCAATGTAGGGATCAATGACTTATGTTTTGTGTGTTCATTCCCACTCACAGAAACAGGCTTCACCCATTAAACCACTCGTGCTAAACCTAAATAACTCTATTTGTGCACTGACTGCATTTTACCTTAAGAGTTTAATGTAAAATGACGAGTTACGGTAGCAAATTTGTCTCAGGAATTCTTCCGTGGTAGGGTGTAGTAAATAACGCACATAATATTGATAAAATACATGAAAGGTTGGAAAATCTGACCGCCGTCGTGGTTCAGAAGATTTTTCTCCAACCCTGCGAGCTATGCTTAACATGTTACTTCAGCACCAGATGGGTCTAGATTCACTGTTAGCAGCTCAGAGGGGGCCTCTGTCATGTATTAGGTGATCAATGCTGCACATTCATCCCAGACATTGAAGGTAACCTCACAGACACCGTACTTCAGCTAAAACAACTCGCCACTTGTCTTAGGGCTCAAGATGTCCCCCACACTGATTCTGGGTGGGACTGGGGCGCTTGGATATTTGGGGAGGGGTGGAGGGCTTGGATGGGGAAATTGTGCTTCCAGTGATCTCTGTGATCTGTTTCTGTTTTGAAATATTTGTTGTATTGTCCCATTAATACAAAAAATGATTTCCTCTTTGTTCACTATTGAGAAAGTTCAGTATCAAGCATTATAACTCAAGGATGATGGTCCTGAATTCCTTCTTTTAGACTTGATGCAGTGATAGCTTAAACTAAGCGGTTTAAATCCCTCACAAACAATATTCTTCCTGCATGTCCTTTCAGTAATTTTCATATGTGTAATGATTAATTGTAATCAAAAGGGTGGAATGTAATGGGAAAATTACATAGACAATGATTTTCTTTCAATAATTGTTCATCTCTTAAGGGATTTTTTCATTACAAGTAAATCCTTCAATGTTCCTCTGAAATATGTGTATATCCTAAAATAAGTCCTCCAGTGTTGGAGACAGCTAAGAATGTTATGACTCTGCATTTCTCTACTGTAACCAAGGTTGGAGCCATGAAGCATTCTACAGACGAGATAAATCTCTGATTTCTCAGACAGAAGGATGGCTACAGTCATTTTTGACGCACCAGAGACAGATGCACGGGGATATAAGGACGGTATATGCTGTGTGTTAGACACAGAACTCTGGTCACTTTGTAACTCTGTTCATTGTGAACGCTGTTCTTGTCATTTTGATTGTTCTCTGCAGAAAACAATTAAACCCTTCCACCAAATACCTAAACTTTTAATCCAGTTTGCAGCCTGTCTTTATTTGTTTCAACAAGGTCTTTTCTGCCACTCAAATTCCTCCCTTGCTGTAACAGAAACTTCCACCACAGACCTAGAGAACATTTCAGAATTGTTGAACCGGTATCCATGGAGAATATCCTTTTTAAACATTTGTTAATAAAGGAAATCCTGGACTTCAGAGGGCAGCAAAACTACCCCAACAAGTAGCACTTACTGCATACACAAGTCAAGTCAGTGCTTGTGTTTGGGTAGTTCTGGTGCCAGAGTAATGCATTTTGCTAGTGCTGGGAAGAATTGTGAAATATACTATCTCTGCATTTGTTCAGAGATATGTCTGATGATGAACACACAACCAAGAAAACCCCAAAGAGAAGCACTTATGAACCCAACAGTCATCAGTATCCAATGCTAATGCTTGAGTTAGACCAATGTCAAAGTCTTACAGTGAGTAACCTTCTTTGCTCATGAGCTTCTCCATAGTACCGGAGTTTTCTTCTGGCATCTTCTGTGTTCATATAGAAGCAGTGGAAGTGGTTCCTTACACATATTTGCCGTCTTAAATACTGAATGCAGCCATTTTCACTCAACCACACCTTCTTTTTGATCAAGTTTCAGTGGTCTTGACTATTGTACGTAATGAATGGCTTCATGAATAGACGACCATCATCCCAATGTATGTCATTAACAGTCTATGAGTGGTCAATTAGAGTCCAATGACTTTCTTTGGTGCAACTCCTTTTGCCTCCAGATAGAGCTCATTCAGCAATAGAAAGTACCAGTTAGTACTGAATATCTATTCTAAAATCCCCATTCTTTTATTTATTTAGCTAGCGGTGGACAGCTGGTGAAATGTACTGCCTCTGCATTTGTAAGTGTCTGATGATGAACTCACAACCAAGTCAGCCCCAAAGAGAAGCACTTATGAACACAATAATTATCAATGTCTCCATTTGAGGTGATTGGAATGTGATTCCAATGCCATCCAGCTTCAGTTACAGTCCGTAGCATTGTCATGTTTAACTGCCCCAACAAGTAGCACTTACTGAATTCAACAGTCAAGTCAATGCTAAAGTTGAGGTGATAAGAATGACTTAGAAAACATTGTTCAACCAGTAACCAGGGAGAATATCCTTTTTAAATATTTCTTTAGAGAGGAAATCCTCTCCTTCATCCTGGACTTCAGAGGTCAGCAAAACTACCCCAACAAGTAGCACTTACTGCATAGACAACTCAAGTCAGTGCTTGTGTTTGGGTAGTTCTGGTGCCAGAGTTATTCATTTTACTATTGTTGGGAAGATTTGTGAATCTGCATTTGTTCAGAGATATGTCTGATGATGAAGTCACTACCAGGACAACCCCAAAGAGAAGCACTTATGAACACAATAATCATCAGTGTCTCCATTTGAGGTAGTCTGAATGTGATTCCAATGCCATCCATCTTCAGTTACAGTCTGTAGCATTCTCCAACTAGTAACCCAATGTAAATAAGCTGTTACTGTTAAATCTTTAGATAAAATCCTGTGATTCAGTTGTCAGCAAAACTACCCCATAGATTAGCACTAACTAAAATCAATCCAATGCCAATGCTTGAGTTAGACCAATGTCAAAGTCTTACAGTAGGCAACCTTCTTTGCTCATGAGCTTCTCCATAGTACCAGTGTTTCTTCTGTCATCTTCTGTGTTGTGTTCTGTCCAAAAATGATGCAGAAAAACTAGTCCATGCATGTTTTACTTCTAAACTGGATTACTGCAATTCTTTATTGTCAGGCTGCTTGATAAAGTCCACAAAGACTCTTCAGCTGATCCAGAATGCTGCAGCACGTGTTCTGACAGGAACCAGGAAAAGAGATGGCATCGCTCCTGTTTTAGCTTCTCTGCATAGGCATAGCTTGCCTCTGTCGCCTAGTGCTTGCTCTTGGTGGGAATTGTTGGGTTTCCGTAAATAACATCACAGAGTATGGTCTTGACCTGCTCTAATATGAAAAGCGTAGTGAGAAAAAACTGTTGTTGTGGTTTGGCGCTATCTAAATAAAATTGAATTGAATTGAATTGAATGACCTGAACCTCAACTTCTTAGCCTCATAGTTGTTGTTTTACGTTCCTGGATCCGTCTTACATTCCTGCTGTCTTCCTACTTTCCTGGATCCTGAGGTAGGTGATCATATCGTCACTGAAAACATATCTGTGAAAACAGGATCATGCTCAATCGTGTTGTAAAACCTTTGTCTTTCTTGGAGTATATCCACTCTAATACTTTCTTAAAAACGCATATCTTATGCAATGGTTAGTCCTCGTATCCAAACTACTCTGACAGATGTAGTAGTGTTGATGTATCCTTGGTAAATAATTAGCAGCTGGTAGATAAATCTCCCCATCGGGGAATCAAACCCCAGTCTTCCGTGTGACAGGCGGAGGTGGTCATCCAAAGTTTCAGTAGTATAGTGTTTTTTGCGTTGGAACAAGTTGTACTATTTAACATATGCCTTTGAGATACAAGAACTTCTTCACTTGGGACAGCCACTGACTTCCAACCCGATGGGAGCAATCCTGCACTTTCAGACTTGGAGGGGCTGACTTTGATCCCGACTGCTTGACACTGGATTTTAATCTGCCCCAGTGAGCGCTGTAGATCCCTGCCTGATGAAGCCAAAAGAACCACATCATCTGCAAAGAGCATAAAAGGAATTCTGAGTTGCCCAGACTTGACACTCTCCCACCTCCTTCTGCGCCTTGAGACGTGTTGTTCATGTCCAGGAGTTGTGCTCTTTCCATCGCTTGACATTTAGGGTCAGGAGTTCTCTTCGCACAATCAAACTCTGCTGAGTTGAGCTCTAAATAACCTACACGGAAAATATTCCTAATGTGAAATTGTGGCCAGGCCTACTGCAGTTTCCATAGTGCAGTAGTCATCAAATTCAGGAATTCAGGAAAATTCTGTCCAAAAATGATGCAGAAAAACTAGTCCATGCATGTTTTACTTCTAAAAGGGATTACTGCAATTCTTTATTGTCAGGCTGCTTGAAAAAGTCCACAAAGACTCTTCAGCTGATCCAGAATGCTGCAGCACGTGTTCTGACAGGAACCAGGAAAAGAGATGGCATCGCTCCTGTTTTAGCTTCTCTGCATAGGCATAGCTTGCTTCTGTCGCCTAGTGCTTGCTCTTGGTGGGAATTGTTGGGTTTCCGTAAATAACATCACAGAGTATGGTCTAGACCTGCTCTATTATGAAAAGCGTAGTGAGATAACTGTTGTTGTGGTTTGGCGCTATCTAAATAAAATTTAATTGAATTGAATTGAATGACATGAACCTCAACTTCTTAGCCTCATAGTTGTTGTTTTCCTGGATCCGTCTTACATTCCTGCTGTCTTCCTACTTTCCTGGATCCTGAGGTAGGTGATCATATCGTCACTGAAAACATATCTTTGAAAACAGGATTTTACTAAATCGTGTTGTAAAACCTTTGTCTTTCTTGGAGTATATCCACTCTAATACTTTCTTAAAAACGCATATCTTTTGCTAGGGTTAGTCCTCGTATCCAAACTACTCTGGCAGATGTAGTAGTGTCGATGTAGCCTTGGTAAATAATTAGCAGCTGGTAGATAAATCTCCCCATCGGGGGAATCAAACCCCAGTCTTCCGTGTGACAGGCGGAGGCTCCTGCACCATTCAAAATATGCCTTTGAGATACAAGGACTTCTTTACTTGGGACAGCAACTGACTCCCAACCTGATGGGAGCAACCCTGCGCTTTGGAGGAGCTGACTTTCTTCCTGACTGCTTGATACTGGACTTTAATCTGCCCCAGTGGGCGCTAGAGATTGGAAGTAACAAAGTACAAATACTTTGTTACTGTACTCAAGTAGAATTTTCAGATATTTTTACTTTACTATTTATTTTTTTGGCGACTTTTTACTTTTACTCCATACATTTTAAAACGAATATCGGTACTTTCTACTCCTTACATTTTAGAAAATTGGCTTGTTACTTTAGTTTTGTACTAAAGGTCGTCTATCAGGTGTGATTGTGAGTCCATGTCAGAGAATAGTGATGACACGCGCCTCACACCGCGAGCAGACGCGCACACGGCACACAGAGACAAAAGTGAGAGAAAAGAAAAAGAGACTGGCTGTCTGGAGGATAATCAGTTGAGATTGTGTGCGTCTTTGAGAACTGTGAGTCATATAACTGATGTTGTCAGTTCATTTAAGTCTGTTGTTGTTTTGGTCTGTAGTTCTGGCAAATTTAAAAGTTAGCTTGTCTGTGTTCTTCTCCTGTTACCTAGGTTACACCTGGCTGTTGATTTGATATAATGGCGATTGTTGAACTTCCTTGCTCATTAAGATAATGTAATTAATAGTGGGTTTATTATTATTATTATTATTATTTACTCGCATATATGATTCCTATGCATTGTGTATGATAGCCTTTAATTATTTGTTTTTTACACACACACAGCCATAACAGAGCTACCCACGCCCATGTTCATACTGATGCTTGATTGTAATGAAGCATCAACAGAGAGAAGTTGTCTCCTTCTGTGTTTTAACAGACACACCTGGGACCAGGTTGGAAACCAGAATCAGCTTTAAATCCAGTCCTAATCTTCTCTTCACTAAATTTAAATAATTTCACTGGAGTTAGTTATTATTTTTGCATCATCATTAATACCAAATTGAATCTAATTGGATGGGAATATTCACGGAATTCTCACAAAATCACAACTGAATTCGTTTCTTGCTACTTGCGTCAGAATCTTATTAACCTGGAGTCCCAGTCTCTGTCACAATAAATAAGCTATATGTTTTATATATGTTTTATATATGTTTTATATATGTTTTAGGCCTATTGGCAGACAAGCATATAAAGAATAAAGAATAAAGAGTCTTTTCTCCATGTCCACTGTAGTTTATCAGGGTCTCTAATAACATCTTTCTGGTCCAGGTAGCTTTGTCATTCATAAGGCTACTTTTACTTTTATACTGTAAGTAAATGGCTAAGCCTGTACTTTGTTACTTTTACTTGAGTAAAGAAGTTAAATCAACTTCTACTTTTACCAGAGTTTTTGTTAACACAATTATCTGTACTTCTACTTGAGTACGGGCAGGGAGTACTTTTGCCATCTCTGACGGTCATTGGTATGCAGGTCACTTGATGTAATACAAGCAAATACATAAGGCCCCACCCAACAGTTTTGTGATACGTGGCGTGCAACTGTATGTCAATGATCAAGCTTGTTGCTGTGACCAAGAAACCACCAGCAAAATGACTGATACATCATCAGTTCCGAAATTTTGTTGGATGCCAAATATTTGAATTCAAAGTCAGAATCCAATTGACATGTAAGAACAATACAATCCACGTCCAGCTTCTACATTTCCGCATGAGTCAGCTTCCCCAATTTCTGAGGAACAGGAAAATAGCCTGATAAGCATACATGTGCAGCTCAACCTCAAAAAGCCACAAAGCAAATACTTGTGGCTTAAAGATCGAGCTCCCGCTCATAAAGCATCAGACAGACGCAGGCTCTGTGGCACAATAGGTCAACGCAGTCGGCTGTTAACCGAAAGGATGGTGGTTCAAGTCCACCCAGGGACGTAGATGCTTAAGTAACATGGAGTGAGCAAACTCTGGGTTTTTCTGCATGAGAATATAGAGCAGTCCAAAGATAACCCAAGTGGCCTTATGTCTATCAGAAGGTACAGTTCTGCAAACCATGTATTGTACGTATTATTCTTCACAGACATTGGTATGCAGGTCACTTGAGGTAATCCAAGCAAATATATAAGTCCCTGACCAACAGCTTTGTGATACTTGGTGGGCAACTGTATGTCAATGATCAAGCTTGTTGCTGTGACCAAGAAACCACCAGTGAAATAACAGATTTTAAAATCAGACATTTAAAAGTAACTGGATTTGATAATGCAGCTGTCATAGTAGGTGTGCGTTTGTGCTGTAGTGTACCATTATGATTAATCTCACATCTCATATCTGCTGCCATGCTGTTGCTGTTATATCACGTATCACAATGCTGTTGCTTTAGCAGCCCACCACTCAGCCTCCTGCCGCAGCCTTGCATTCTGCTGCTCTGGTCTCGACCACTGGTGCAACGGCTGCTGTGCCACCATCTTTCCTGCGCCCCCCTCCAGGTTTGTCAATGGTGAATATTTGATTAAATAACTCATATTTCATATATATAGTGTTTTTTTAATTCATTACATAATTATATTAATATTGTTTGTCTTTTCAGTTCAATAAATCACGCTTTGGCGGGTCACAGTCTGCAACACTAAAGCCTAATTTAATGGCTAGGAGGAGCCCCAGCCCGTCTTTCTCCCCTGTGAGGACTCCCAGTCCCTCTCCATCCTCTGTGAAGACTCCCAGTCCCTCTCCATCCTCTGTGAAGACTCCCAGTCCCTCTCCATCCTCTGTGAGGACATCAAACCCTGCTGTGAACACCAACATGGCAGAAGCCTGTGTGAGTACAGCAGTGTCTGTTCATTGGCCAGGCTGTTGTGTAAGTTGTGCTTAGTGTAGCTTTTATTCATGCCATACATTAATAATTTTTTGTTGTCTTCTTAAAATGCTGTTAGACATGTTCATTTTTGACACATAGAGATCAGTATCAGATGCTTTGTCATGTATTTGAGTGACAGCGAATATGTAGTAAACCTAAATATATCTACATGTATTTACTGTGGCATAAATGCTTGAATAGCGCCACCTATCGATTGATGTGCCAAAAATAGAGCTTGGGCGTTCCTTATAGTATAATCGACGTTAGTATAATCGACAGTATCTGCACCTGTCACGCGGAAGACTGGGGTTCGATTCCCCGACGGGGAGTTTTTTCTACCAGCTTAGGCCTCGAGGAAGTCCCGGCGTTGGACTGCTCATGAGGGGAAAGCGGGCCTTGGCTCAGGCTGTGTTCAGCATGGGAGGAGATTCCTGACCCTAAATGGGAATACTGTCAAGCAATGGAAAGAGCACAACTCCTGGACAATTCCCACCAAGAGCAAGCACTAGGTGACAGAGGCAAGGAAAAACTTCCTTTTAAGAGGCAGAAACCTCAAGCAGAACCATGGCTCAGGGTGGACGGTCGTCTGCCTCGACTGGTTGGAGGTGAGAGAAAGAGACAGACAGAGACAGAGAGAAAGACAGACACACTGTTAGACTTTTTATTGTATATTTGCGGTAACTACACTGCGATTACAGTATCATAACTGTACATGTTTTTTACAGTATAATACCCTTACTGTGACTTAGTTTTACAGTAGTATATTACCCTTACTGTAACTTAGTTTTACAGAAGTAAAAATACCCTTACTGTAACTTAGTTTTACTTTATTACTGTACCCTTACAGTAATCGTATTATAATTACAATTTGCTAAATGATACTGTAATTGTCTTGTTGTATTATAGTTTTTTTGTAATTGTGGTGCACAATATATTACACTATTTGGCATAGGCTGTACAAACAATTTTAAATATTTTACATAAATGCTATTGAATTTAATATATTCCAAATAATTGATTTTACAATGATGTACAAAACTAATACATTTTTATTTTCAGGTACAAATATCAGGAACAAGGACAATAAACGCTATCTATCTATCTATCTATCTATCTATCTATCTATCTATCTAGCTATCTATCTAGCTATCTATCTATCTATATTCCTAATTCTGGAGTCCACAGGTAGCAAAACGTACACCTGTACATACCTTTTGTTGTATGATGATAGATTGTTGAAAGGGATCATGTGCTCCTGTGGGTCATGGAGTCACACCTTCTTTAAAGTGCATGCATGGGGTTATAAACAAAATTACAACATAAAAAATATATGCAGTACTTTGCAGGTAACGAGTATAATGTAGGTAACTAGCTATAGACTCACCCCCTAACATCATATTCTTTGAGTTACACACTCTCTAGCTTAGGTCTCATACACTAAAAAGGATGAATTCAATGAAATATCACATTACAGAAAGCAATAATACTACTGCAAAGTAAGGCACTGAGGCAAATATTTGCTGAACATCACGATGGTTTTAAGTGTCCAAACCCTGAAGCCAAGGGAAAAAACTGCTGTCCATAAATGCTGGAGACTTCCACCAAAACTAGAGCTAAATGTGGTTAACATTGAATTCAATTTAGCACACGTCTTTTTTAGCTAAAAAAACTAAAAAGATTATTTTTTCCCTTTCCATCCACCACATTAACGTTACTTAAAGACGCTTTTCCTGTCACCCGACATATAGAATGGGTGTTTTTTCTTTAAAGACATAGCCTAATGTTAACATTAGATCCTATTAAAACTAGATCGGCAACTGTAAAGGTAACGGTTTAATGTTAACTTTACCCCCACTAATATAACCGCGTAGCCTATACTAGGCATATAATATAGCTGTAATAAGTTGTGTTTAATTATTCTAAAACACTGACAAACCAACCGAATCGGGAATATAACTTTAGAATTAACCGGAGGTAATGTTAGCCAAAATGCGGCAACAGCTAGCTCAGAAGCTAGCAGCAACCGACCTTAAACTTCCAGAATATGGGTTACATTGTATTTCAGGCAATGGTCTGACAGTAAAGTAAAAAAGATGTCTCGAACAGCGCATGTAAAACGAGTTGTGTTAACTTTACTGACCTTTGTAATTATAGCTAGCTAATCCTCACCATGGGGAAAATGTTAGGTTGGAGGGGGGGGAAGCTAGTTAACAGCTTGCTCTAGCCTAGCTATGACACAGGTCGGTGACCTAACGTCGCCGCTTGCGAAGGCTTATCAGCAGAGATTTTAATGTCACAGAATTAGCAAAGATTGATCTTACCTTAACGCTTCTCCAGCTCTCTCTGAGTAGTGTGTGTGAGCGGACTCTGGTGCGCGCGGACCAAAGCGGTACTCCTTTGATGTCTCGAGCCGCTACTTCTTTCAACACCTTTGAAGTATCTACCTGCTATTCTTTTGAAGTCGGGAGGTCAGAGGTCAAATATGGCGGTCAAGCATTTATATCCGTAATCCCTTTCTTGTTTGTCTCTACAACTCTCAATAAGTTATTTACACTGCTGAAAAGCATGTCACATTTTTAAATTACCTTCACTGCTAAAAACATAATAAATAAAATGTAAAATATCTCTATAAAATGACATAATTACATTTTATAAATATATTGTATTTTTCCATTTAATTTCTATACTTCTATAACATGAACTAACAATTTTATTTAAGTTAATTCAAAAAAACACAGTAAATAAATGTAAATTAAATGTTACCGCCCATAATGCAATGCATATTACAGTAATGAACCGGAAAAGAAAATAATGGTATTTTACTGGGCATTTTGTGGTAAGTAAATGTAGAAATACAGTAAAGTCTAACAGTGTTTGGTATGTGCATAACTACAGCTCTGATTTAATACAGGACCAATAACACAGATTGTACATGCTTTCTGAAGATATTACATGCTTGCTGTAGACCTTCAGCTATTCCCATACCGGGAGTTGAACCCGGCCCACCTGGGTGAAAACCAGGTATCCTAACCGCTAGACCATATGGGACTGGCTTCATATGAAGAACAGGGATTCCATGAATCAATTCATAGTCTGGCTGGAAACAGGCCTCTCTTGTTTGTGAACAAAGAAGCTTCTTGTTGACAGGTTGATTTCTGTTAATAACAAACACAACTATAGTCAATAGAAAAAGAAAATAAATATATGAAAAGCCGTCTTGGTTCATCTTTCCACTGTTCCTACAATCACCACTCTGGTCTGGTTGGAAACTAAAATCTAAACTTAAAGGATGTTCCTCTATAACTAAAAGGTCTATCTCTGTAGGGATCCATCCCATAATGTTGTCACACGCTTAGAATAATAATCTGAGTCTGTCAGCAGCAACAACACAACCTTTAGTGGATTCTGACTTTACCTTTAAATTAGGAGTTTAAACAGAGACACAACAGGAAGAATAAATCCATCAAATCAAGTCCCCAATAATCAGCATGTGGCCTTGTTTTATTTCAGGTAGTTAGCATGGAGCTGTTCCACATTCCCAGACATTTAAAACAAGTCAATCATTGGTGTTATTCTACCAGTCAGATGAATAAATCAGATGTTTGCTATTTGAGCTGCTCTGTTTCCTGCTGCTCCATCATTCTTTAGTGTCCTCTGGAAACAGGCTGCCGTCCTTTATGTTTCTTTTAGATGACATCATCAGTGTCTTTGCTTCAGTCTGAAGAAATTCCAACAGATTTAAAACCACATGCAGTCACAGAAAATACAAACAGGGAATAGAAAATATCAGATAAAGAATATGAAATGAAAGGTCCCCAAAGTAGGAAAATATAATGTTAATCTACCAAACAACAATAACTGGAGAGCATCCAATTAAACATGGCCGACTTCCAGTATGTCAGTAATGGAGAGAGGAATGTTTGGACATATTTCAGATTCATTTTATTTTTATTTAACCTTTATTTAACCAGGAACAATCCCATTGAGCTACAGTAACTCTTCTTCCAGGGAGTCCTGCCAAGACAGGCGGCAATAAGTTTCATAATACATAAAAGACAGGACAATGGTTCCATACTACACTACAAATTTCTATAGATACTACAACACAAACAAGACATTACACTTAACTTAAGCTAATGCATACATACAACTTTAAAACAGTTCCCACCAAGATTTAAACTCAGATCGCTGGATTCAGAGTCCAGGGTGCTAACCATTACACGATGGAACCTTTAAAAGTGCTGCAGGGGTTTGCTAGGCAGTTTCTTTCATAATATCCACATGTATGATATTGAAGGCACACAACAATCTCTATGAACCAAAAATTATTGGCCAACTTAAGTAATTTAGTTAGCTAAGCGTTCAGAGGATGGAGCTCAGACTATCAGAGCACAACAAGCACTTTAAATGTAGTATATTTATTGTATTACGCTCCAGTTTTTATGGGTGTTACGGCAGGTATGAGCACTGTAGTTCGCATTTTTATGGATGAAATAAACTTGACATGCAATTATGCTTACTCTTCAGCAGGTGGAGAGATTTCACTTCAGACACTTGCTGTATCAGATGCTTTGTTAAAAATTAACACACTGGAAATAGAATTTAAGCTGATTCAACCTCTGGGTTATGGGCCCAGCACGCTTCCGCTGCGCCACTCTGCTCAGCTGTTAATGCTCAGGGGCTGGAAAATCTGTGATTCACATTTTGAGGGAAGGTTGAGTTCATTCATCACTACGGCATTCCTGTCTTTCCGATGGAATTTTCTATTGTTGTTGGTCCTTCAGCTGTTATTGCACTTTTTAAAGGTTTTAATGGAGTCACCCTATACTGTTAAATGTAAAAGAAACAACTTCTGGAAATATTTGTTTTTTGCCACAGGCCAAAAGCAAGAATAAGTCAACTCTTTCAACAAGACGTTAGGAGTACACCTGCTGCTTTATCAAACTGGTCTTCATACAGTGAGAAAAATAAGTATTTGAACACCCTGCTATTTTGCATGTTCTCCCACTTAGAAATCATGGACGGGTCTGAAATTGCCATCGTAGGTACCAACGCTAAAGAGGCAAAACGTGGAGAAGATTGCTTTTCTGAAAACTCGAGTTGCTGACCTCCAGCAATACAATGTGATTATCAGCGGCCTGAGAACCAAACAACGGAACTATGCCAGGGTGGCCGCGGACGCTGGATACACCACTGCCAGGTCAAGTGAAGCTACAGAGGAGGAGAAGGCGCTGGAACAACAGGTGATTCGATTTTTGGACAGAAAAGGCATTTATGTTGATGGCGGGGACATTGAGGATTGTCATACTTGGCCGAGCAAAAACAAAACAATTACTCCATTGGTAATTATCTAGTTCACCAACAGAAAGAAAAGTCAGCACTCCTCAGACAAGGAAGGAAATTAAAAGGCACCCAAGTTTACATCAACAAACACCTCACCAAGATTAATGCTGATATTGCCAAGAAAGCATTCATACTCAGAAAACAAAACAAGATCCAGGCAACATGGGCAAGAAATTGTAAAATATACATCAAACTTCAAGGTTCGGCGCCTGAGGCAACAAAAGTGATTCTCATCAGGGACATCACCGAGCTGGATAAGTTTGAAGAAGGAATGAATCAAGAGCAACATAGGCCTACATAAGGTAACTGCACACCAACTGAATTGGACGTATCAAACACAATGATCATGGCAAACTTGGACAGAAACCTTTCTGTTACATATGATCAACTGAACTTGGAATTTCAAATACACAGAACAAAAACCACAAGACATTGAAAATGACATTGGCCCAGATGATAATTTCTACATTGGTACTCACTGCCAGTGTGAATATTACACAGTTGAGCAGTTCAAAAAATACATTAAAAAGGATGACACAATATCAGATTTACATTTTAACAGCAGGAGTCTTATCGCAAACCTTTCAAAAATCAAACAGTGCCTAAAACAAATGGAAAGTTCACAGCAATATCAATAACAGAGACTATGGCCAGGTAGATTTACATGGGGTCTTTTCATGGCTCCACTGCCCGATTCAGCTTTCTGATCTCATTTGACAACAGGAAACATTTGATACTAAATATTTTTACAAAACAGACTTGATTTTGCCACTAAGAAGTGATAGTATGTGATGAATTTGCATCACGGATGACACTCTCTTTTCCATTACATTCAATAAATAAACCAGATTATTCAATCCATGCCTCCACTTCTATGCAAAGTGGTCTCATCCGGGACCTATCGCACCCTAAGCAAGAATCATAAACCTAGACAAACGAACAAGGAGAGTCATATCCTGCACGTTTGTTCATTATATTTTTTCCCAGTTTTTTCTGTTGCGTACAGTTGAAGAAGGATATGAAAAATTGCCAAGATGCTACTACAATTGTGTTGGCTCCTGGATTATCTGGGTTAATTTAACGATAAACTGGACTTACTAAAAGTACAGATTTAGGTTGGAACATCTCCTACCTTCAGGGCTCGTCCGGGAGTTGAACCCGGGACCTCTCGCACCCCGAAGCGAGAATCATACCACTAGACCAACGAGCCACATAAAATCATCATATTAGCAATATACAATCATATTAACAGTAACTGCCAGATCGAGCCTTCTGATTGTATTGGACTAATTAGCTTTAGCTTAAGTCACTGTAGGACAGGCTTGAGCTATTGGTAGGCCACAGTCACGCAGAAAAATGTTAAAATATGGCAATAGCCTACTATGTCTACAAACAATGTATAGTCCAGTGATTTATAAGTATCCAAGAGCCACTGCTCATAGTTTCTCTCAGAGGAAAAGCAAGATTATCAGCAAAAATATGCAAGCAGAGGCAGGAGGAAGCAGCAAAGCATCTGCACTGTAAGAAGCAGGAAGTGACATAGTAGTGAGACCGCCGAATCCTAGCCACTAGACCATCAGGGAGTCACATCTATCAAATTTGTCTTTGTACATGTGAGTTTCTGACAGAGAAATTCGTTTTTATAAGGGACTTATTAGACAATTCTCTGTAGTAGTGTCTTAGAATATTATATCTTGCATGCTTAAATTTATACATTTATATTCATATCATAATCACTGCCATTCATATTCATATCATAATCACTGCCTTTCATGCTTATCATATATCCATAGCTTGCTTCACGTATATTCATGTATGCTTTATGTTTTATGATCTTATATGCACATTTAACCAACTATGTTTTCCTTAAAGCTGTTAGCACCGCCATAGAGTCTACTCTGTTGTAAATCCTTTAGATAGTCTCAGTTTCGAGGTCAGGCAGAGGGTCAGGTTGCCCCGGCAATCTGCACTCTGTCCTCCTTTTTCTGTGTAGGCATGAACCAAACACCAGATGCCTTAGACTCAACAACTGTAAATCTTTGTGTGTGTGTGCTTCAATAAAGAGACTTTGCTTTTAGTTTCTAGTTACCAGAGTTCCGTGGGAGCAGCGCTGGCAGGAAGGTTGCTGTCACGGATCTCTCCCTTTTGCAAAAGCTTTAACTCTACATTTTGCCGTCTGCGTCTCGTTTCTTTGCTTGACCATGGTTATTTAGTAAGATAAAGTGTCCTGAACCTGACATTTTCTGGTGCCGAAACCCGGGAGTCAACAGCTGAGGAGTCCAGGACCGCGCCCGATCAAGGCCAGAGGAACTGTTAACAGCCGTCCACCTTTTCGTGGGACGGGGCCATAGGTTGGTCCGGTGCTGCCCTGCATTCCCTTAGTGACGACTCCACATGGTCGAAGCAGCGGACAGAGACGGTGAGTGTGGCAGTTCTGAGTTTCTCATGTAAAAAAGAGGTGCACGGAGTTTTTGCTAGTTAGGGTTTGTACTGAGGATGTGACAAATCTGAAAGTAATGATTATAGTAGCCCCGCTGTCTGGGACTATATTGGGTCTGTTATTCTGTTTACCTGTGTGTCCATATACAAGAGCTTGACGTAACGGCTGTGTGTCTTACGGTCTGGGACTTTATTGAGTGATTTGTTGTGGATGCTGGGAGCAGGTGCGGACTCGAAGCCGGGTTGTTGTGGTTAATACTTTCCGTCTGGGACATAGCTAGTTTAAACAGGGAGCTATCAGCTAGTTCTGACAAGTTCCGAGGGAGCTATCAGTTGGTTCTGACAAGTTCCGGGACGTCCGAGCGACACGTTTCCCCGTGCGGGGAGACCGGGTGTCTAGAAGCCATCCTGATTGGGTTCGGGAGTTGGCAAGGGTGATCACCGGCTTTTTGTTTCCCGAGACACCGTGTGTGTGCTTGTCACAGCGGTTGCCTGTCGGAAGCGCTGTGTACGTCTTTTCACAGCGAGGCAGTGTTGTTTGTTTATGTATTGTAGCAGTGCACTGTTTGCTATTTTGTGTTTTATGTTGTGTTTTACTGTTACGCTATGTGTGTTGACTCATAGTGGGTTGCGGGTTTGTGTTTGTTTCCTGACGCTCCGTGTGTGTTTACAGCGGTTGTCCGTCGGAAGCGCTGGGTGTTTTTCCCGTAGCGAGTTAGTGTTTGTTTCCTGACGCTCCGTGTGTGTTTACGCAGCGGTTGATGGTCAGAAGCGCTGTGTGTCTTTTCGCAGCGGGTTAGTGTATTGTTTGTAACAATTTGTTTGTTTGTTTGCTTGTTGTTTGTGAGACAATAAGAGTGTTGCTGCACAGCGGTTTATTGTGATAACTTGTGGTTCTTTGTGGGATTTTGCTTAGGACAAAGCGACAGGTTGGTGCAGCGCAGCGTGTTATTGTGATGTGTGATTTGAGAAATAGAGCAGGACAGATGGGTAAAAACCAAAGTACCGATGTACCTAGCTAAAGATGTAAAATTCATGGAAAAAACCTTCCCAGGAAGTGTGGAATTTGTGAAAGATTGGACAAAGAAATACGGCTTTGATTGTAAACTTAGAAGGAGAAAAAGAGACGGGGATAGGGAGAGTTGTGTGCTGCAGGAATGTGGAGAGAGCAGGCAGAAAAAAGAGAGACAGAGACAGATAAGGGAAACTACTGAGACAACTTTTTTCCCTTGTTCTCTGTTTGCGCCTATTTGGAATATAACGAAAACCAAGCATAAATCAAATCTGAAAATGGGGGATTCACTAATTGGACTGAACATTGGGTTGGATTGATTGAAAAATTGGATGGGAACAGTCAGAACTGGAAACAACGGAGCCTGGGGCGCCCTTAAATAAAGGTGAGCAGAACCTGTTGGGAATCGAATCTGCACATTGGTGAAATCTAAATTAAGGCAATGATGTTTTCATGGTCTGACTGATAAAAATTTGAGTGATCCAGTGGGGTTAATTATGCTACGTATTGTTGAAGAGTAAAGAGTAGCCAAACAGCGGGTTTGGTGAGAAGTAGTGTGTATTTTGTCTAAGAGACAGACTACATACATGGAAGAGGCAATGTGTTAAAATTTCTGAACGCAGAACCTCTTAAAACATGACTGTTGCTAAAATTTCTTAGTAAATTCATATGTTAAAATTTCTGAACGCAGAACCTCTTGAAACATGGGTAGTACTAAAATTTCTTAGCAAATTCTATGAGGAGTAATGCATGTATACATGATTACAATCACAATTATATGAGGGTGTCTGACGAATCACATACATTAATTACTGAGTTGGGACCAGATCCCTATAGATTACAGATGGACTTATTGGTAAAAGAAAAGAAAAAACAATGAGTCAGAGAGCTTAGAGAGAGGAAATAGGAAAAGTAATGGAAGAATATAAAACAGTTGATTGATACCAATTCCAAAATTGTTAGATTTAAGGAAAATAAGTAAAAAAGGGTACGTGCATGTACGTGTGTATGTGTATATATATATGGAGATATATGTATGCATATATATACATATTTGAAATTGCTCAAGAAGAATGAGCCAGAGTACATGGATTGCCACTGTTATGGGAAGACTAAGTTTATTTTTAGTTTTTTTTAATTTTTAATGGGAATGCGAATTTGTACTTTCAATTATTTTATTTCCAGTATGTTTTTTATTTTTTTTAACAAGTCAAAAGTTTGAGGTGCTTAGTCATGGAGGGAGCATGAGCAACCTGGTCACAAATACAGACAAACAGCTGAACATTCAGAGGAAACCTGAGGTTGTATATGTGTAGATATGAATTTGTTTTTTGATTAAGGTACAATTACGTTAACAGCCACTAGATTTGTAAAAACATTGATGAAATAGTTAAAAATGCCGGACTGCAGTGGGAACATGTGGAGAGGTCCGTGTCAGTCTGTCCTTATGATTCAAATCTCGAGCTAGCTTGCGTTGGTCAACAAGATTTCAAGAGTTATAGGAGGCAGTTTGCTAGGCATGTAATATATTGACTGACACACAACAGGTCACAGCATGCATCATAGTTTGGCATTGTTAACAGTAATTTCACTATGTCAAATTTCTGAAAAAGACAACTATTGTGTTAGTGCCAAAATAAGACCAGATTGCTCCAGTCAAGTGCCACACGTTTCACTAGCAAAAACATATGATATGAGATGGAAAGATTCGGGAGTAGTGGCACTCAAAGTTCATAGAGCAGATGATTAAGGGCCAGTTGATGACCCAGGGTTGGCATACAGCCCCTCCAGTGAAACGTACAGATATCAACAGGGGTGGGAGGTGCTTACCACACCCAACCTCTGCAAAACTGACCAATGATTTACATCCATATGTCTGAGTGAGGGAGATGTACAGGACCTCGCAGGGGTCCTTTAATGTTTATGGACTAAAGGGCCTGCCTATGTAGGCCTGATGAAAGCTGCCCAAAAACAAAAACAAGGCCAGACTGGCAGCCCAGGGTGAGACAATGCCCACTCAAACCAGAGGTAGAGAGAGACATTGCACCTGTAATTAGAGAGTTACTAGAAGCAGGACTAATCAGAGAGTGTCCTGACTAGCCATGTGATACACCAATTTTCCCAGTAAAAAGGCTGATAAGGTTAATTGGCGCTTGATTCAAGATATAAGACAGGTAACTGAGGCCTGTAATGGGAAAATCATATAGACAAGATTTTCTTTTAGTTAATTGTTCATTTATCAAGTGGATCTACATTGTAGGTGCCTCTGAAACATGTGCCTCCTAAAGATAGATCCTTGAATAGGGCCTCCGGCGTCTTTAGACAGCTAGTATTGTTATGGCTTTGCAATTTATCACTGTGAGCAAATAGGCAACAAAAAGCAGGCGCCTCAAGAGATATGCAACGGTCAGCTTGCCCAAACTGTAGGTTAATGCCTGAACCAATCTACAGACGAGATAAATTTCTAGCTTCTAAGATTGAATGACAGCTACAGTCATTTTTTGTGTTTTTTTTGATATGTATGTGTTTTGATATTTTTTTTGACGCACTAGGCGGGTGCACAGGGACAGCTCTGGCTCCTAGAAGCCTGAAAAACAGAAAACAGAAGGATGAAGTGTGTTGGTTAAGATTAGAGTGTTTTCCAAACATGGTCTGGTTTCTGTTGGGGCAAACGGGAGATAAGGAGCAGTCATGTGTTATGCGCACGGAACTGTGGGGTCACTCTGTGACTCTGTTCGTTGTGAAGTTAGAAGTTAGAAGTTGAAGAAGTTTAGAAGTTCAGTTCTTGTCATTTTGGTTTGTCATTTTTGTTTGTTTTGTTCCAACAAGGTCTCTACTTCGCGCAACGAATTCCTGAGTTTGGCTTAACAGAAACAAGCAGTACAGTCCAGAGCCCCCACACTAGACATTAGACACACTAAAAAACTCAGGAGCTACAAGACCTTATCTGACATGCCTAGGGCCTTGATCAACAAAATGAGATGGAACAATGTGGAGGAAAGAAAAGCTTTTCCTCACCTAAAAGGAGAGCTAATGTCGTCCACAACATTTGAACAGACTGTGGATTTTAGGGAAAAAATTTTGGCCTCAGTAGAATAAAGTCAGAGAGAAACACAGTAAAGGTCATGGAACTACACAGAGATAGCAGCCTAGTCAGCCAGAGCCAAGCGCGCCCCCGAGCCCCTCCCCTCTCTGCTCCTCTCCTTCTGTGGAACAGGAACGCGCACTCAGAGCTGAGGTGCCAGAGCATACAGAAAGTCAGAGAAAGACAGTTGAATGTGCAGACTTGCAAGTGAAGTTACTTCAGGCTATTCAATTACCACACAGATTAGCTACTTGCAAGTGTGCAGCACGTGCTAAGCGACAAGATCCAGTCAGTTTAGGTAATGCAAAAGCAGATGAGAAAGCTAAGAGAGCAGCTGTAAGATCAGAGCTCTTAGCGGTTCAAGAGGAACCACAGAATCCGATCCCTGCAGAAGTACT
>CM049373.1:32602344-32621344 GCA_026937815.1 Etheostoma perlongum | reverse complement strand
TCACATAACGCGTTGTTACAGGCCAGTTCAGAGACAGTCCCCTTCTGGGAGCTGATGTAAGAGGAATATCTCGGAAGGTTTGAAGCCATGAGCCTCAACAACAAGCCTACTCATGAGCTTGCTTTGGAAAATTGTGTTGTTGTGTTACTGATGGTTGTTACCTAAGCAGGTGATCTCCAAACTGGTAACCTCAACCTGGGACCTTTTTGTTAAACATTTCTTCAGTCTAGGTCCAGACTCGAGACAGGAAGGTGTGATGCTGCTAAAACGGCCTGAATGTCTTTTTGATGAAGCTCGAACCACAGAGCCACAGTCCAGATGTCTGCAAACTACGTCTGCTAACTCCAGGTTCCAGTTCCAGTCAAACACTTCTCTCCACTCTTCATGGCGCTTCATCTGCAGCACACCAGAACAGCGGCTGGATCCTCCCATCAACCGGATATCATCAATACCTGAACACAGGTGAGGGAGTAATTAGTACAGAGAAATATTTTGTACATCTATTGCATGAGACAGGTGAGTAGGAGAGAGACTCCCGCACTCTAACTTGCAAAGATAAGAACTGGGGACGTTTCAGTACTAAACCTAGATCTAGAACCTTTTTAAATGTATCAAGTCAGTGTGCGAGAGTTTCTTTGCAACAAGACAGTAATTAGTAAAATAATCTCCTGTGTATATCTAGTTTCTCCATTTTACCTTCTTCCTCTGTCTGGAAACCTTGGAGGAATCCTAAAAGAAACAGAAAATAAATGAAAAATGTGTCCTGCTCAGTATTAGGGGACCACTAAGGTCTATATAAAAGAGACTTCAGATACAATATTAGGGACCACTAAGGTCTATATAAAAGAGACTTCAGATACAGTATTAGGGACCACTAAGGTCTATATAAAGAGACTTCAGATACAGTATTAGGGACCACTAAGGTCTATATAAAGAGACTTCAGATACAGTATTAGGGACCACTAAGGGTCTATATAAAAGAGACTTCAGATACAGTATTAGGGACCACTAAGGTCTATATAAAGAGACTTCAGATACAGTATTAGGGGACCACTAAGGTCTATATAAAAGAGACTTCAGATACAGTATTAGGGGACCACTAAGGTCTATATAAAAGATACAGATTAGGGACCACTTCTATATAGATACAGATACAGTATTAGGGACCACTAAGGTCTATATAAAAGAGACTTCAGATACAGTATTAGGGGACCACTAAGGTCTATATAAAAGAGACTTCAGATACAGTATTAGGGGACCACTAAGGTCTATATAAAGAGACTTCAGATACAGTATTAGGGGACCACTAAGGTCTATATAAAGAAACTTCAGATACAGTATTAAAAGGTCTATATAAAAAGAGACTTCAGATACAGTATTAGGGACCACTAAGGTCTATATAAAAGAGACTTCAGATACAGTATTAGGGGACCACTAAGGTCTATATAAAAGAGACTTCAGATACAGTATTAGGGGACCACTAAGGTCTATATAAAAGAGACTTCAGATACAGTATTAGGGGACCACTAAGGTCTATATAAAAGAGACTTCAGATACAGTATTAAAGGTCATATATAAAAAAGACTTCAGATACAGTATTAGGGCCCACTAAGGTCTATATAAAAGAGACTTCAGATACAGTATTAGGGGACCACTAAGGTCTATATAAAAGAGACTTCAGATACAGTATTAGGGACCTAAGGTCTATATAAAAGAGACTTCAGATACAGTATTAGGGGACCACTAAGGTCTATATAAAAGAGACTTCAGATACAGTAAAGGGGACCACTAAGGTCTATATAAAAGAGACTTCAGATACAGTATTAGGGGACCACTAAGGTCTATATAAAAGAGACTTCAGATACAGTATTAGGGACCACTAAGGTCTATATAAAAGAGACTTCAGATACAGTATTAGGGACCACTAAGGTCTATATAAAAGCATCCAAAGAGCACCATGTCTCGTTAAAGTCCCCTGCTCTAAATTATTATGGTGTAATTTAAAGATTTAATTTTCAGACTACATAATGCCAGTTTTAAGATTTTGTTCATAACAAAATATGAAACTTTTTACATTTAAAAAAAGCTAAATAGGCCACACCCACATGCACCAATCACTTAAAAATTCCGCACTTCAGTACCTGGTTACAACCCCACATGTCCAATCGGTGTGTCGCCCATGTCCAGTTGGTGTGTCTGTCTCTATCGCCTTCAGGTCTCTTGACCTTATAAGTGTCTTTCAGCTCTCTTCAGATGTGCAGTTTCCTCTCTTATCTTTAATCTCCTTATCAGGTTTTGGGTGGTTTCTCCATTTGCTAACAGGAAGCTGCCATTTCAAGTGACATCTTGTAATGTCATTTTAAATGTTTCATCATTTAATGCAGTACCAGTTACTTACTAGAACTGGACTGTGGACAGGTGTTGTACCTCAAAGTGAATGATGTCTGCAGGAGAGCCCTGTGCCCTCGATTATAACCAATCCAGTCCTTTTTACCACTCGCTAAAATGTGATTTCAGCTTCTACCATGTCACTGAAATGTTAGTCATTCCTCAATATGACTTGATTTCATTCAGAAGGCTTTTTTTCTGACAGATTATCGTTTGCACAGAACTTTTCTTCTGCAGAATTACCTTTTTTAAAGATGCAATACAACCTATAAACTATTCATTTTCATATGTATACTTTGCCATTTAGGCCATGAAGCTACAGCTATAACGTTATCTAAATGGGGCCCACCACAAAGATATTAAACCATATTGCCTATTTGTGACAACCACATATCAACAGTAATCATAATTAGCCAGGAATTAGCCATGTTTCACTTCCTTCTCAAACATACAAGAACTTTCCTCCTGCTCATCTCTTTCTGTCACCAACATACTCATCTCCGTTGTTGCTTATGTATTTGTGTTGAACCGTCTCGTCCACCGTAGAGATGGACGTTTGAGTCAATTGGACTCACCGTGCGAAGGGCGTTTCCTTTCAAAGTTTAAGCCTAAGTTATAGCGTCACGATCAGGCCAATTACCAAATCCCCATCCGTAATGGTGCCAATTCTCATGTCTCCAGCGAGTTCCTGCACCCATTAATTTTAGAAAAGACATAGTTTTTTGCTAAATCAGCCACGCACACATGCACCAATCAATATGACACTTCAGACCCTGGTTACTACTCGCCCCCAGACCATGTGTACCAATTTTGGTGAAATTCCATCCATCGGGTTTTGAACACAAAGGGGAGATTCTTCCTATTCTGCCAATATCTAAACCACATTCTGCGCTGTATTATCACTGAAATATTAATAGACACATTGAAAAAATATTGTCCTCCGAGGGTTGATTTCCCATCCTGGCCTATGACTCACATTCACATCCAATCACACTTTAATAACCCTTGTAAAACTGTCAACCATGAAAAAAAAACTTTTGGTTTTTTCCAAAGCTTTTTGATATTTATAATGTTGACATTTTCAGCTTATTTCGACGGCCCATTTTTTGTGACATAAAAAGCAACACAATTAACTGCAAACAGGTCAAACACCCAAGAAACATGAATTAAAGAAATCTGGGATTTAAATCTAATTTATGTCAACACCTAGAGAAAACATAAAAATGTCATGTATTAAAATGTATTTATGTCCAAAATGACATATAAACATGTACTTTTTGTATTTATTGGCATGGAACAGGTTGAAAATAGGCCTACCTATTTCTAACATGCACGCCATGCAACTGACACAGCACCAGTGTGCGGCCTGCCTTCCAGTAAGGTCTAAGGGCATTTTATTTTATTTGTATTTAACCTGGTCCCTGATCCTGAACCTGATCCATGTGTGTCCTATCAACATATTCAGAACAAACCCAGCTTTCTGTATAATGAGGCCTAAATCTCTCCTTAAAGAGATCATTTGGCCATAAAGCCTCATCATTTGGACCTTGTCCTCAGAGGGTTAATTTCCCATCCTGGCCTATGACTCACATTCACATCCAATCACAGTTTAATAAAGTACTTTTTGGCCTTTAACTTTTTTGCATCAAATAACAAGCTAGCTGTCCTCAACTCAAACATCCAGAAACAATTGACAGTTAACTAATCAAAGTAAATAGAAAAAGTACATAAAACAACAACAATCCAGACAGCTGTACTGTAGTTAAACAGGTTGAAGTCCTACCTGAGCTCCAGAGCAACATGAACAGCACCAGTACACGACCCATGTCCAGTTGGTGTGTCGCCTGCCTCTCTGTCGTGTCAGGTCTCTTGATCTTATAAGTGTCTTTCAGCTCTTGTCAGATGTGCAGTTTCCTCTCTTATCCTTAATCTCCTCATCAGGTTTTCTGTGGTTTCTCCGTTCGCTAACAGGAAGCTGCCATTCAAGTGACATTTCATAATGTTACATCAATAACTGGACGTCCCTTCACCTTCCTGGGTCTTCATGATTTCCCAGCTGTACGTCCCTCCACCAGTCCTGGGTCTTCACCGAGGCCTCCTCCCAGCTGGACGTCCCTCCAGGTTCAGGCAGTCCTGATGTCATTCTGATCTTCCACCTAGTCCTGACACCGAATCCCCCCCATGCGTCCCTCCACCTAGTCCTGGGTCTTCACCGAGGCCTCCTCCCAGCTGGACGTCCCTCCACCTAGTCCTGTTCAGGCCTCCTCCCAGCTGGACGTCCCCTCCACCTAGTCCTGGCTCTCCCCAGGCCTCCCCCAGCTGGACGTCCCTCACCTAGTCCTGGGTCTTCCCCGTGCAGAACTCTGGCCTTCCCATGGGGGGTGGAGTCCCTTCACCAGTCCTCTCCCCGAGGTTCCTCCCAGCTGGATGCATTTACCTAGTCCTTTTCCCCTGCCGCCAGTCCAGGCTGTTTTGGGAGCTGGAATGTCAACCATAAAATAGGGAGGCCCCCAAGGCATCCTTTGTAAGATGTATCAATAATATACATGTATCGAACAAACTAGATATGGTCTTAATTTTGGATATCATAAAACTGCAATGTGGTAAGTGTTGCACTTTCCTCAGTTTACCAGACTGTTGTAAAACTTAGTCATTAAATTGACATATCTGATGATTATTTATCAAAAATGTCATTGTATGAAAACATGTTGAGCACCATTTGTCAACCCTAGAATATCATCCTAACATCGACATTGAGGTATTTGATCAAGAATATGATTTTTAGGTAGGACTACAGTTGAAAAATAGCCGATTGGCTAACACTGGCGCATTTACAGAAATGTTGATTAATGTGCATTGTCCTAATCAAATAAATGCATAAATGTGATTTTCTGCATACCGCCCAGCCCTACCTGGAGGGCACTAGGCCTGGGATGGGCTGTGTGAGGGCCACGGGCCCAAGGGGACCGCTGGTGTGAGTAAAAGACTTTAAAACCTCCTTAAAACAACAAGGTCGGTTATATAAAGACGCTGTTTAACAGAAGGTCAGATATTCTAGCAGGTTGTAGGAACCACGGGACAGGACGGACAGCGGGAGAATAAATAAAAGGTCCCTCCACACCGGCCCTGGCCTCTCTCCCGGAGAGATAACCAAATAAATTAAATACATTTAAAAAAAAATGTAACCCTCGTGTTGTCTTGCCGTCTAAATAGAAAATCTATTTTGTTGAAGCTTTTTAATCGACGTTTTTAACTTTTTCTTAAGTTTTTGTCCCTTTTTTTCCAACATTTTTGATATTTGTCACTTTTTGACGTTTTCAACACTACTTAACACTAACTTATTAACTTTAGTTTTACAGTTATTTTTTGAATTTATGGTCAATAAACCTCATTTATAGGAAATTATACCTAATGTTTGAGTTAGAAAAGCAGAAATTAGGAATTATTGAGACTAAAATTAAAGGAATGGATGTTGATGATAATCACAGACTGGAATATGTCAACTTTTACTCAATACTATTTCAAAAACACTTCCATTTGTTTTACAATGCTATAAAATTGAATAAGATGCCCCAAAATTACCCATCAAAATATATATATATATATGTGTGTGTGTATACATATGTATATAAGTATATATATATAAATACATATATACATACAACGCTTTTTTGATACTATTTTAATGCTTTTTTTACCCTTTTTTGAAGCTTTCCAACGCTCACCACAGAGGCCACCTGACCACACCTGAGACAGGGAGTTAAAATCAAGCGCTCCTTCGAAAGGACCCGCCCCCTTCAGGTGAAATCAATCCACTTAATCAGAGGCTAGAAATAAAGCCTTCCTCATTTCTCCCACCCAGCCAGCCATGATGTGTGCATCCTGTAAGTTGAGTTACTTTAATGTGTTGCCTGTGGTTAATGCACACAAGTTGTGTTTCTGTTTGAGTTTTTGTTATCTCTCTGCAGTTAAAAACCAAACGCGCCCAGACAGAACCCGAGGCGGCAAAGCGTTGACTAGAATCTGCCTTCTGTAACCAATCTGAGACCTGTATCCTACTACGATCCAGATCAACGTGCTCTAGATTGATTTCAGTCACCCAGCTTTACTAACCCTAACAACAGCGGTCCCGCAGTTTAGTGTCCCAAATCCACTACGACCCCGCCAAGGCCCCTCATTGGTTGGGGTTAGGATTTGACCTCCAGTGTTTAGGATAGTCGATTCAGTCCCTCCAAGATTTTGCGATGTCACGATCATGCCAATTCACGCAAATTCAACCAATCACCGTGACTTAGGTGTGAGTCGCATTTTTGACCAATCACTGCAACTTATTTGCAAGTTTGACCAATAACCGGAGTTTCTAACCCTAACCCTAAGTTAATATAGTTTAATAGAATTTATTTTAGACTGGACACCGGGCATTGGATTTATCAACACAACTCTACTCTCCTTTTTCTATATATTTTTTATTTATTTTATTTATCTTAATAACTCCCCCCCCTCTTTTCTCTATGTACAGTATATATTATATATTTTAATTATTGTAATTTTACTCATCATAATCATGTGTTAGTGTCTCGGGGAGAGGAGCCGAGCAGGAGTGGAGGAGACCTTTTCTTTAAAGTTTTATGTCCCCGCTGTCCGTCCTGTCCTGTGGTCCCTAGGCTCTGCTCTGAGCATTTGGCCGTCTTTTAAACAGCTTTTTAGAACCGAACCAGGTCTTTTTAAGGAGATTTTAAGTGTTTTACTAACACCGGGGGTCCTCTTGTGCCCTTGCAGCGCCCATCTAGGGCACCGCGTTCTACCCTAACCCTAACCCCGCGACTCCAACCAGTCCCACGTGCCAGACTTTGTCTCAGCATGTGACTCTGAGAGCCGATGACCAATCAGGAGTGAGAACAGGCTGACATCCCACGGACAAGGCCAAATTCATTTCCTTGTTTAACGAGACGTGTGTGACTCGAACATCTCACATCTACCAACAGAACGCATACAGCGAAAGACCGCGAAAACATTTCAGACCGTCCCCGCCAACCTGTAAACATTTTCACTTCAATTTTGTTTATATAGCTCCAAATCACAACCGTTATCTCACAACACTTTTCATAGAAGAGCAGGTCTAGACCGTACTCTGTGATGTTATTTACAGAAACCCAACAAATTAAACACCAACATTTTAAAGGTCTCATGGCATTAAACATTAATATGAGTCCCCCCAGCCTGCCTATGGCCCACCTAGTGGCTATAAATGGTGATAGGTGTAAACCGAGCCCTGGGTATCCTGCTCTGCCTTTTGAGAAAATGAAATCTCAGATGTATGCGAATATTTTTTTGCAAGTGCAAATTTAAACACACAAGTTCAGATTTTTTGTTCTCACATTAACCTTCAGAAACAAAAGCCATTCAATGTTCTGCATGTAGCGTAGATAGGCCTCCTGTAGGTTTGGTGTATACATGCAGAAGTTCGATCAGACTCTGCTTCGGCTCGGGGGCTCTCCTCTAGCAATGCTGACTCAAGTGACTCGCACAACCCGGTTCAGTTTAGGGAGTGACTCAGAATCACTTGAATCCTTGAAAGGAACCGGGTTTGCCTGGCATACTCATCAGGGAATGCTGAAGGGGTTTTGTTGGTCTCTAAATGTTCTGAATCTCTCTCTCTCTCTCTCTCTCTCTCTCTGAGCTGAGCTCAGATTTTCTAAGAGCATTATCATCAAGAATGAATGTGTCAATGGCCAGTGCTTTTATACCAGTTGATCTCTAATCTCCAACATAACCTGTATAGGTTAGGTTTCAGCATAAGTTACCACGGTGATTTAACCCGGTAACAAGTGATGGACTAAACCCTGGGTTGAACCTGAAGTTACCTTGTTAGCACCAAATCTCGCTTCGTAGTACCGGCCTCTGTTGACTGCGTCCCATGATGACGAGCTCCAGTGTTTCCTTCAGATTGACTTTATGTGGTGTTGAAGTTCCTCCCTGTGACCCCAAGATGGCGCTCGTGTATAAATACATTTAAATTGTTGAATTGGATAATAAGAAGGAATACCAAGGCCGAGTACATGGGGGCAAGGCTGCGTTTATTTAGCTTCACAGTTCAGTCACAACAAATGTCACCTGAAGTACAGTGTGTTTAATCAATACAAATTGAGTATAATTGAAAACATTTATTTACATTTTAAATCTAAATTGGCTCCTTTGCAAATATGGTACATAGGCGACATGCATGGCAGAGCAATGAGGAGGACAAAAGAAGGCATGTAAACAGTATTTATCTTTATGTAACTGCAACTTTTGTCTTTTTGAATGTGTTATTGATCTGCTCTGAAAATTAAGAAGACTTAAAATGATGGCTGACAATATTTCAAGCAAGTGGTAAAAAATTAACAACTCCATCAGCTTTCTTTCCTTCATCACCACAATTCATCTTGTTTTCATCATGCAAAAAAGAATATAGTTAAACATATACACTTGTCTAATGTGGCAATACGTGTTTATCATGAATAAAGCAAGCTAACGGCTAACGCACATCTTTTCTTGGTATACGTGCAGTTTTGTGTCCCAAATTCCCCGTAATGTTACCCCATTTGTGCACGTCCTATCCCCTGACCAATCGGCTGTCCTAACTTTCACCACTCAAGGTCAAATGCCTAACCCCAACCAATCGGCGGGTCCTGGTGTGGCCAAAATGGAATTTGGGACACTAAACTCAACACGTTCTCACTCCCATCTTGTAAAAAATGGACGCTTGGGCAGGTGCCTTTGTTGTTATATGACGTTAAAAGTCTCCTTTAGCGTCATATAACACACGGTTGGTTGTTGCGTATTGGCGTCCCCTTTGACGCTGTTAGGTTAATGGAAAGCTCGTGGGTGGGCTTATGGTTTGGAAACGGGACGGTTAAGGACACATGCGGGACACAAAGAGTTATTTTTTTCTCCCATCAGCCGCTGTCCAAACGTCCGTATTTTACGAGTTCGGAGTGAGAACGTGTTGCTAAACTACACACAAACCTCTTTTATTTACCTGGCTCTGCAGATTATATGATGCAACAACAGTTCACTCAGCAGGTTATACAGAATAATACAACAAATTATCCAAATCTTCCTTATCAATTAGAATTTATGTCAGCAACACAGGTCCATATATACAGTATAAAAATATGTAAAAACACACACAGACCAGACAGAAGTTGTATAAATTAATTACAAAGGCAACTTTACCAATCTCTTTCCACCTAAAAAGCTACCAGGAAAGGGAGAGAGTGTCTTCTGAGCCAAGGGGAGGCTTTTATTGTGAAACATCTGTGGTGTCTGGATGATGTGTTGATAAGAAGTCTTTTTGATTTTAAAGGTTTATTACATCAAAGATTTTCAGCATGAATTTACAAGCTCTGCAGAAGCTCGGAGAGCGACCTAACCCAATGAACACTCTGTCTCATACACCAAACATTGTCTTCATAGGGTAGGATGTTTAGATGACATGTTAAGTGACCTAGAAAGTTATGGGGAGTTCATAGAAGGGGGCACCAAACTTAATATAAAGTTCCTTGAAAATACACAGCCACCAATCACAGCTCTCCACATAGCACATCCCTTTCAAAGACCACTCCACTAAGATGTAAACCATTGACCCTCTGCATTAGTGCGTGACAGTGCTGCATGTCAGAACCTGGTTCAAATGTATAAGTCATTAGATACTACACATCAGTGCAGGAATTTCATAAGAATTTAAGATTTAAAAGATGATTCATATATTTGAACAGGGGGAGTCTGTGGATCCTCTCCCAGGAGAGCATCAAACACTGATTCCTGCATTCTGATATCTTGTCTTATGCCCTAACACATGATGAAATTGTCTTTACTTACTTTCACTTGAGCCCAACGTCCAAATCGTTTTTGATGAGTTTGAACATTGCGACCGTACCCCAGGCCCAGTTGGTCCACCCGAGTCCACCTGATAAAGTGGTTTTGAGGCCTACAGATGTGTAATGTTACTCCCGACCAGGTACGCACCAGGTGTTAAAACACCTGTACCAAAAACACAGAAGTGGACTGGTTTTTAGGGTGACTGCCAATATTTCTCTATGAAGAAAACAATCACATATGTACAATGGGATTCTATAATTGTTCCTTTGCAATGGTTTAAAGGTTTGCCAATGTAGTTGTCTGTCTGTCTGGGTCTTCTCTAGAAAGCTACGCCTGATATTATCCCACCCCTGAACTGCTCTGGTTTGGCTGTGTGAGAGCCGAGCCGTCCATCTGGCTGTGAGATCCTACTCCGTGCCCTGCGCTCCTCCTGCCTCTTCACCCAGCAAGTCGTCAGCACCACCCAGGTGATCCAGCTCCATCTTGTCCTCTCGTCTTGGCGTCTGCCCTCTGCTGGCCTAGAGAAACATGAGACAGGAAATGTCTTAGATACCTTTTTCTTCTCCAAAAGAGATACGCTGCTCTTACAACACAGGGTTAGTGACCAGTACAAAGCAGCGTGGAGGCCAGTTGAAATGTTACTTCTTCTTTTATATCAGTAACTTATTCAGTCTCTCTGTCAAACCCTGTGCCGGTTAATTAGATTTTTTGAGTGCTGCTTGGGCCGGGACAAGAGGAATTAGTGGAAGAGATGACAGAAGTTACAGAAGAAGCACGTCACAGCAGAGTGCTGCAGGACAGAACATCTGCATATCTAGCAGGGTGTCCACTTTCAATGACTGGTGATATTTCTTTTATCTTATAGAAATGCAGTTTTATTCACTTACTATGTAAAATGGCTTCTACTTTGCTGTTTTTTCTTCTGTTGATGTTACAGTTTGCTTTCATGAGAATGAAAACAGCATTTTCTGCAGATGATTTTTAATTTAAAAGCCTACCAGGAAAGAGAGATGGGCCATTGAAGGCTTTTTAATTTGAAATGTCACAGAAATGGCAAGTCCTAAGGAAAAAGCTCATTGTGGGACTGGCTCTAGTGGCTGTTTGGGATAGAGCACCAAGGCTGGTCTATAAAAGAGACTTCAGATACAGTATTAGGGGACCACTAAGGTCTATATAAAAGAGACTTCAGATACAGTATTAGGGGACCACTAAGGTCTATATAAAAGAGACTTCAGATACAGTATTAGGGGACCACTAAGGTCTATATAAAAGAGACTTCAGATACAGTATTAGGGGACCACTAAGGTCTATATAAAAGAGACTTCAGATACAGTATTAGGGGACCACTAAGGTCTATATAAAAGAGACTTCAGATACAGTATTAGGGGACCACTAAGGTCTATATAAAAGAGACTTCAGATACAGTATTAGGGGACCACTAAGGTCTATATAAAAGACTTCAGATACAGTATTAGGGGACCACTAAGGTCTATATAAAAGAGACTTCAGATACAGTATTAGGGGACCACTAAGGTCTATATAAATTGATACATAGAAGTGTATAGTGTGTGTGTGTGTGTGTGTGTGTGTGTGTGTGTGTGTGTGTGTGTGTTTAGTACCTTGACGTAGCAAAACAGGGCAGCACCGGACACGAGCACCAGCAGCACCAGGACCACCAGTCTGATGACCAGATGTGTTACAGAGGCTGAAACACATTTACGAGAGGACTGAAACACATTTTTTCGATCATTCTGTTTATGGATTCAGATTGTCAGGTTCTTTAATAAAACACAATCATTTTAAACAACTGAATGTGTTTTCATACAAAAAATGTCAAATATGAGTTTTTTTTTTATATAAACCGGCTGATTCAGATTGTCAAAAAATAATCTTTAATAAAACACAATCTAGTTTAATCAACAACTAAATGCATATTTAAAATGTCAGGGCAACACAAGGGGTTAAACAGACATCAGCAACCTTAAATCCACCTTCATATGGACGTTATACTTAGTCCCAGTTTGCATGGCTTTTATCCATCCTTTCATTCATGAGATTATTCTGAACAGTAGCAGGAAACATTGTGTGTTTTCATACATGGAAACAGTCGGCACCTCATGACTTTTTATCTAATCTAGTCAAATAATACTCTGATGCATGTATTCCATGCAGTCATTTGATCTAGATTGTCTATAAAGTTACCTCCCGAGAGTGAGATGGAGCGGCCGGCTCTCAGAAGAGAAGTTATGGGAGAAAACATAGAGGTGGTAAACACAGCGGTACTCCCCCCGGTGGGTGGAGTCTGCAGCAGAGAACAGGAAGTGGGCTGAGTGATTGACAGCTGGCAGGGTGTAGGTCTTCTGCTCTGGGTCGGGGGTGTTGAAGATGAGCTGGAAGGAGCCTCCTGGGTACTGGGGCAGGATGGAGCAGCTAAAAGTCGGGAGCCATGAGCACTCGCAGTCCCTGCTGTGTGGCCTCAGAAACCCCGTCAATGTGGGTGGAGAAGGAGATGTTTGGCTGAGCCAGGAAATCTGGACGACAAATGAAGACCACATGTCAAGAATCTAAAGTTCTACCATCATCGTCTTTATTTGTTAAAGTGAGGAAAGTAAAATATGTTTCATGGGGCGGACGTTGTTAATATTTGGGGCATCAGCTTAACCTGGGGACCACTAATGTTCACTTAAATTTGGGGGGCTCAGCTTCAGAACAGTATTAGGGGACCACTAAGGTTATAAAAGATAAATAAAAGAGACTTCAGATACAGTATTAGGGACCACTAAGGTCTATATAAAAGAGACTTCATAAAAGGATACAGTATTAGGGACCACTAAGGTCTATAAAAAGAGACTTAAAGGGGGACCACTCTATATAAAATAGACTTCAGACTTCAAAGATACAGTATTAGGGGACCACTAAGGTCTATATAAAAGAGACTTCAGATACAGTATTAGGGACCACTAAGGTCTATATAAAAGAGACTTCAAACAGTATTAGGGGACCACTAAGGTCTATATAAAAGAGACTTCAGATACAGTATTAGGGGACCACTAAGGTCTATATAAAAGAGATCCAAACAACTTGTTTTAGGATTTTTAATTCTGAGTCGGGTACATACAGCTGTAGGTCTCCATTGCTGGCTGAATAAGATAACTTACTCAATGCTGCCTTTTCATTTAAAACCTATGCATTGCTGCATGCACCTGCAACCATGTGGCACTGTCAGATGGAGTGTAAAACTAAGCTCTTATTCTTGATGACTTTCCTGGATCTACTTTAGCGTGATGGTACTTCATTTGGACGCTTTGAACAAAAATTGCATCTGTGAAATGTAAATGCAAGCAAAGAGACTGAGATTACAATTATAGCTGAAGAATTGCCTGGTGAGGTGTTACCTGAGCAGATGATCTCCAGGATGGAATCAGAAATTGGAATCCTCCGATGATATACACTCTCTAACAGCAGACTTGGATTGAAGACAGGTTGAGCTTAATGATCCATTTTACTGGGTAAACTCATATTTTTTCCTCTCTGTTGAAAACCGCTGAGCCACAGTCAAGATGTCTACACACTACATCTGCTGCCTTTAGGTTCCAGGCATAAGGTTTATTAACATCCACTTCACGCCTCATCCATCTTTTCTTCATCTCCAGTTCACCGGCACAGCGACTGGGTCCTCTCACCAACTGAAAATTAACGGGCTCTGAGCAGACAAGAGTAATTAGTAAAAATAGATCATGTTACATTTTTAAAATAGAAACTCAACTCAAAGCTACAGCTTCTTCTCTACCTGAGCAGGTGAGTCCAGCAGCTTTGCCAGAAGAGCAGGTGTTTCTATCTGAGCTGTCACAGTCCAGCAGAGCAGACTCATGGCCTCTACACTGGAACTCTTTGGTCCACAGTGGAGCCTCCATGTCTCCATAGAGCGCCCCCTGGAGGACTGAAGGAGCCCCACAGCCAAGCTCCCTGCAGACCACCTCTGCATCCTGCAGGTCAAAGTCATCTTCACACACTGAGGACCAGGACTGGGTAGACTGGTTAGACTTTACCTCCAGTCTGCCTGAACACAGACTAGTCCCATTCACCAGCCTGACAGAGTCTGGAGAAGAGAGAGAGAGAGAATTGAAAGTATGTATAATGTATGGCATAGCAAAATAACAGTAACACATTATAGCGCTACCAGTTGCGTGTTTTTGTTATTCTTGATAGGCAACCACCAAATCTCTGGCTTTGGCCACTTTTTCTCTCTGAATTGACTTTTTTTTTTAACTCAAAGCGTTCAGGGCACTCCTGCAAAAATGTGCACAGAGGGGAACATTATGAGACGCTCAGCAACGCAAAAGCACAGAGCAAAACACTTCACTTTTCTTGAAAAAGCCGCCCAAGGCTGATAAACTCTGTCTGATCGGGGCCTTAGGTCGCCCAACCAAAAACATATAATGTCCAACGTATCAGGCTGCTCATGAACCATACAGCTGTAGGTAACACATACACTGCTGCTGTATCAAAGCGCTGTGGACTGCTTAGGGAAGACAGCGCTTTCATATTCGTATTGAACAGCCAAATCTGATTCAGATAACTTAAAGGTCCCATGGCATGAAAATTTCACATTATGAGGTTTTTTAACATCGAGTCCCCCAGACTGCCTATGGTCCCTTAGTGTCTAGACATGGCGATAGGTGTAAACCGAGCCCTGGGTATCCTGCTCTGCCTTTGAAAAAATGAAAGCTCAGATGGGCCGATCTGGAACCTCCCGTTATGAGGTCATAAGGGGCAAGGTTACATCCGTTTTCTCTTCTTTTCCCGCCCAGAGTATTTGGCCCACCCATGAGAGAGACACATCATGGCTTTCAAATGAGTAAAGTGGCAGTTGGTCAAGGACACACCCCCAGATCCACATTGCCCCCCCCAAAAAAACAAACGTTACAGACTCACACATACTAAGGTCATATTGGCTGTATTTCTGCACCAAGGCTGAATTTTGGGTTTTAGGGGACCACTAAGGTCTATATAAAAGAGACTTCAGATACAGTATTAGGGGACCACTAAGGTCTCTACAAAAGAGACTTCGGATTCAGTTTTAGGGGACTACTATGGCCTATTTAAAAGCATCCAAAAAGCAGCATAGCATAGGATCTTTAATTCTGAGTTGGGTACATACAACCGTAGGTCTCCATTGCTGGCTGAATAAGATAACTTACTCAATGCTGCCTTTTCATTTCCCATAAACCTATGCATTGCTGCTTGCACCTGCAACCATGTGGCACTGTCAGATGGAGTGTAAAGCTAAGCTCTTATTCTTGATGACTTCTCCTGGATCTACTTTAGCGTGGATGGTACCTCATTTTGACGCTTTGAACAAAAGCATCTGTGAAATTTAAATGTAAGGAAAAAGACTGAGATTAGAGTTATAGCTGAAGTATTGCCTGGTGTGGTGTTACCTGAGCAGATGATCTCTCGGATGGAACTGGAAAGGGAATCCTCCGATAATATACACTCTCTAACAGCAGACGTGGATTGAAGACAGGTTGAGCTAATGATCCATTTTCCTGTGGACCAATTCATCTCTTTCCTCTCTGTTGAAACCGCGGAGCCACAGTCAAGATGTCTACACACTACATCTGCTGCCATTATGTTCCAGGCTAACTCTTTAAAATTCACTTCCCGCCACTCTCCATCTTTCTTCATCTCCAGTTCACCGGCACAGCGACTGGATCCTCTCGCCAACTGGAAATTAACGGGCTCTGAGCAGACAAGAGAAATTAGTAAAAATAGATCATGTCACATTTATTAAAATAGAAACTCAACTCAAAGCTACAGCTCCTCTCCTCTACCTGAGCAGGTGAGTCCAGCAGCTTTGCCAGAAGAGCAGGTGTTTCTATCTGAGCTGTCACAGTCCAGCAGAGCAGACTCATGGCCTCTACACTGGAACTCTTTGGTCCACACTGGAGCCTCCATGTCTCCATAGAGCGCCCCCTGGAGGACTGAAGGAGCCCCACAGCCAAGCTCCCTGCAGACCACCTCTGCATCCCGCAGGTCAAAGTCTTCTTCACACACTGAGGACCAGGACTGGGTAGACTGGGTAGACTTTACCTCCAGTCTGCCTGAACACAGACTAGTCCCATTCACCAGCCTGACAGAGTCTGGAGAAGAGAAAGAGAGAATTGAAAGTCTATAAAAGTATGGCATAGCAAAATAACAGTAACACATTATAGCGCTACCAGTTGCGTGTTTTTTGTTATTCTTGCTAGGCAACCACCAAATCTCCGGCTTTGGCCACTTTTTCTCTGAATTGACTTTTTTTTTTAACTCAAAGCGTTCAGGGCACTCTTGCAAAAATGTGAACAGAGAGGAAAATTATGAGGTTCAAAACACTTCACTTTTCTTGAAAAAAAAAAGCCGCCCAAGGCTGATAAACTCTGTCTGATTGGGGCCTTAGGTCGCCCAACCAAAAAAAACATATAATGTCCAACGTATCAGGCCGCTCATGAACCATACAGCTGTAGGTAACACATACACTGCTGCTGTATCAAAGCGCTGTGGACTGCTTAGAGAAGACAGCGCTTTCATATTCGTACTGAACAGCCAAATCTGATTCAGATAACTTAAAGGTCCCATGGCATGAAAATTTCACTTTGAGTTTTTTTTTAACATTGTGTTCCCCAGACTGCCTATGGTCCCCCAGTGGCTAGAAATGGCAAAAGGTGTAAACTGAGCCCTGGGTATCCTGCTCTGCCTTTGAGAAAATTAAAGCTCAGATGGGCCGATCTGGAACCTCCCCTTGTGAGATCAATTCAATTCAATTTTATTATCAATTTTATTGCGATAAATCACAACAACAGTTATCTCATTGCGCTTTTTAGGAAGAGCAGGTCTAGACCTTACTCTGTGATGTTATTTATTTCCCAGATCTTTCCATAAAGAGCAGGTCTAGACCGGACTCTGTGATGTTATTTACAGAAACCCAACAGTTCCCACCAAGAGCAAGCACTAGGCAACAGAGGCAAGGAAAAACTTCCTTTTAAGAGGCGGAAACCTTGAGCAGAACCATGGCTCAGGGTGGGGGGGCATCTGCCTCGACCGGTTGGGGGGGAAAAGAGAGAGAGAGAGACAGAGAGAGGGATATGGAGAATTGTAGCAGAGGGTGTCGAGCAGGAACATGGAGGCAGCAGGTGACTCCAACCACAGATCCAGACTCCACAGCTCCAGATCCAGAACCACCTGCAGGAAGCGATAGGAGGAGAGAGGAGAGGGGCAAGAGAGCACAAGACTACGGGGGCGATAGAGCACAAGACTCCGGGTAAGGGAAGAAGTTGAGTTAGTAACATGCATTAATGGGATGAGGTTGCATGCAGATGGAGAGAAGGAGGAAGAGAGAGGTGCTCAGTGCATCATGGGAAGTCCCCCAGCAGTCTAGGCCTATAGCAGCGTAACTAAGGGATGGTTCAGGACTCTCCTGAGCCAGCCCTAACTATAAGCTTTATCAAAGAGGAAAGTCTTAAGCCTACTCTTAAATGTGGAGACGGTGTCTGCCGTCTCCACAGTTGGGTACATACAGCCGTAGATCTCCATTGCTGGCTGAATAAGATAACTTACTCAATGCTGCCTTTTCATTTCCCATAAACCTATGCATTGCTGCTTGCACCTGCAACCATGTGGCACTGTCAGATGGAGTGTAAAACTAAGCTCTTATTCTTGATGACTTCTCCTGGATCTACTTTAGCGTGGATGGTACCTCGTTTGGACGCTTTGAACAAAAGCATCTGTGAAATGTAAATGCAAGCAACAAGACTGAGATTAGAGTTATAGCTGAAGAATTGCCTGGTGTGGTGTTACCTGAGCAGTTGATCTCCAGGATGGAATAGGAAAGGGAATACTTTGGTAATATACACTCTCTAACAACAGACTTGGATTGAAGACAGGTTGAGCTAATCCTCCACATTCCTGTGGACCACTCCCTCTCTTTCCTCTGTGTTGAAAACACAGAGCCACAGTCAAGATGTCTACACACTACATCTGCTGCCTTTAGGTTCCAGGCATAATCTTCAACATCCACTTTACTCCACTCTCCATCTTGCTTCATCTCCAGTTCACCGGCACAGCGACTGGATCCTCTCGCCAACTGGAAATTATCGGGCTCTGAGCAGACAAGAGTAATTAGTAAAAATAGATAATGTCACATTTATTAAAATAGAAACTCAACTCAAAGCTTCAGCTCCTCTCCTCTACCTGAGCAGGTGAGTCCAGCAGCTTTGCCAGAAGAGCAGGTGTTTCTATCTGAGCTGTCACAGTCCAGCAGAGCAGACTCATGGCCTCTACACTGGAACTCTTTGGTCCACACTGGAGCCTCCACGTCTCCATAGAGCGCCCCCTGGAGGACTGAAGGAACCCCACAGCCAAGCTCCCTGCAGACCACCTCTGCATTCTGCAGGTCGAAGTCTTCTTCACACACTGAGGACCAGGACTGGTTAGACTTTACCTGCAGTCTGCCTGAACACAGACTAGTCCCATTCACCAGCCTGACAGAGTCTGGAGAACAGAGAGAGACAGACAGAGATACAGAAAGGTTGAAAAACATGCAGATAGAGAATTGAATGTGTATAAAAGTATTTGGCATGGCAAAATAACACTGACACATTACAATACAATAAATACAAACAGCAATATATGGGCACTCTGCACTCTGTTTTTTCAAGTCAAGGCGTTCAGTTCACTCCTGCACCAATTTCACATTTCAATCGTGAGTTGT